>JAHLSL010000022.1:1391742-1483395 GCA_025920805.1 Petroica traversi
AAAAAAAACCGTGCCATCCCCAGATGACTGATTGCAGCAGAGCTGCTGTGGCTTGACACGTTCGCAGCCCTCAGCAGCACCACAACACCTGTGCATGACCTCAACTTAATCCAATGTCAAGGGCAAAAGGAAGAGGTTTAAGCCTCGCTGCCGTGGCGGAGGCTCGGAGCGCACGCACGGACAGTTGCGGCAGCTCTGCTGGCAGGCAGCGACTTGTGAGCCGCTCGAACTCATTCATTGTGTGCCAATACCTTGCTTCTCGTCACCTTGGTGAGCAAACAGAGCCAGGCAGAGCCTCGGCCTCCCCGTTGGTGAAAAGCGTTGCCGGGCCAACCCGCAGAACTCCGCACGGATGCGTGGTGGGGAATGGGCTCTGCACGGGCACGCACCCCTCGGCCCGAGTGTGAAATGAGAGGTGACAGGCGGGCAGAACCACAGCAGCCAGGGCTCCCCGCCCGGCATGGGGCTGGCAGGGTGGTGTGGCTGCAGAGAGAGCGCACCTGGGCTGCCCAGCTCTGTCCCCGAGGTGTTGACAAGCTGGAGGGAAGTCCAAGAGCCAGTGATGCTGGAATGATTTTTGTCTTTTCTTTTATATCCCTTTTACACAGTTCTCTGTATCCACAAGTATTAGCAGTATGCACACTTGCAACCTTTTACTTAGTTCAGTGCTCAGTGTTTTGTAAGTGTTCTGCAGGCCTGAGACTGAACAGCCCAGAGCTGCAGAGCCAGGGACACCAAACATTCTGCTGGCTCAGGAACCCAAGGTCTCCTGACAGGAGGATTCTGTAAACTCGAGCTGAGCCCACCCAACCTCATTATTGGTTCCTCTTTGTTAGATATGCTAATGGTAAAGTCTAGAACTGGTGTGTGTGACTGACAGGGGTGCATTTGCCACGCTGGCACCTGGGTGAAGTGGATGCATCAAACAGGATCCTGATTCAAATACTGAGGTAAAAACCCCAACCCCTTTAACCCTGTCCAGCTTCATTTTCCTAACACCAGGAAAAGGCATCACCAGAGGGCTGGAAGGGCTGATGCTGATGGGCAAAGATCAGCTCTGAGGGCTAATCCAGGCCAGGGAATGATGGCGTAGCAGCTCTCAGGTGTTTGTCAGGTGTATGTGGTAGAGGGAAGCAAGGAGGGATTGTTCCACAGGGAGCATAGCCAGGAAAAGGAACTAAATGGGGATATCAGTTAAATGTCAGAGAAAACAGCCTGCTCTAGATGTCACTGTAGATGAGTGATGCTAAATGATGGAAGAATCACCATTTGATTTATTCAGCATGATCCCAGGCAAGGCCATGGGAATGTGTCATGGAGGTTTCTATTTGATGGCTGAGTGGAACCAAATGAGTGATATTTTACTGGAATTCAGTGAGGGTTTATCTGCAGCTGGTGTGAGCCTCCAGAGCTGCCCTGACTTTGGTGAAGCTGTTGCAGAACCCAAAGGTGTAGAG
Source organism: Petroica traversi (assembly GCA_025920805.1). NCBI lineage: Eukaryota > Metazoa > Chordata > Aves > Passeriformes > Petroicidae > Petroica > Petroica traversi. The sequence continues at coordinate 1,393,200 of JAHLSL010000022.1, forward strand.
AGGCAATGGAAGGGTTGGAACTCAGGATAGGACTGGATAGGCTCTCTGGACATTTACCTGTGCCTCAGCCTCAGTACTTGGATGTTCACTTGTTTAGATACAAAACAATTAAATTGTTAATTTGTGACTTTGAGTACCAGGGATAACAAACTGTATGGCCACAACTTCCCACTGACTGCAATAATTTACTCTGACCAGGTCTGGGGTCCTGCAAGTTAATCACAAAACTTGCCTTCGAAGCTGATCAGTCACTGTGTTCAGTGCCCACACCCTTATCTGGCTGCATGGATTTGATGGCTGGAGTGTTTAGGCATGAGGAGTTGGTTGGACGGTCACATCCTGAGGGTGGTGGTCAGTGACTCAATGTCCATGTGGAGATCGGTGACCCCAGGGGTCCCTCAGGGGTCTGTGTTGTGCCCAGCACTGCTTAATTCCTTTATCAGTGACAAGGACAGTGGGATGGAGGCACCCTGAGCACACAACACCGAGCCGAGTGGTGGCATGATGGAGGGACATCCACAGGGACCTGGACAAGCTCCAGAGGTGGCCCAGGGGAACCTCTGGAGGTCCAACAAGACCAGAGCAAGTTCCTAGACCTGAGCAAATCCTGGGATCGACCCAAGCTGGGGATGAAGGGACTGAGAGCAGCCCTGAGAGTTGAATTTGGGGGGTGAGAGGCTGAATGTCCCCTGACCATGTGCACTTTCAGCCCAGAAATCCCCCTGGAATGCTGCATCCATCTCTGGGTTGCTCAGAGCTGCTGAGAGGGCTGGGATTGCTCAGCCTGGAGAGGAGAAGGCTCTCAGGAGACCTCAGAGCCCCTTCCAGTGCCTAAAGGGCTTTGCAAAAAAGGTGGGGACAAATTTTTTTAACTGGGCTTGCTGTGATAAGACAAGGTGTAAGATTTTAAAATAAGAGAGGGTTGATTCAGATTTGATATAAGGAATGTATTTTTAATGATGAGAGGGCAGAGATTTGGATAACCCATCCTTGGGAACACTCAGGGGCAGGTAGGACTGGACAACCCCACATGCTTGAAGATGTCCCTGGCCATGTCAGGGAGGGTTGGACAGAAGAGTTCAAAGGCCCCTTCCCACCCAAACTTTTCTGTGATTCTACAAACGGGAATTCCCTCACTTAGTTTGTCACAACTGAGATATGGTTGAGTTGCTGCCTGAAAGAATCTTTCCTTTCATCAGATCTAGGAGGGCTTGGGTGAATAGGTCAGGCCACATTTAGGAAACTTCATTTTAGGTGAGGTGTACTGTGAGATGGGACCTACCTGAGCTGCAAATGAGCTTTTGGGAAGCTCCTCAGCGCATGAGAACAAATAATTCTTTATCAGAGCCCCTAAGCTTAGGACAATTCTTTCCTTTAGATTTTCCTGAGTGGGGATGAGATGAAGAATTGACCCGATGCCACTTAGAGGAGTAAGACAGAGATGTTCTCCTCCTTTGGACACACCCTCAATGTGTGTGAGGTGGTCATTTCCCAACTCCCCATTATTAAAAGGTGTGAAAGGGCTGTACCTACAGCAGATGCAAAAAGACTCTCAGGATCAACATTGTTTAGACTGTGCCACTTCTCTCCTTAGCACCCTGCTGATAAGCCACCAGCATGTCCCTTAATCAGAGATTTGGTGTTTAAGAAGAGGCTCTTCACAGAAATGTGCATTTAATGTGGCAAACAGTCAGGGTTTATTGATTGACCTGACAAGATACTGAGAGAAGAAGGGCATAAGGAAGTTGTGAGCTGATTTTTGGGGTCCCCATGAGCGTGATGGAAACCTGGGTGCTCTCGGCTGTGGAGTTGCCATCAGATCCCTGTGTAAATGCAGCTGGGAGGAAGGAGAACGGGTTTTGTCCCCACAGCCAACATGGGGTTGGTGTCTTTAGGGACAGACTGGCTGCTAAATACTGTTAAGGACCTGAGTCCTGGTTTTCTGAAAGTCCAGGCGTGCTGTGTGATCCCAGGGAGCTGTCAGACATCCCTGGATTCCAGCAACCTTGTTGGGGGTACGTTCTGTGCTGCTTCAAAACGCCTTAGGATTTGATTTGTACAGAAAGGACAGAGCTGGGATGAATTACATCTGCGGTGAGTTCCTTCCAGCTGAGACAAGCTCGGCAGCAGGATCTCACCCAAATCCACCCAGAGATCCTCTCCACTCCTTCTCCCAGCCCTGGCTGGACTTTGTGGCTCGTTGCAGAGGGACCCCCATGGTCCTTAGACTGTGACCCCATTAGATGAGTCTAAAAATGGAGCCTCCACCCCCTGGCCAAGCCGTGCTGAACTTGTCTCAGCTGGAAGCCACTGTTTGCATGTTTTCCCATAGCTACTGGAATCTGTTTGATTCCAGGCTGAGGTGTGACACGCAGCCTCCTCGCTCCTAGATGGGATTTTGGATTTGGATTGTCTCCCAGGAGCTGAATTCTCCAGGAGAGATGCACGTTTTTCTTCGCCTTCATGATGTGCTGTCCCAGGGCTGGGGAGCTCAGGTCTCAGGCTCACAACTTTTGGGGGTGAAGTAATCCCTTAGCTCAGTATTGACCCAATGCCTCCTCTCACAGCCCCAGGTAGGAGCTGTGACAGGCACATGGCAGGAATTCTGCAGCATTCCCCAGATTCCTGCCTCATTAAACAGCTCCGAGAAGCTCCAAGGTTATTATCAATTATGTTGCTATCTAGATTAGTCCCTGCTCTGCCACCTTATCAGTAGCAGGGCCATAAAGTTGGCCTTTGGGGTTCTTATCTGCTCACTTTGATCAAATCCCAAATCTTGGGTGCGCACTAAGTTGATCTCGTCTGCACCGGGCACCCAAAAGCCCTGCACAGGGCTCAGGGTGTAAAAAACATGACCAGGATCCTGATTTACTTTATCCAAAGCCAGCTCCTTCCAGGAAATACTGATTTCACTCAGAGCATGTTGAAGTGATGCTCATACAATGAAGGGAACAGGCAAAATTCCTTTTGGTTTCCAATTTTCAGGAGCTGAGCTCCAGGTGAGGACAGCCTGTCCTCCTAGTTCCTTACCTGTCTCTGTGGAAAAGAGGAGAAATAGCAGACAATACAACCTGAAGACTGTTATTCACAAAAATTTGGAGGTTAAACTTGGCTGTCCCGGTGGTTTATTTCCACATATCCTAAAAAAGCCCCCACAAACAGAAGCTCCCAAGTGGTTTTAAAGGGGAGCTGAGAAAAGTAGACACCAAAAATGTACAAACCACGTGCAAGAGTGGAGAAATGCAAAAGTTTAAAGGCTCAGGGATCTAATCTGGGCCATCTTTGTGTGATTCTCTTGAAGGCCAACCTGCTCAGGACTTCCGTGAGCACCAAATTTTAGACAGTCATGGTCTGAGTCTTCCCTGAGTTCATCTGAGCTTCCTTCTTGTGCTGGATTCTTCCTGTTTGCCATGATTTAAGAAGATGCTGAAAGGGAAAGGATAGTGAAAATATATTAAATATACATAATGTGCAAAGACATGTGTGTCACCTCCCTGCTCTCACTTCCTAACTCAGGATATTGTTTTGTCCTACTGTTTGGGCTCCCCTTCCAGTCAGCTCCCTCCAGCTGGAGAGGCAGAGGCTTCCTGGAGGCATTTTTATTGGAAATCTCTTACTCTGGAATAGATTTTGGATCAGGCTGTGGATCAAGCTTTCCTTCTGCATGCCAAATTTTGTTTTCTACTGCTAAAGCATCCCTACAGACCTTTGTCAATTTAGCAATTGATATGAACAAATAATACCCTCAGAAAACAAGTTTCAGATTAAATCCTTCAGTGGATAATTATGGTTGGTAAAGTAGACCTGAACATGGATTTATTGGAAGTTTTACCTGAGAGGGGTTTTGTTAATTTTGGTTTGTGTTTATTTATTTATTTGTCCAATAATTCTTGGAGGTTTTAAAATTTTGGAAGTCTTAAGACACTTGGAGCAGCAATTTCTTCAGAGGAGGTCCAGTGTGACAGCACCTAACACAGGGAAACCTGGGTTATGCGTGGGATTGCTCATTTTCCTTGCATTTAATCTAATCCTTATGAAAACTTTGCTAGAGCCAAACACTTAACCACATGTTTAAGCACGTGGGACATCCTGTCCTGACATTCTTGCTTGTGTCTCATTGATCCATCTCTCAGCTGGGGCATGGGGTAAACCAGGAACAAATGGAATTGACCCAGGAGGGAGAAGAGGAAATTTCCAGCTTCTCACCACCTGCCCTGTTTATTAGAGTGAGTTGAAAGGTGGGAATTCTAAAATAACCTCAGTGATCAGACAAGACTTGAGTGGAAATGCAGAAAACAACAGTGTTTGGTGTTGTTTCAGAGATTAAAAGGGGGAAATTCATGGCTGAAGTGGGGAGATTCATAAATAGAAATAGAAATGAAGCCTCCCTCACCCAAAATCGTGCTTATTGGTGCCACAGTGGCTGGGAAGTGAGGTTTTCATAAACACTGACAAAAATTTGGTTATAGGCAGAGACAGGATGTGCACCTCTGCAGCTCCTCTAAAGAACATCCACCCAGTGATCCATCAGCAGCTCACCACTGAAATACAGCTCAGTCATTAATATCCATCACCCACGTGTCAACAGCTTTGTTCTCAATTCCCTAATGGAATGGCTGTTTCCATGGATGTGTGGGGTGATTTTATTCCCTCTTCACAGGTAGGAAATTGAGGCAAACCAAAATGCCCCCGGTCCACGGTCCCATGCTCACACCTTAATAACTTCATCACCTTCTCTGCTAATTAAAGTAATTTACTGATAGAATTGATCCGTGTGCATGCTGGGATGATTATTATCTCAAATCTAGCGTTGGGACAGTTTCATAACCCACCCAACCTGTCAATGCTGAAGGTTTTCCATCTCCAACAAGAAGGTTGGGAATTTTTGTTACTCGGTTCTCATGAGGTTCCTCTGGGTGCTTAATCCAGAGTTGAGAACCTGAGATTGAAATTATTGCTCTTAAGGTGAAAAACACACATACAAAAAAAAAATTATGGGGAAAATCTGCTGCAGTTCTGATTGGCAGTGTTTGATGATTAAAAACATGATTCATCCAAAAACAACCCACGCCTTTCAGTCTGTTCCCAGAGCTCTGGCGCCAACCAAATTCTGGGTACCCAAGAGACATTTCTGTCCTGTCGCAGCAGGCAGCATCGGAATTGCAGCAAGGCAGTTCCTTCCCCAGCCCTGGCACGGGCTGCCTTTCACAAGGATGACCCAAAGTGAGTGGAGTCTCACTTACAGGAAAGCCTCGGGTGCCAAAGCCTTTGTTGAGCAGGATGCTGCTGGACAATGAATGAAAGGTGTTCCCGAGCGGGCGTTTTTAGCTGAAGACCCTTGCTGATGAGTGATTAGCTGCTCCCAACAAAAAGCTGGTGCTAAAAGGATCAAGGAGGAAAGTCGCTGCTGAGTGGGAGCAATTTGCTGCTGAGAATCAACATCCTTATTCCTGTAAGGCTGGAGAAGGCTGGTAATTCCAAGCCATAAATCCCTTTGAGGCTTGCCACATCCCCGGTTTCGGCCAGCGCTGGGATGAGTTAAAAGCAGGAGGGGCAGCATTGTAAAGCCGTGATCTTATCCAAGTCTCACCCAGCTCGCTATTTATATGGTTGTAGATATATTCCATCCCATTGTCTGAGGCAGAACCTGGTGCTCAGCCCTTTGAGGGCTGGTGGGGAACGCTCCTCTGATCAGGGAATTTTACAGCACTCGGTGATAGGGGACTTTGTGGCCTGGAGCCGCGGATCATCTCGGGTCTGATGGTGTCAGATTCCTTCCCCAAAACAATGAGCAGCTTGAGTCACTGCTTGGGTGGGAAACCTCCAAGGAAATCCTGGGATGACTCTGTATCTTCAGGACCATCAGGACAGTGAGGGCTACACCTGGAGGCTCCTTTGTCAGCTCTAACAACCCCTGTTTGAGTTAGGGCGTTTAGAAAGCTGCTCCAGGTGGCATTTCCTAAAATTCCTGTAGCTCACATTCAGGCCACTGCTCTTAAAACTTAGAGGAATTTATTGGAACCTAATGAAACATCAAGAAAAGAATGAATAATTCAGGTGAAAACTCTGGTTCTGAGCACCTCAGAGAAGCCTGGTGATATTCAAAGTATCTCTGGGCGTGACTTTCTTCAGCCCCATGTCCAGTATCCTCATCTGTGAGGGAAGATGTAGCTCATCAATCATTCCTCTCACATTTGGATGTCCTTCTGCTTTTCCAGGCCTTCTCCAGCTTTTCAGTACCTGTGATGTGGCATTTTGGGTCCTGTCCTCCCCAGTGCTGGGTGCTGGGTCATTCCCTCCTCCTCTGGGCCCACTCTCCAGCCCTGCTTGCTCAGCACTCACACCCTGGGGGTCAGTCCCCAAATCCCCACATCCTTGGCGTGGCTCCTGTCACTCCCACAAGGCTGGCTTGGCACCCTGGGCATGGAGGTGGCATCAGGTGGTGACATCCTCACCCCTCTCTTTGCCTTGCTGCTCTGTCTGTGTCCTCACTGTCACTTCTCCAACGTTTCCATATCATTCAGGCTTTTTTATTAATGTGGTGCAGTTTTTTGGACTATTGGTAAGAAGTTGAATAGCACTGAGGTGATTTCATGGAGTTCCAGTTAAAAACGACCTCATTTGATGGGAATTGCTGGGCAGAGTGACACTGGAGAGTTGTCAGCTCCCCATGCATTTCTTTTGTACTGTGCTGGTCCTAAATATGACCACTTTGAATTCTTTATCCTCTCTTTTTCTTTATATTCTGACTAAAAATTCTGTATCAACATCACTTTTATCACCTCTGCTTAACAATCTCATTAAAAAATTACACAAAATTAGTTTTCCATAGAACTGTGGTTACTGCCACTAATTATATTACAACTTTTCCATCCTCTGAGGGTTCAGTCTTGTATCTCCCATTTCCCTTTTGGGCCAGATAACAGATTTACAGTTATCCATTTGCTCTTTAACAACATAGTGGATTCCTAACCTATTTGGCATTCTCTTGTTCTCCATCATCACTTGGAGATTTATTACAAATGTTAACAGCAGCTATCCAGAAATATCCGAGATTCTCTTCCTTCTTTATCTCCTTGTTTATCTACAGGAGGTTAATATATTATTAGGGACTTTAAAAGTGTGTGTGAATATCTCTGTAAGTTCTCTATCAACACATTAGACAATTATTGATTGGTCATCCTCATGTTTTTAGCACGGATGGATTATCCATGGATTATCCACTCTGGGCTTTCCTTATCACTTATCTGCCTTATTGTGTCCTAATTTATACTCACAATTTCCCACTCTTCTCACCCTGCTTGTGAGTGCAGGTAGGAATGGGGTGGGTGAGATTCATGAGCAGTGCTGGGAGCTGATGGATGACTTTTTCAAAGCACCCCATGGGATTTCACCTACATTTGTTTTTTATTTGGTAAATGCCAAGGTGTTCATTTAGGGAATTGCATTCACTTTAGTTAAACTTCTCTACTTGGACAGACTTTTCTTTTACCCTCCCACTGTAGTTCAGTGCTGTCACAGGTAGAACCAGGGAAAATGTCTTTTTTTAATAATTTGCCAAGCTTAAAAAAGTTTTCAAAACTTTTTTCAGCCCCTCTCAGGCAGCCAGCTGTCATTTTGCTCCTCGCCTTTCAAGATCTTCCCCATTATTTATTATTCTGCCTTAGCAGTTGCCAGTTCCAAGGAAGTGGAAAGGTTCCTTGTCCTGAGCACCGTGTGTGCACATAGCGAGAGACAGTCCCTGCCCTGCAGCGCTTCAAATCTAATCTAAAGAGACAGAAAAAAAGGTGGGTGAAATGAAGAATTATTAGTATGGCACGGTGTTAGCAACTCCTTACCCCGGATCCCTGGCAGCTTTCCAGCCCCCAAAAGGACAGGAGTGCAGGTATTTCTTTTCAAGGAGAGAGCAGCGCAGGGGATTTTGTGGTGGAAAGTTCTCCACCCTGATTTTGCCACAGAGGAAGGGTTGTTTTGTTTTTTTTTCTGGGCGTTTGACACATTTGAAGCAGGGGTCTACCAGAGAAGAGGCAAGGGCTGTGAGCAGCTGCTGGAGGCTCTCCTGCTGCTGTCAAAAAAAAAAAAATTAAAAAAAAAATAGAATCGGCATTTCTGCAGCTGGGAAATTCAAGGGAGCATTCCCCTTCTCGCTGTCGAGATTTGACATGTGTGGACACAGACAAGGAGTGGGGTTTGCTTAGGCAAAGCACCAGTGCTGACTCCTGCTATTCTGCTCTTCGTTTTCTTCTTGCTGCTGCCTCCCATCCTACCTCATTCCTGGCCCCTTCTCTTTTTTCACCCCTTCACGTCCTGCCTGAGTGCAGAAAATGAGCTTTTTTCCAGCAGGAATCACCTCCCTGATGCTTCTCCACCGAGCTCTTAACACAATGGGAGCCCTAATCTCAGACTCAGGTTCAAGGCATAATGGTAATAATTATTGTTGTTATCGTTGTAATAACAGTGATGGAAAGATTTAGAGAAAGCAGGGGGAGAAAAAAAAATGTTGCTAACAGCAAGGGAAGATTACCCTGATCCTGGAAAGAGGTGTGTATCAGCAACTTTTAATCACCAGATAGGCTTCCTCTTCCAGGGTGGGGTGGTGCAGGAGTCTGGGAGCTCTGCTTGTGCTCCCTGATGGAGCACGTGCTGGGAGCTGTGTGAGTGGGTCAGAAAAGGGCTTTTCCTAAATGCAGGTGCTCAGGAAGGTGGGGAATGGACTTCAGGCATTCATCCAGCCCCATCAGCAGACAGTGGCCCAGACCTCGTGGCCAGAGGGGTCAATGTTTGGCCACTTGTGGGGTTTGGAGCTCGGGATTAGCAACCAAACGTGGGCATGTGGGGCTTTCTCCCTGTCTCCTTTCTTTGGAGCACAGCAGATAAATAGCTCCAGGTGAAGGCCTGCACATTCTTTATGAAGCAAAACGTGCTGTCGGTGTAAGGAGGCGAATGTGTGGCCCGGGGCACCATGTGCAATGTAATGTGTCTCGAGTCCCTTGCACGGGCTTGTTTGAAATATGTGTCAATAACAGCAGCAGCTTGCTGCTCAGAAAGGAAAAGGAGCTGAGCGTGCTGGGGAGAGAGGGGAAAGCAGCGTGGGGTGGAGGGCAGGTAGGTCCCCATCCTCCCCCACCAACCTCCTTAAAAACCCCAAACCTTCCCCTCCTCCCCAGCACCAGATCCCTGTTCCTGGGTGAGATCACCCTCATTACACTGAGCACCCAGCACTTCCAGGAGGGATTCACTGCATTTGCTTACAAACTCATTTTTACAGCAGAAGCAATAAATGATCTCTGGCAGGGAGAGGGTGAAGCCTCTAATTATTATTTTTAAGGGCGTAAACCAAACCCAGGTTCAAAATTACGGGGGACCCACTGTCTTCCTCTTCTTGCTTCCTGTCCTAGACAGGATTCAGGTCTCAGTGATTCCAGCAGTCAAAATTAGCAGCTGCAAGGCTCATGTGTGGAAAGCCACAGTCCTTCTGCACAAACCTCTTTGCCACCACTGCCACGAGAGATTGGCTCCGGCAGCTCTTGCAGGGAAGATGGGTCAGCACTTCCCTGGGGGAATCCAGAGATTCCCCATCTCTGGCTATCTCTGAATCAAGAGTGGGCACTTTTCTGCAGGAGGTGATTCAGCCATGGTCAGTGGTGTAGAGGAGATGAGCTAATGGGTGGTCTAAGTTGGTAATTACTTACGTTGATGAATCCATAAGATTACAGTGTTGTTGGGAAGGAACTCAGCAGAATTCCTAAACTTTTGTGACTTCCTCTCATCAGCTCCCCAGGCCCAGCTGAGGAAAAACACCTCACAAGGAGGCAAGTGAGTGGAAAGGTGCTGAATCTTCAGTCCAGAATTCTGTGGCCTAGTGGGAATGTTCCTGGCTTTGTCCACAGTGGGAATTTCTGGGTTTGGGTCTTTGCTCCTGTGTTTGTTATAATTCCCGTGGGGGGCGGGTTTCTACCTCACTGCAGCCCCTCTTCTCCTCCCAGCAAGTCTCTCTGGAGCTCAGAACCAGACCTTTGGCCACAGGATTTGGTACAGGTGAATAAAAACCTCTTGTTTATCACCTGACTAAATAATCCTGAGGTCAAGGTGGGATTCATCCCTCTGAACACCTGCAGTGCCAGTAACTCACACCTGAGGTACCACAGAACCATGGAATGGTTTGAGTTGGAAGGGATCATCCAGATCCAACCCCTGCCATGGGTAGGGACAACTTCCACTATCCCAGGCTGCTCCAAGCCCTGTCCACCCTGGCCTTGGACACTCCCACGAATGCACAGATAGCATTGCTCTTCCATGGCCAGTGAAGTCCAGCTCTAAACTGGACTTAACTCCATGGCTTAACTTCTAATTGAAACTGGTTTTCGACTAGGCCAAATTCCTCATCTCCTGTTTGTGTCCAGTTTGCCCCACTGGCCACGTGGAACACTTGGGATGGCTGGTTAGGTCTGTGTTGTGGCCTTGCACAGGAGCTGAGGGGGCCACACCAAGGCTCCCAGTTCTGGTGTAGATTCCCAGTGGTACCTGAGACCCTGACACAGGTCCTACAGAAAACCTGTGGCACTTGGGAGCCAGGGTGGGAGATGTCCCTGTGCACTCAACCAAACCCACCCTCCCATGTCCCAAGACATCTCAGCAGCTTTTGGAGACTTGACCCACCTCGTTCTGAGCTCTGATTTTCCAAATGTTATTAGTCAGTATTAGTAGGAAAAGGAGGTGTAAGAAAGAGCTCCTTGAGGGCACCTTTGATGTCTCTGGTCGATGCTTGGGCACACCAGAGTGGAGAAATGTTCAATGAAGCCTCCAAAACCAGGGATGTGTCAATAGGTGTGTCCATGCATGGGTACAGTGGGAAGGGAAGGGAACAGGAGGTAGAGAACATCTGATGGTGACATCAAGGATAAACATGTTCTCATGTCCATGGCTTTGCTTCCACTGCCATTTTCAACCCTGCAGTTGAGCAATTCCTTCCCAAGAAAGCGTCCTCGTTGCCCTCCTGGTTGGTGATAAATGTCCTGTAGGTGGAGAGCTTAGAGACCTTCAAACCCCTGGCACCTCTGTGCTGTCAAATCTCTGGGTGTTCCTGCTGTGTGTGAAATAACCAAGCCCTTCTTCTTCCTGCTAAATCCCCTCCTATTCCTCTAAACCTCGGAGATGATTTGTGAAATTGTGTTCCACTAATGAATTAGTTCAGCATTGCAATAAACCCCGGAGTTGTGCAGGGCCTTTAAAGGCAGTAATTATTGCACCTGTATTCCATTTAGTTTGTTATTCCTGTAAAATGCCTTGAAAACTGAACTTTCTGTTTTCCAGGCAATATGGACAGTTGGAAATTCCTGTGCTATTTAATCAAAAAAAAGTTGCTAAACTCCTGAGTGATTTGAGTTACATATTGCTGCCCTGTCAAAATATCTTCTTTAAACTCCTACTTTTCTACATTCTGATGCATTTTCACTGGCACAGGTTGCCCGGAGAGGTGGTGGGTGTCCCATCCCTACAGAATTCCATGGTCAGGTTGGATGGGGTTCTGAGCAGCCTGATCTGGCTGAAGGCATTCCTGATTGTCACAAAGGGGTTGGAGTAGATGACCTCTGAAGTTCCCATTCCTACACAAGTCATTCCATGATTCTCTAATTCTGTATTTAGGGTCTAGGAACATGGAAAAGCTGAAAGCCAGGGAGTGAGTGGCCTCTTTGATTGCTCCTGTAGTTCTTTGGTGAGACAGAGCTGCTTCTGCAGAGGCTGCCTGGTCCCTGTGGCCACTCAGGCTCCTCAGATACCACACGAGTGGATTTCCTTGTCCCCAGTGGAGCTCCCTTCCCACAGCCAGGTTTTGTCACTGCTCAGATCTCCTGTGAAACCCAATTATGAACGTTGCATAATCCCGCAGATCCATCAGTGCTTCAGTCCTGCAGGGAACGCAGACAAACCCAAGCTGGAAGGAATCCATCTGCCAAGCTTGGTGACCCTGCAGCTTTATTTTTATTATTATTATTATGATGATGATGATGGAGAGGAGGGCTCGTTTCTGATTTCTAAAGTAAACACAGGAGGTATCTTGGCAGAGCAGTGTGCAGCAGAAAGCCGGGATTGCTTTCCCGAATTCTTGGCCGCTTCCCTCGCTGCGTGTCAAAGCCGGTATCTTTGCCTGGCAGTGATCACCCCTCCATGAGCTGATCTCTATCTGGCAGCCTGTCTTCAGCTCCCCAGCCGCTCTCACAAAGAAATCATTAGGGCTGGGATGCTGCTCGGGGAGATGTGCAGGTGCTGCTCCTGCCACCCGGAGCGATTCCCGAGTCCTTCTGCGGAGGCTCCGTGGCCCCAGCACTGAGGGGTTGTTTGCTCTTCACCCCGAATCTCATTTCATCCCCCCCAAGTCACAGATTTGGGGTCCTGCTGCTCCAAGAACAGCTCCCTACCCATTTCCTTTCCTCAAAATCTTTCCCCTTCTACCTGCGATGGGGATGGTTCAGCCTGGAGAAGGGAAGGGTTCAGGGTGACCTAATTGTGGCCAGGACCTGAAGGGAGCTACAGGAAAGGTGGAGAGAAACTTTTTACAAGGGCTTGGTGTGACAGGGCAGGTGGGAATGGCTTCAAACTCCAGAGAGTGGAGCTGGATTAGATATTAGGGAGGAAATATTCACTGTGAGGGTGTTGAGGCCCTGGCTCAGGTGCCCAGCGAAGCTGTGGCTGCTCCATCCCTGGAAATGTCCAAGGCCAGGTTGGACATTGGGGCTGGGAGCAGCCTGGGACAGTGGGAGGTGTCCCTGCCCATGGAGGGGGCTGGAATGATCTTTAAGGTCCCTTCCAAGCCAGGCCTTTCTGTGTTTCTGTAATTCCATTATTCTCCCTCTCACCCCAGTTTCTTTCCCAACCTGACCCCTTCCAGACATTTTCCATCCAGGCACTGCCTCACCAGTCAAGGAGTTTCCACCCTGCAGAACAGTTCTGTTCCTCTGAGGAACATCAAGGCAGCACATCAGCCAAACCACTTGGAGAAGAAACTCTTTGAGCCAGGGCTCCTGGGGTGAGAACATCAAACTCCAGCAGGTTTAGGGAGAGGAGCCTGGAGGGGAAAGCTTGGTCCTTCTCTGTGCTGCCTGGTGCTGCACACGTGGTAACAAAATTCTCTGTTGTTGGAACTAAGACCAGGTCTGTTGCTTGATCACTCAAAAGACTGGAAGAACCTTACATATAAATCACCTTTTCTCACCCAAGAGCTGAGGACAGTGGGTGGCCTCTTACCTGAGGGTCATAAAATCATGGAATGATTTGGGTTGGGAAGAACCTTAAAGCTCATCCCATTCTACCTTCCACTATCCCAGGCTGCTCCAAGCCCTGGCCAGCCTGGCCTTGGACACTTCCAGGGATCCAGGGGCAGCCACAGCTTCTCTGGGAAATCTCTTCCAGGGGCCTCACCACCCTCACACCCAATTCTAACACCCACCATAAATGTATATAAATATATCTACGGCTTTCTTTCTCCAAAACAGATGATAAAACCTTGACTTAACTTTAGGTCACTGTCACTGTTGAGGGATTTCCAGACAGATGGATTTCACTTAGGAACCCAAGAAAATGAAGCTGCCCTGTGGCTGAAACCTCCCTGCCCGTTCCCCTCAGAGCAGAATGAGCTGTGGTGTCCGCTGACAATGGCAAAAGTCAGCACTGTAAAGCAAATGAAACCTTTCCCTTCCTTCCCTACACCAGGTTTTATTGCGGTTGTTATTCTTTCTGTTGGGAGGGATGATCTCTGAGAGAGAGTTTTGCTCTCTCTCAAGGTGTATACAAATGCCAGGACATCCACTGGCATTTTTCCTGTACCTCTGAGCGACTCATCAGTCTGTACCTCCTTAATTTTACTGAGATCTAGCTGAAACATGTCAAGGAGCCATGAGGATTTTTTTTCCCATGCAAAGCAGTTTCTTTGCAAAAAAAAAAAAAAATCATCCAGTTGTTCTGTTGCAGCAGAAATTGCACTTTCATTCGACAACAAAATGGTTTTCTAAGCAGCAAAAACAGTTTGAGCTTTGGTCTCATGGCAGATGTGTTGCTGTTTTAGTGCTAAATAAGAGTTGCTTTCCCTTTGGGCTCTGCTGCTGTTCTGTCCTTCCTTCAGGTGGATTTTTTCTTGTCTAATACCAGGTCTTTTTTTGCTGCAGCTCTTCCCAAAAAGAGGGGAGGATAGGATAAGGAACTCTCTGCCTTCTGCTGCTTTCCCCACTTCTCCAAAAGCTGAAATGCAGGCCTGAAATGTATTTTGGGAGGGAAGTTTGTCTTTCCTGCCCTGCTCTCATGCTCCTTTCCCAAATGGCAGGACTAAGACCCAAAAAAATGTACCCCCTAGCCCACTCTGTGACAGAAATTGTCCTCAAAGAAGGTGCAAGATGTGTTTTTGTCTATTTATGGCTCTGGAACAGCTGATTCCCTATTGATCAGTCCTTGAGTTGCTCAGAGGCATCGAATGAGAGGAGAGTTGTGGCATTTCAGACCAAAGGAGGAGCAGATTCCATGATGAATGAATGATATGAAAGGAAACACAGCCATAATTTATTGCAAAGTACTTAGAAGGTATTTTGATGGATAGTGCAAGTAGATGAAAAGCCCTTTTGGGTTTGGGATTTTTTTAATTATTTTCGGTTCATGAGTTCAAAGTGTAGCGACTTTTTCATGGTAGCAAAATCAGGCATGTGATCAGAAATCTTTTTTTTCCCCTCAAAAATTTAAACATTTCACTTAACTCTTGAGCTTTGAAGTATTTTAAGATAAACATAAAAGATTTTTACACAAAATAAAACTGCTTGCAAATCCGCCCTCCATAAAACTGCTATTTTTACATTGGTCAGAAAAATTGAGCTTATTGAGAATGCTTGGCAAATGTGACAAACTCAGAAGATTTCAGGGTGGGTTTTTATAATGTAAAAAAACTGTGCCCAGTCCTAACTGGCAATTTCAATAGAGTTGATAAAATAATGTAGGAGTTTGCCCTTCCTCAGATATTTAAGATTTGGACCCAGTAACAATGAGAAATGGCAAAATTTCTGATGCAACTGGAGCTGTGCTGTGGGTCTGCAAAGGAAACAATCCCTGAGCTTGCCCAATCCAAACTGCTAATTTGTATCGATAATTAAATATTGAAAAGAAAAAAAGCACGTACAAGTGTGACAACAAGCTTCTTATTGACTGTCTGGGAGCAATAAAAGTCCTTAAACACATGCTCAGTTTTAAATATGTGCTCAAGCCCCATTGATGCCAGTGTTAACGTGAAGCACCGGCTGAAGTGCTTCTCTAAATCAAGGCTTCCTGCATTTTCCTTAAGAGTATTTTATGACCAGAACAAAAAAGTGGTTGTAGGATTCATTAGAGGGAAAAGAAAAAAAAGTAAAAGAGAGAGAGAGAGAGTGCAAAAGGAAGGAAAAACAAAGAGGAGGAAACTTTATGGCTCCGTAAACAGCTGTAAGCAATGTCTCTGGTCGGGTCAGACCGGTCTGAGTTGACAAGGCAGTGTCTCCAATTATACAGCATGCTGTAGCCTGTAAAAATGAAATCAATTTGTTATTTTTCTGGGAGAACATTATAGCGTGAGTTCACACATTTGGTGAGCCTGATGACTCAGTGAAAGCCAGAGGAGGAACTCGCAGACCTCAATGTGTGCAAAACTGGGGGTCTGTGTGTGCTCAGCACAGCCCGGTGCAAATTCACAGCACCTCCTTGAAGGGAAGGGGCAGAAATGTGAGTGATTTACTTTATTGGAGCAGTGGACAGTGAAAACGTTGCTGCTCTTGCCCAAACCCAAAAAACGACGGCGTTTTCCATTCACGGCTCTTGTTTCAAAATTGGCTTCATGGCGGAGGAGTTTCAGGATAAAATTCCCCCAAGCACTTAAGCACTTAAGCAATTTAGAAGTCCAAATCCAATCTTTGCAGGGATCTGAGGTCTTTGAGCCCAGTCCTCCCAGATATTTAGCACTGACATAGCCCAGACCAGACCTCAGCGCAGGGGGATGAGCCTTAATGAGAGGTTTGAAACCACAATATGTACTTTATATTGCTGATCATTTAAAAAAGGTTCAAGCTGGGATGCTTTAGGGGTGGGGGGGAGCTGGGAGCATTAGGACTGGCCACAGTCCTAATTATTATTGAAATTTGGAGTAGGAGTCTAAATATCTTTACATTGTGTAGGCATTTTTCATTGCCTAATACGTTGCTTTATCCCTTCCCTACATTCCCCTAATTTAGCACACCTGACCCAGAAAATTACAGCTATTTTCACCCAAAACTCCATTCCAGTGCCCAAGTTATATAAGCATTGTGCTGGGGGAGAAGGAGGCAGGTTCTTTTCCAGGCCAGCCAGTTGTTGCCTCACAAACACACATTCTTTCCATTTGTCATGAAACCCTGAGAGGGGTTAGGCTGGGAGAAGTCAGAAGGAAAGCAGCAAAGGTGTTTACATGAAACTTTTAAATTACTCCCCTTTCATTTGCGAGTAACTGTTGTTCCTCATCCCGGGTAAATTTATCCATCAGCAATATCATTAGATGAGTTCATTATAACCACGAGATTTACAGCGCTCATAAACTGCAGTGTAGGTGGCAGATTAAAATGTTAAGGCTTATACCTCTCTAAAACCCTGCACTGCCATCCTGGCATGTTTTATGGGATAAATGGAGCTGCACGGAGGCCGATCTCAACCGAGAAGACCTCCAGGGAGAAGCTCCAGATGTAGGATGTGGTGTGGGAGCACCCACCAGGGTCACTGGGACCTGGATCCAGGCTCGAAAACGTGGTTTGAGGGGCCATTATTCCGCTGCCTGGGTTGTTTTTCGGATGACATGTACAGCAAAGGAGTTAATTGCCTTGGGTAATTAAAGAGTTCCAAAGAGTTTTTCCAAGGAACCGGGTTGTTAATACTTGTACTCTCTCCTCTGCTGTTGTGTAGATCCTAAGGGGAGACAAAGCCAAAGCAACATCTCTTGCACTCAGAGTGGAAGGTGCTGAGTGTTGTGGTGTGCCTTAGTTCCTGTGGGAATTCGCTGTCCCGGCCAAACCTCAGCGCAGGGAATTTTGCTTTCTTAGCACTCGCTCGAGGCTGCCATTGAGCTTATTATTTTTTCAAATCCAGCCTCAAACTACGCTAAATAACCACTCTAACGTGGTCCACACGTTAGAGACAGCAAAGGCTTAGCCACCTCTTCCAGATCTCCAAGGATTTCTGAGATTCGGCAAAAAAAAAAAAAGGGTGAAATTCCCAGCTCCTACTTTTAGTTTGGAAAAAAAGAAAAAAAAGGTGTCCAGTTTATGGTCCTGATTTTTCCACAGCCAGTGCTGCCTCCTGGGCACCTCCAGTGATTCAGCCCACCTATCTGAGGCATCTCTCTCAGGATGGGCCGAGTTGCCCTCTGGAGATGCTGATCTTGCCCCACGGACTCTGGTAGACAGCGAGCTTGGCCGAGATTCCCGACTCCTAAATGGTCAAAGTCGGGTGAGGTGAGTCCCACGCTCAGAGATCCTCTGATGAAAGGTGCTGGAGAAACACGATGCTGCTGCATCATCACCATCACCGCTGCTGTTATTAATACAGGGCAAGGGTGAGGGAGTTATTAGGGGAGAAAAGTCACCTCGGTGCCTGCGCCTTTGCAGGATTGCACTCGGCCACAAAATTATGGGCATGCTTTAGGGGTTAGGGGAGAAAAAAGGATTTAAATATAGCCCTTGTGCTGCACTTGGAGATGAACAAAGAGGTATCCAACAAGAACAGTTAACCCAGTAGGCTGCAGCCTTTTCCTTTTCCAGGCTGGAGGAAAAAATCTGGAAGAACAGACACGTGCACAGTGAATTTGAGCTGTCTAACAGGCTTAGATTTTTTTTTTGTGAACCTCTTTGGAATGTCTTAGACTTGATAGCGAGATGCTCAGAGCCAAATGTTGAAGACCCTACTAAAATCAATGTTGCAGAGACTCATAATTTCTGAATTAGACTGCTTAGGTCTAAGCTTGGTTGCTACTGATTCATGCAAAACAAAAAAAAACCAACCCCCAAACTGAAAAAAATATCTTTCATCAGAATCAGTTTCTTGATTCTTGTCTTCTAGAGCCAAACCTATCATTTTGCTGATCTGTGTTAAGGTGGTTTCCAAGTTTTCAACTAAAACATCAATTAAAATTTTTGTTATTGTCCACATTTTGTAGTTGCTTGGGTTTGGGATAGTTTTAACGTTGTAGAAGAAAATCGCTTCCATGTAGGAGGGACAGTAGTGAGCAGAATGATTCCCTTTTCCATTTTAAATAACGGGGTGTGACAAGTTACACTTCCTTTCTTTACATCTTAAATTTTCTCTAGGTTTTTGTTTTTGTAGTAAAACAGAGAAATAATCACAGCATATGCCAGAATATTGGAATTTTCTGTGAAAAACAGACCATTCTGTGAATGTAGAATTAGAAGTTTTTCTGTCTGTCCACCTGCTGGGCCTCTGGGCTGGTGGCTCAAACCACAGAATCATAAAACAAAAATTGCTTGGCTTGGAGGGACCTTAAGGATCATCCAGTTCCATCCTCTGCCATGGGCAGGGATACCTTCTCCTATCCCAGGCTGCTCCAAGCCCTGTCCAGCCTGGCCTTGGACACTTCCAGGATGGAGCAGCCACAGCTTCTTTGGGCGCCCTGTGATCCCCCTCCTAATTGGAATTTTTTCCCAATATCCCATCTGTCCTCTGACAGTTTGAAGCCATTCCCCCTTGTCCTGTTGCTCCAGGCCTTGTAATGTCTTTCTCCATCTTCCTTTTGGCTCCTGGAAGGCCATGGTGAGCTCACTCTGAAGTCCTCTCTTTTCCAAGCTGAATAAACCAAATTCTCTCAGCCTTTTCTTGCGGGAAAGATTCTCCATCCCTCTAATCAACCTAATGGCCCTTCTGTGGGCTCTCTCCAGCAGATCCTTGTCCTTCCCATGTCTCTACACAAGAGTCTCATGGACATTGGTGTGGGAAAGACACAGTGGGCTCATCTCCATGTCCTATTCCTGGTCTGCAACTCTGGGAGATCCTTCCCAGCTTCCAGCTGTCCGTGGTAGGTGGACACCACACTTCATCTGTCTTGTGTGGTGAGGGTTTGTGGGAATTTATCACAGCTGACTTACAAATCCTGCCCCAGGAGCCTCTTGACATTCAGCGCCATTGGCCATTAGTGGCAGCCTCCATGTCTGGAACCTTCACCACCTTCCAGCTGCTCATTTCTCCACAAAAGATGTTTTAAGGCAGCCTCAAATACATGGGTTTCATGCTGGCCAGTTTGAAGGATTTCGGTGAGAAACCAGAGAGGGTCTGTTTGAGATGTTGTAGGATGGACTAAGGGCTGCCCACTCACCACCTTCTTCCTGTGAGCCCCTCTGGTGCCAGGAGATGGGACACAGCCCTTGAGGGGTTTTCCTTCCAGCTTTTCAGAACCTGTGGTCCCTTCTCCAGCCACCTTCTCACTTTCACTATTTTGGGATCACCATACCACGGATGTGCTGTGAAAATGCATCTCTTTAGACAAACCACTTTACACAGTTCATCCCCTCCTTCATCACTGGCTGAGATTCATCTTCCAAGGGATGTGGCAGCACAGAGAAGCAGCCAAAATGAGTGAGAAAGGAACAGGGGCTGAGCTGAACCTCTGGAAAACTGGATGGGTTGTAAGAAAGGATTTGGAGAAGGTTCACTTGCTCTTAGGGCGTTCCATGCAGAGGGAGAAGCACTTCAGTCATCTACAAGAGAATAAATCCCTCTATTGTGAGCAGATGGACATCCTTTGATTTAATTTCTTCACTGGTGTTGCTCAGTTCTCAATATTTGGTGGGATTTAAGTGCCCTCAGGGCCTTTCCTGAGTCATTTGACAAGTTGCACCCTTGCTGTCCAGCATTAATAAATGCAGTTGTTTTCCCTGTGTCGGGCACCCCGGAAGGATGTCCTGGGAGGAAGTTCTCAAAAGGCCTCTCCAAGATGAACAGCAAAACAAAGCTCAGGAATGCCAGGATTCAGGGAGAAGCAAGCAGGTGGAGGAGTCTCCACACGCTGCTCCTGATGTGACAAGGACTTTTAGCACACTGAGAAGGTGGTGACCTTGAAAAGTCACTGGAGTGGTGCTGTACAGCAAGGTCATCCAGAGCTGAAACCTTCTTTTTTTCTGGAAAAAAAAAGAAAAAAGCCCTGAGCAGGTATTTCCTGCATATTTCTCCCTCCTAACCTGGCTGAGGTGTCCATTCCAAGAGGGAGGGTTCATGTAATTTATTAAGAAGGTGGCCAGGTACTTATTTACAACGGCTCTGCTGAAGGAGCAGATGGATCGAGATAAGGGAAATGAAGAGCTCTCGAGGTGTGTTGGCAAAGAAAAATGCTCACTGGAGGTTGAATTAAACACTTCAGGGCATGCAAGGCTTAAAGATAAGCCAAGAACTTTGGCTGTGGACATACAGAGCAGTGTTTTCATGGCTCCTCCTGTGCTAATGGGAAGAAAAGCCTGGCTGGTTTGAAAGGAACAACTCTTTGACCCTTTCCCTCGGTTCAGACTTGAGCTGCGCCTGTTCTGGCCATGAATGTGTTTGTGGAATTGAGAGTTTCAGGAATTCTCCAGTGGAAAAGGAGAGGTTGGGGTCAGTGCTTGCAGGAAGTGTTGGTGTTTCAGGAATTTGAAGGTGATGCCTGGTTAGACCACAGCAGATGACACTCGGCCCATTTCTCGGCACCACCTTTTCAAAGTTACCCACATGAAGGAGATTGTTTAGGAGGAGAACTCAGGAGAGTGGAAAAAATGCAAATGCCAGGTTTGAACACTGGAAACAGTGAGAAAAAAAATGAATGATGGGAGCTACTAGAGAGTTGAGCAACACCGAAATGAGATTCTGATCTTTATAGACTTTCCCAACCTTTTCTGAAGGTTTGGTTGTTGGGTTGTTGTTGGGTTTTTTCTGGGTGGAGGAGAAGGTTGGAAGGTTCATAAGGTTGCCAGCTGATGATCAATAATAATGACAGGGAGCTGAAAGAACTGGGTTCTCCTAAAGATAAATTGGCTTTAGAGAGGGAGAAAGTGTTTACACCTGGAAGCAAGTAGAAACCAAGAGAGGGTGCTCGGGGAGATGTTATCACCTTCCAGAGTGAGCCAGGAGGAGGAGGAGGACTGGGCTCAGCTCTGCCCAACAGCAGAGCCACTGCTGATGGGGAGAGGTTTTGGGATTCCACCCTGCACCTTCAGCTGGGAGTCAAGTGACTCCACGCTGCCCCATGAAACGCCAAATTTGCATTGCACTGTCTCGGGGCCTGATGACACCTCGAGAACAAGGCTCTTTGCTGGAGATTGTCTTTTGCAGATTAAGCTTTCCAGACTGTAACACAGATCAAAGCGAGGTGTGACTGCTTCCCTGCTGTATTGAGCAGAGAGCACTGTGAAAAAGCAATTAGAGGTATTTCTACATGGTTTTATTTTTAATTTTTTTAAAATCTTACATGATCTTCCTAGCAATGGAAATGAATAGTTGAGGGCACCAACCTATGAACTCCACTTCCTATGACTGGTGTTTTCATTCTACAACTGTCATAACCACCAAAAAAAAAGCCCCCAGAGACAAGCTTGAGTTGGGCTGGTCATTCCAGCCTCAAGTTTATGAGGCTGGAATCCTAAACTTCGTCCAGGTTCTAAAGAAATAGCACAAAAAAGTCCTTCTGGCTTCATGGCATGGTGGATGGAGCCTACAACAGGTTGATGGTAACTCAGTGGAAGCTTTATCTTTGGGAACTGGGTGAAAGACTTTGGAAAGCTTTGGGGAGGATGTTGGTGACTGCAGCTGACGCGGAAACAAACTCTACAGATTTTCCCACCAAAGCTAACTTCAGGCGCCAGGTAATATCCACATTTTGGATTCTCTGTAGTCAATGGCTGGAGTAGGAACAATTAAATTCAAGGTCTTCCCTGGAGACTTCAATGAAGGCTTCTCTCCACATGGTTTAAAGAGATAGGACCACCTACCTCCCAATCCTAAAGTCCCAGTCTTGGGGGGTGTTCAAGGGATTGACTTTTGGCACCCTAAACCTCCATTCCACAGATGCAACATCCTCAACAAGTCCCCTGAAGCCTGAAGGAGTGTTTTAGGGGGTGTCTTTAGTTCAGAAATTTTCCTCCAGTGTTTTGTATAATATTTAACAGCGAAACAAAAAGGTACAGTTGGCATGGGCTCCCTTTCACTGACTGCTTTCTGCCAATTTGTACCTTGAATTAATCTGAAACTCAAAAACCCCATATCTAGCCACTGAGATAAGGAAAATTAGTTTAGTGGGTCCTTTCCTTGATTTTTTTCTGCGGGTTTCTGCAGGCTCCTGCTGGAACTTGTCTCCTTCCTCCAGCTGAGCTCTCTCAGCACGGCCTTCAACACAGGGCTGACCTTCCCGGGGTGGGACTGTTTCAAGGAACTGATCCATCCTCACTGTCGGGGATCAGGGTGTGATTCACCCGGACATGCCCCACTTCACCAGTCACCCAGGGGCTTTGCCAGTCTTGCCAGCACAGCCCGTGAGGGCAAGGCCGTGATTCACCCCAGCCCAGAGCACACACCTCGGCTGGGCAGGGGAATTGTGGCCTGGAAGTGTCTGCTCCTCTCCCCTGACTGATTGCAAAAGCAGCCTGGGGTGAGCAAAGCAGCTGGAGACAGCCCTGGCACAAGCATTGGGATGTGGGGACATGGGGACAGTTTCTGGTCAGGGTGTGATGCCAGAATGATTTTTTACCTTTTCTTTTCTATACCTTTTACACAGTTCTGTGTACCCACAAGCATCAGCACACTTGTAATCCTTTAATTAGTGCTCTGTAGGTGTCCTGCGGGCCCTGAGACTGAAGAGCCCAGAGCTGCAGAGCCAGGGACACCAAACATTCTGCTGGCTCAGGAAGCCAAGGGCTCCTGGCAGGACAGATTCTGGAAAGTCGAGCTGAGCCCAGCCCAGCCCCAGCACTGGGCTCCCTTGTTGGATCTGGGATGTGTAAGGTCTATAACTTGTGTAGGTGACTGATGGGTGTGTGCATTGTGTCACCTGGGTGAAGTGATGTATCCTAATTAGGATCCTAATTAAAACACCAAGGTAACGACCCCCAACCCTCTCACCGTGTCCAGCTTCATTTTCCTAACGCCAGGAAAAAGGCATCAGGCAAGCTGCCTTCCTCCCATTGAATGCACTTCTGCTGAGCAGCTCATGCCATTTGTTTCAGCTGCCCACCCTGGGGAAGGTTGAATTGTCCTCTAATGTTGAGATCAATCCTCTCCCAGAAGTTCAGCAGAGGTGGAAAGAGGCATCTAAATTTAGGAAATCGGCTGGAAATCCTTTCCCACACACCTTCCACCTTGTCCACCTAAAGTTCCTTTACCAGAGGGCACATTTTTGGCTGAGCTGATTATCCTGGTTCTAAACTCTTACTTGGAGCCATTTGGGCTCCAGAAATAAATGTTTTTATGTCCTATTTGCCTGGAAAAGATGGACTTGTAAAGCTTAGTCTGCAGCTAGCAAAGCCCTTGAGATGTGGCTCCTGACCATGTGAATGTCCACCTCCTTGTCACTTCTGTCTCCTCTTGACCATGTCCCACCCAGGAAAGGAGTTAATTTGCTGCAAGGACCCTTCTCTTTAAAACACAGTCACTTTAAAATCATTTTTATCCCAGCCTAGAGAAGTGCTAAAGTCAAGATAATTTTCGTCTGGACTTGAGCAACCATAGAATTCTTGTGTTGTTTTTTAAGTCAGAGCAAAAGAGAGTGAGGGCTTTATTCCCTGACGGCCCCGTTGGTAATTCAAACACACCAGGCTGTTCCCAAATGAAAACCACACGGCAAAAAAATGAATGTAAACAGAAATACACACTGCCCAGGCAGGTTCCTCTTTGTCATTAATTCAGGGCAGAAAAGACAATCAAGAGATTTAATTAGGAGAAAAGGAAATTATGCTCTAAAAATCCCTTCAGTTTTAGTAATCAAGGTTATTATTAGAAGCACCAGTAAAAAACACTTTAAAAATCTATCTAATTAGCTGCATATCTGCTGATCTCCCTGCAGAGCTGACTTGTTTATCTCCAAGGCTTCACCAACATAAAGGTTCATGGACACTCCTTTCAAGACTTCCACTGGGCTGAGCACAGAGTTTGCACTCAAGCTTAATTGGGATGGGTTTTTGGTTGTTAGTTTGGTTTGGTTTGAATTGCACTCCTGTCACTTAAACCAAAGCCCCACAGAATGATGCTGCTCCCCTTCCCAAATACTTGGGCTTGCCCTTCCAAAATCTTGGAGCTTGATGGCTTCTACTGCTGGAGTTATTCCTGTGTGGAGCTCTTTTGACTGGGCTTCCCCAGCTGCTAAAATTTCCTAAAAATCGTCTTGTAGGGCAGTGATTGTGCCTCAAAGAAAGAAATACATGTTTGACCCACTGACTGCAAAGGAAATTATCTGTATGAGCTGAGCTTGTGTGGGAGGGAGGGAGGGAGGGAGGGAGGCAGGAAGGCAGGAAGGCAGGAAGGCAGGAAGGCAGGAAGGCAGGAAGGCAGGAAGGAAGGAAGGAAGGAAGGAAGGAAGGAAGGAAGGAAGGAAGGATTTCACAGCACAATGATGAATTAAGGCTTTGGGAGGATAAAGAAAAGGAAAGGGAGATATTAAAAGTAGAGTTTCTCACCTTGCTGGGCCTGTAGGGAACTTCAGGAGATGTTTTGGGGAGGAATGACAATGAAAACTATGTTTTCTGATGATGGAAACGCAGAGGAACTGAAGATGTCAATTTTCTATCCCCATCCATCTGAACCAAGTACAAAGGTGAAATCCAGCCTGACAAAACCTTTTTTTCCCTCCTGTTTGTTTTTTTAATGCCCAGGTCCTTGGCAATTGGTCACCAGTATTCCTCCCTGGGGACTCAGCCCATCCTGTGCGGGAGCATCCCGGGCCTGGTGCCCAAGCAGCTGCGCTTCTGTCGGAACTACGTGGAGATCATGCCCAGCGTGGCAGAAGGGGTAAAGATTGGCATCCAGGAGTGCCAGCACCAGTTTCGAGGGAGAAGGTGGAACTGCACGACCGTCAACGACAGCTTGGCCATCTTTGGGCCAGTGCTGGATAAAGGTGAGTGAGGAGCTGCGGGTTTGGGATGGTGAATGTCCGTGGTGGAGTGGCAGCAGAGATTTTGGGAAACTTCCTGTGAACTCATTCCCTGCTGAAAAAAACGTCCTGTAAAATGTCTTGCTGGAACAGGACTTGAGTGTGATAACGAGTGGGGTTATCTCGGTTCCAGCTTGGAGAAGGAGGTTAGACTAGAGACTAAAGAGACCTCCCCAAGTCCCTTTGAGCATGAATTATCCCATGATCCTACAGCCATGGCAAGGAACACAAGGATTATTGTATTTGCAGTGGTCAAGCTGGACCTGCTCCTTCTCTGACCTTGTGCTGCAATTTCAGCTTTTAGATGATGGCAGAGGGGGAATGAAGGGCTGTTGGGGATGGTTCCTGGGGGCTTATCAGACAACATCACTTTTGATGCTATTATGAAATACAATGAAGATCAAAGGCCTGGGGAACTCACCATCAATTAATGCTTCTGCTTTCCTTGGTTATGAACGCAGCAAATCAGAACAGGGTGCAAATTCAGGCAACTCTTTCTGCACCCCTTGATAGAAGTGGGAACTTTTAGAAATGCTTTGCCCCAGGTTGCTGAATCCTGGGAGATTTAAGCCCTAAGCTAAGCCTGAGGATCTGATCTTCTCCCTTATAAGTTGGTGGGAGCCTGTGAGAATTCCTTTATCCTTCTTTGTCCTTGTGTGTCTTTTAAAACCCAGCCTGGTCCTGCTGGTCTCACTAAGTCTGGGAGAAGTTTTGCCAGGGAATAGTTGCAGGGAATCTGGTGTATATAATTGATCTATACCTGTCTTTGGGTGTGTTTTGCAGTGCTTCCCATCTTTTTCCTGTTTTTCCCCTGCTGAATTAGTGAGAACAGCTTTGGGAATTTTATTCCACTGTCCAAGTCCTGTCCAACCTGGCCTTGAGGACTGCCAGGGATGGGGAGTCCTTGACCTCTCTGGGCAGCGTGCTCCCAGACAGTCTGGGATTAGACACCCCACAGCTCCTGTAGTAATTATCCTGTGGATAAACTGCCCATCACCTCCTGCTGACCAAAGGATCCCCAATCCCACAATCTGCCAAATTCTCTTATCTCCCAGCAGTGCCTGCTCCAGACTGGAGGCTTTTGGTAGCCGGGCTCAGGGAGGGAGAGGAGACTGGGACGATTTCATAACTGAAGAATGTTGTTCCTTGAGGGAGAATCAAACCACCCTTCAGTTTTGCTTCACCTACAGCAGGAGCGGGGGGAGAAAAAAAAAACAGCTCAGTCGCATTCTTGTGCGGCAGATCCCCCAGGGTAGGAACATACTTGAGCTCCTACCCAGAAAGGGAGAAGGGGAAAAGGAGAGAGAGAAAGCAAGGAAGCAAAAATCTGTTTTGCAGCTCGGATTTTCGGTCACCCAGGATCTGAGTGCAGCTCTCAGTGGGGACCCCCCAGCACAGAGCAGAGCAGCTCCTAAAGCATCTCCCCTTTGCCTCCCAGATTTATCTGCACTCCTTTCACTGAAAAGGACTGATTTTAATGCCTTCGGGAAATCCTTTGCAGGCCCAAATCTCGCTGAGGCTGACTGGCTGTGGGCTGCCTCATTGCTCATTCAGGGCTGGGCTCAAGCTGTGATTCAGCAGTGCCAAACTGTCACCAGACCCTGGTCCTGTTAGGAGCCATGTTCTGATATGTCATCTAAAACCACTCTTTTCCCCCATCAAACTTTATATGGCTAAAGGTCCCACATGTTTTAGCTAAGACTGTATTTTTGTATAATTTTTTTAGCCAGGCCTAATCTCCAGAGGTCCCTTCCAACCCTAACAATTCTGGGATTCTGCAATGAATCACACATTAAACAGGAATGACATTAATGAGCTCAGCTGATGTCCAGGGGATCCTGACCTGCTGCTTTTGAAGGCAACACTTGACAGGCTTGGCCCTAATCCCCTCTTGCTCTTTCGATATCACCCAGGGTAAAGGAAGACCAGAAATTTCCCATCCCACCCTGTTTGACTACTCTGGTTTGCAGGGCCTTGGCTGTGGAATAAACCTTTCCTATTCAATTATCCAGAGAGATGTGGACTCTCCATCCCTGGCAGTGTCCAAGGCCAGGTTGGATTGGCTTGGAGCAACCTGGGATAGTGGAAGGTGTCCCTACCCATGGCAGGAGGGCTGGAATGAGACGAATTTTAGGGTCAGGGCTGTGGAACTGGGTTTTTCTCCTCCTCTGTGGTCTTGGCGGCTGTGCAGCTTCATGGAGAAACGTTCAGACAAGTGTTGGGTCTTCCTTGCAAATCCCCAGGAAATGGGAGTTTTGGTCAGCCCAGACTACTTGGAATGCAAAAAAAACAGGAGAAAAAATTGAGTCTGATCTCTCTCTCTCTCTACCTAAACCTAATCTGCTTATCATTTCTAATATAAAGATGTTACAGCTAATTTCTAATATCCCAAAAGCTCAAAGCTCAGGTGTTGGACAGTAGAAAGATCCCCTCACTGGAATTTTTCCAACAGTACTATCTAAAGCAAAAATATTGTTATTTGTTTCTCCACCGTGTTGCATGAAGTGGAGAAAAAACTGGCTATGGCCAGATGACCTGAAATGGCCACCTGAGACACAGCTCCTGCTCAGCCACTTCCCTGAGAGGTCTGGCAGTTTTTAATGCAATTGTTGCATCTTTCAGTTTACCGAGGAGAAGGAAAGATTTTTGAGTTGCCTCTAAAAATACACAGAGTAAAACTTTGGGGGATGTAGGAGAAGGACACCCCACCACTGACGTCAGAAAGTGAGCAGTGCAACCTGACAGGCATTTTCCACCTCCAGCTGAAGTGCCACGCATTGGGACTTGTGCCTTTTGCCTTTATTTTAGCTTTTGTGGACTGAAGAGGCTGTTCATGCTCAAGTTGTGGGTTTAGAGCCTCTCAGTGCCGCGTGAGCTCTCTTTGAATTTCCTCTGGGCAGAAATATGAACCAATCTCGAGAGAAGTAATACAATAAAAGCTTATCATGGCCCTGTCTCTTTAAAGGACCTCAGCACATAATTAAGTAAAAATAAAAGTTTCCTCTCTCTCTCCTCCCCCCATTCAATAAAAGTAAATTACCTCCAACTATTTAAGCCCACAGTTCGTTTAAATTTAAAAAGGGAGCCCTTGTCTATCTATTTCTTTCACTCACTCCCACCTCTTTCTGCTAAAGACTGGCCGGGGCTTTAAACCTGCCAGCTGGGCTGAGAAATGGTTAAATAGTTATTGTGGAGGAGCAGCTTTTAATGAACTATTGAAGAATGATACATTGATGGAGTAATGGGAGTTTAAGTCTCTCTGTAATGAAACAGGTTCTCAGCGCCGACCCATTGTGGTGTAAATACGGCACGACTCTCCCACTGTTTGGTCAGGACTAAATAGCAGGGGCCAGAGGGGGGTCAGCTTATGGGGTCTCCGCTTTAGTTAATCAATCTGATTGGATTAGGGTCACTGCGATCCCTAATAATGTCAAAGGTTACGCCAAACTGGATTAAATGCTTTGTTGGGGAGGGCTCGGCTTCTTTCAGCTCTGGCCGCCAGGGCTTGTTTATTAGGCTTTAACACTCGTGTGCAGCCTGGGGAAGTGCTCCGGCCCTTTTCCGGGGTGTCAGGGTGGGAATGAGCCGGGGTGGGGGTGTCCCGTGGCTCTGCACCCATGGGATGTGCCCTCCCAGGTCATGCATCAAACTCCCCACGGGACAAACCAGAGCTGATGGGTGACCGGGCCTGGGAGGTGCAAAATTCATTCCGGAAATAACAGCTGACCCCGCTCTGAGGCAAATGTCACAAGAGAGTCACAGCAGAGGTGGAGTGACCCACTGCTCATGTCCCTCGGGGTTAATCCTGCCCGTGTCCAGCAAAGCCATGTCCTTCCTGGTGCAGCTCCTGCTCCTGGGCAGCACGGGGTGAAATAGGGAGCATACAAGACCACTGGATTGCTCTGCTATTAAACTGGATAGGTTCTTGCCTTGCAGCACTTCCATCTCAAATCAAGGTGGGATGGGATGTGATCTTGCCTAAAATCTTCCTGTTGTCTTCCCTCACCACATTCCTGCAGAGGACACTGTCCTACAGAAATGGCAGTGTGTCCTTCAGGCAGTGACACCAAGAATCCCTTTGAAGGGCCCTTGGCAGCAGAGAGGGGCAGCACTAACAGTGAATTTCCTGCAGGGATTTGAGATCCCTGGCTCTCCAGTGCCTCATTCCTTCCCCCAGCAGAGCACACAATGCCTGCTCATGGCCTGGTGGGAATGTCACATTATCCAAGCAGGATTCCTGCATGCTCCAGACTGGAGAATTTCCCCTCAAGACTTCTGGAATGAAACCAAAATCTGAATTTGACTGCAGCATCTCTTCCCAAAGGACATTTTGCCTTGACATATCACCAAGAGATAGGCAACCTCCTCCTTACAAATCTCCTCTACGTCTCTGATGTTGACAACCAGCCCCTCTATTTTCTCTCCTAGCACTGACCATTTTCTCAGACTTCCTAAAAAGAGAAAACTGGACCTGCAGAAGAGCAGTGGGTCAGCAGAACTTTGGGTCCTTTGTGCCAGACAGCGAGACGGCTCGAGGTAGTTCCAGTTTTTGCTGGGGTCCTCCAGGGCATGATTCATCTGACATATTCCAGACAGTTAGGATTCAATTATTCACACCCTGACGTTTCTACATCTCTCCATCAATCACTGGGGGAATCCAGGGAGACCGGCTCTGGATGAGAAGGCTCTTGCTCCCAGGGACTACACCAAGGGCAGAGCAGGCATCTCTCTGGCTCCTGAGGGATGTGGGATTCAAATCACCCCCTGTTTATTGTGGGATGCTGGGTGCTGTCACCTTTAAAGCCAGGCCAATTTTGGGCTCGGCTTAGTTGTGAAGTTAGGTTTATTTTGGACTCTATTTGGAGGATAAGCCCCATGTATTCTTTCCCTCCAGAAAGCCCAAACAAAGCTGTGTTCAAGGGTTGACTCTTTTCCATTGTGGATGAGGAAGCTCATGGTGAAATCCATGTGCGTTTTGCCCCAGATTGAGCAAGAATGGAACCAGACTTTTAAATTCAGTTATTGTCCCTCGGAGACACGAGTCTCCTCCGTGTTTTTTTCTTGCTGTGTCATAACAGCATCTCTCCCCAGGCTCCCTGATAGGCCTGATCTCATCTCCCAGAGGCAGATGTCAAAGTCTGAGCGAGTCACCCCAGGCTCCCTTTGTAGTCAGTGGAGAGCAATCGGCATCTCCGGGGAGCAATTCATCTGACCTATCTCAGACACCTATCTCAGGATAACATGAATCATAGCAAGATGTTTATTTCTCTCCATTGACTATAGAGGGAGCCTAGGGCTACAGCCTCAGACTTCCATGGGTGCTTCTTAGAGGCCCGTTTTGGGGGCAAACAGTTCCCACCCCTCACATTTCTCCCGTGGGGAAGCAATCCTGATATCCAGCCTCATCTGGAGGTGCCATTTTAATAATGGAACCACATGGCACTGGAAAGGATCCTCCTGGACCACTGAACGCAGGCAGTCCCTCGTTGTTTGAGGCAGAATAACATCTCATAAGGATTTAAAATTAATATGTTTAGCAGATCTCATCATATTTTCCTGATGGCATTCTGGCATCTTGGTTGTCTCCGAGCCAAACGTTTTTCCCCTGCTCTGGATCAGCCTTCTCCGCTCCTGCAATAAAGTAAGGCATGAGCAGAAAGCCACAAGATACTGATCCATCCAGGAGGTTTGTTACATGTAGGAGGTTCTCTCTGCTCTCTCATGAAACTCTTCCCAAGAGGATCTGATTTCCAACCACACCCCGTCTACCTCTCCGCTAATGGCAATTTGGGCAGCTGCCCCGCTATCAACAACGGAGATCTACAAACTCTACCCTGTAACTATGGGGAAGGAAACTGGAAGGATCGGGATTGAAAACGGGACTGTGCAAGCTCCACTCAGCCGTCAGGATGCAGAGATCCTGCTGGCCAGGGGTTTGCCCAGGGCTGCTGGAGGAAAGGCTGCCACGTCCTGACTCCCGACAGCAGCACTGTGGGAATTGAGTTTGGAGTGGGGATTGCTGCACGGGGCGAGGGGATGCCACACAGCTGAGTTTCAGCCCACGGGACAGCCCGAATTCCTGGCTGCAGCATTTCTGGTTTTTGGGGAGCTAACTCAGTGCAGGCTGTGTGTTGGCCAAGCAGTTTGGGGAGGGGTGGGCGAGCTGCAGCCGCATCCCTGGTTTGCACAGAGTTTTGGGAGATTTGCAGCTTCCCCTGAGCCTTGGCATGAGCTGCAGGTTGCAAGGGCAGCAGAGATGCTGAGGAAAGCTGCCGAGGTGTTTTCCCTCAGCTTTTGGGGGCAGAACACCGAGGTGGTGAGGAGCTCCTTCTCTTGCTCCTGGAGCCGGGTAGGACCATTAAAGGAGTCACTTCGTCCTCTTGCGACTTCAGAGATGTCCAAGCACAAGGCCTGGGCTGGGATGGCAGCCGGGGACTGTGGTTAAAATCACATCTGGCTGCATCTGCCTCTCCATCCCCTCGGGTCCGCGGGCTCTCGCGTTTTTGGGCTTTCTGAGAGGCTCTGACCTCATCACCTCGCTCCCTGCACAGCGATCCCGGGATAAAGATCTGGCTCCTGAGCATCTGCAGAGGAGACAGCCCGCTCAAACAGCTGTAAACAGCGAACACCCACGCTGCAAACCCCGAGCGGAGTGATGGGGAATAGGAAATGGCAGCAATTCCAGGAGCCGATCCCGTTTGCTTTCCGCGCTCCCTCCGCCTCCCACTCATCTGTCAACTCTGACATATGGGGAGGGGGGGTTTGTTGGATCTTTTTTTTTTTTTTTCTTTTCCTGGCGACTTAAAAATTAGACGGGGGATCAGGGAGGGGAGAAGGAACAAGACAGCCCGCGGCTACAAAACCGGTGGCGTCTCTCCCGGCGGCGGGAGGCACTGGAAACTTCTGCCTCGGGCTGCGCTCACAATGCGGGGTGGCAGGGAGCGGGCTGCGCGGAATTATGGATTTATTTCCTTCCCCCATCGCCTCCCCTCCTTCCCCCTTTCCCTGCTGGGCGCATCGCATTCCCCAAACCGGGCGCAGGTTGGTCGCAACAAGGAGCTCCCTCTGCCGCATCCCGAGAGTGCCAAGTCCAAGCGTGGGAGCTGGCCCTAGACAAAAGGGAACAGTAGAGGGAGCTGAATTAGCATCCCTTTGTCCCGGGAGAATCCCGGCCCCAAACCGGCCCTGGGCGCGCCACGGGAGGCACAAACACACACGCACACACTCATGGACCGGAGCCAAGCAGGGAAGAAGGGACAGCGGAGGCTTGGTAGCCTTCATCCTGGTGCTGGGGGGAAGGGGGATGCTCTGGACTCTGCTTTGGGATGGCAGCGGAACCGGGGAGCGCCGTCCCTTGGGTGGGTTTTGCTGGTTGAGGAGATAAACGTGGCTTCCTACGTCCCAAAGAGCCGAAAGGAGGGAAGTGCCCTGACAAAGAGGGATCCAAGCCTCTTGAATGTGGCCTTTCTTCCCCGGGAGATGCGTGAGGAGCTGGCAGTGCTGAATAGAGGCGGGGATTTTAAGGCCAGGAGGGGCTGTGGGATCATCTGGTTGGATTCCTGTGTAAGGAGCAGAGATTTTCCTCCTCTCCGTCCTCGAGCAGACAGGACAGGGCAGCCAGAGGAAAAACCAGGGTGTATAAAGATGCCCTGCGCGGGGTTTTTCTGCAATGGGCCTGCACAGCAGAGCCTCCTGCAGAGCACCAGGGTATTTTCCAGCAGGATATTGCTGAGCACATTCCCTGCTGAGCTCTGGTGCAGGAGGAATCCTCTGCCAGCGTGGATCAGCCTCTCTCATTTCTGGTTTCCTCGGCCTCATCTTTCCGGGAGTATCTCCTTCAAAGTGAGGACTTGTCCATCCCAAAAGTTCCACACGGTTAAGGAAGAGGCAGGGATCCCCCAGCAGGAGACGGAATGGCTCAAAAGGGTTGGAGTGACTCTGCTTTGGATTTCTGAATGATGTTGTCCTAGGAATGATGAGGGCACAGCTGACTGAAGGCTGAGCAGTGAGCACAGAGCAGGTTTTGGGGGGCTCCAAAATCCTGGAGGATGCAATGGGGTCAGAGAGCTTCGCCTGATGTAGGTGGGGAGTTTCCCTGTGCCAGGATAGGCAGAGGAGCTGCACAGAAGTGACATTTTTTGGAAAAGAACATGAGATGGGCAAAGCTGAGGCAGCTGAGGGTTTTGTAAAGTTGACCCCAGAACATCAAGCAGAGGAATGTGTGGTGCCCTGTCTCCTGCCCATTTTCACCATCTTTCCGGGGGTCACAGAGAGGCTTATGAAGAGTGTTGCCCACAGGAGGCCAATCCCAGGTGGGCCCAGAAAAGCAGGATGTGGATATGTCACAGTCTGGATTTGTGCCCAGGAAGGGCTTGAAGGAAACTGCTGGGGGTTGGTTTTGGTCTGGGCAGGCTTTTTAAGAAGGTGATGAACCTCAGGGAAGGTCTGGAGCTCTGGCTGAGGTGACCCTAAAATCTGGTGGCAAAGCCACCCATAGAATATGAATTTTGTAGGTGTTAGGAAGATCTTTATTCAGAAGGTGGAGAGGCCCTGGTACAGATTTTCCATGGAAGCTGCGGCTGCCCTGTCCCTGGAAGTGTCCAAGGCCAGGTTAGACAGGACTTGGAGCAGCCTGGGATATTGGAAGGGGTTGGAGAGAGATGATCTTTGAGGTCCCTTCCAACCCAAACCTTCAAACTTCTTTGAAAACACAAAGAGAAATCCAGAGAGCCACCAGACCCTGGGAATTGCAGAGCTGTCCTCAAGCCCTGAGAGCAGGTCCTGACTGGAGGAACACAAAACATCTTTCACTTTTTATTTCATTTTGACTCATCTCACAAAGTGCTCACGACCCAACCAGGACCAGCGGTGGAGAACGAGGCAGAAAAGAAAGATCCTGGTTGTGGTTCTGGGCAGAGCAGAGGGGATCCTCCTCTCTCTGCCTCTCCATTTCCCATGGAGCCACCACAGAACCCTGTGGATATTTCCAAGTAGCTCTTGCAACACAATTTGGATACTTTTATGGACTTCCTCAGGAGAGTTTCCCCGCCAGTCTGATCGCCAGGGCAGCGAATCTTTCCTGGGAAGGCTGCACTTTGCTGACTCAGCACCTGGCACCACCTCCTCCCCATCATTTCCAGGTGCCAAATCACATTCAATGATGGTTAAAAATGAAGGTTCATCCTTTCCTAATCGCGCTGTTGCCACAGGGATGTTGTGGGAGTGAGAATGGGTGGGGAGGGCAGCAGGAGATGCTTCTGCTCACCCAGAGCCATGAAAAAGTTGGGGACCCCTCAGGCTAAGCACAACAGGATTCAGCTGAGCAGATATTATGCCTTATCAAAAAATGTGTTTATTTCTTCTTCCGAGCCAGTTTTTCACCAGAAAAGGGAGCTGTGCCAAAATGGAGGTGTTTTGCAGGTTCTCCTTAATTTCCAGGGAAAAAAAAAATTAACAACTTTGGTTCTCCTGAGGGGTTTTTTTGAGTTTTTTCCCCTTTTTGGATAATTTTGTCTGAGTTATTGAAAATTAAGCATTTTATTTCTTTTTGATTTAAATGCTATTTAAATGCCTGTCTTATGTTAAAATAGAAAACCATTAAACCATCATAGACTCATGTCTTTAGTATTTTGTAGAATTCTGAAGTGTTTTTTATATTATTGAGGGTGAATATCTTCTTCTATTGTCAAAGAAAATCTGTAATTAACAAGATAAAACATTTAATTAGCCCAAAAATTCGGGATCTTACATGGTCCATCTGATTTTCAACTTTTAACAATTAACCAAGACAGAATTTCCTTGCACATGTTCATTTTTTGGCCCTTGTTACTAAATTTACCCATGGTATGAACTACAAACTCCTTCATTCTGCCTAAATCCATAATTAAAAATGAGCAGTGGTCACCTAAATATTCCTCTAAATTCATAAAGCAGCCTCACATCTCAGTAAAACAAGAGTTCTAAGAGATAAAACCCAAATCTGTGGTTTATTCTCAGGTTTCAACCACTGAATCCTGACATGAAGATGCTCCCACAAAAAATTGCTCATTCTCCTTAGAGAAGAAATAAAAGGTGAAAATTTACTTTAGTGCAGTTGGCTTTGGTGGAGAAATTTGTTTCTGTTCATACAAAATTTCCAGCCTGCTTTTCTGATTGGATTTTTGATACAGATTCCTTGAGAGATGAATCTGAAGACATAAATGAGTTCTGAGAGGGGTAGATGGGTGCTTGGCAGGGCCCAGTTTTTAGAGAAATGTTGAGTGGTCTCTGGCGAGATTTATATTCGAGTTATAATCTGTGCCCAGCACCTAAAATTAAGAATATTCTCTGCAATTTGCTGCTCTGAGCCTGGGATCTTCTCATTCCAAGTCTGTCAAACACTTCAGAGATGACTTAATGATTCTGAAAGCAAATATTACATTTTGTAAAGTTCTGTTTTATGGCTTTATTAATGTTAATCCTGGCCCAAACACACCCTGATATTGATCACCATGGATCAGGAAAGATTGAAGTGGATACAAATGTTTTATGATAAAATTCTCTCTCTCGTTGTTTTTCCATTTGGAAGGGCAATGGATTTTGTCTGCTGGTGTTGGTTCTCAAGAGGGCGGAAATTCCCAGCCAGCAGAAAATCACCACCTCAGTTTTCAGTTCTGTATTTCCAGTTTTTTTCCCAAGGGTTCAGTAACTAAGTCAAGTATTCAATGACCAATATGAGACAAAATCAAGTCAAGAATCTTAGAGTGGTTTGGGCTGGAAAGGACCTTAAAAATCAACAATACAACAAATTTAAAGTTAAAAACTCTCCCTAAAATCTCCTCACTTCAAGCAATGTCAGCAGCTGCCTTCAGAACATTCCTGCCCCATCAGTCAATAACACTTTTGTTCATTTGTAGGATGGTTTGGTTTGGAAGGGACCTTTAATGGTCATCTGGTCCAAGCCCTGCCATGAGTGGGGATATCTTGAACTGGGTCAGGTTGCTCAGATCCCCATCCAGCCTCACCTTGGATGTTCCCAGTGTATGTTAAAGCTCCTGTGACATCCCTGAAATCCCTAAATAGGCGCAACATAAAGCTAGTGTTTTTTCAAAAGAAAGCAAAAAATGATGTTTATTTTGTGGGTTGATTTATTTTTAAGGATTCCAAATATATTTCCATATTTAACCTCATATTTCATGTGGACACTTTCAAAGCTGATTATACTTTAATCTAACAGCACAAACCCCTTACACTGGTGCTGGCTACAAAATATTAGTTATTCCAAGCTTGGAAAGTGGGGTAGATGCCATTTAAAACCGTATGGATCAGCACTCCAGCTGGAAAAGAGCCTGTAATCCCTGGTGTTGCAACTCAGTGAGGTCACTGCGTCAAGCACCCCAGACAATTCCCTGCATGTATTTACCCATTTTATGGGGCTGACCACTAATGTGCTTGGCTAAAAGCTGGAAGTATATTGGGCTTTTCTTGGTAGGGATGGGTCTTCTGATATTTAAGAGGCTTGGAGCTGGTTTGTAAATTCCAGGCTGCACCTTCTTTTGTGAGGTTTGGGACTCGTGGTGATTTGGGTTTTTATTTGGTTACGCCAACCCAGCCAGAATAAGGAGGGTGTTCTTAGTCCAGGCTGGGCAAGTGGGGAATTTAGCCTGGCTTAAAATGACAGAGGAGCTAAACTGGGTCCTGATTGGGATCAGACAGCTTGGGATGAACCTCAGTGTGGGATGGTGGATCCTCCTCCCTCTATCACAGCAGGTGATGCCCATCAGCAGCTCCAGGGTGCTGGTGTACCAGGACTCCCTCCGAGGGTGCTGGTGGCTCCTCTGGAGCTGATCTGAGCAGGAAAACCACATCCCAGAGAGACACAGCCTGCTGGTGCTGGGCTTCAACCCCCGCTGGCCACAGCTAGGCCAAAAACCGTAAACAAAATATTGGAGAGCCACAAGTGATCCAGGAGCTGCTGGGGAGTCATTCGAGCCCTCACAGCTTCAACTTCATCTCCTCACCCAAGACAAAACCCAAACCTGCCTTGAACTTCACCTGAGCAAGTGCACAAACTGCCCTGCCATAAAAACTCAACCCAACTGAGGTTGGCTGGTTTGGGTGAAAGATTTGCCTTCCTTGTGTAAAAATCATCATCTGGCAGCTCCTCACCTCTATGCTTGATCTCTAAGCAGCTCTGTGAGACCATGGGGATCTGCAGATCATGAGCATTTTCTTTCTTGGGTTAAAAAAATGTGTTTACTCAAGAGACTCTGGGCCTCACAGGCTGCGTGTTGCACTCAGCATTAAAACACAGGCCCTGAAATGTGAAGAATCCCTGCAGTTCCTCACCAAAATCTCTCTCTGCTTTGCACAGCTGAGCTCTCAGTTCCTTCACTCCCTGTAGGCTTCCATGAACTTCCAAAATTAGCACCAAGGTTAGTGGTGATTCCCAAAGCACTGGCGCTTCTCCGCAGCAGAACAAACACTGAGATTGGAAGGAAAACATCCCAAAATTCCCATTATAGCCAAGAAACACAGCACAAAAACTTTGTGCATCTTCAAGAAAGTCAGGATGGTGGCACCTAGGACTGATTTATGGGCAGGAGATAACATTTCTTATCAGCATTGGCATCGTTCCACTGCAAGACAGGACTGGGCAGTGTGTGGGTGACCCAACTTCTGCCCAGCTGCCTCCCACACCAGGAGATCCAGCAGAGCCCTTGGCTGAAATTCTGAGGAGTTCACTCAGCTCCAGAGCAGCAGAGTGGTCTCCAGGAACAAGCCAGGAACCAACCCTGATTTCCTACAGCCTCTGACAGCTTTCCACCCTCCCCAGTTCGGATCTGACAGGCAAAGGCCCCACATCCCACTGCCAGTTGCTTAATCCATTCCTTCCCAGTTCAATAATACCCCACTGAGGGGATCCACCTCCCAGGAAATCCTGCTTTAGCATCCTCCAAAGGAGCAGCCAGATTTATCTCTGCTGTTGTTCAGGAAAGCTAAATGAGGGCTCATCTGTTCTAATCCCCTCTTAAGATTTCCAGTTGAGGCCTGTGCTGCCATATTAGCATTTCTGACAGCTCCTATGTGGGCCTTGCAAGGCTCCATGGAGGGAAATCACGTCCCAGCAACTTCAGGTACCCCTCTATCTCTCTCTGAAGGCACAGATGGAGGAGCCTTTGCAATGACCCCATAAAAATTCCTGAAATGAAGATTCGGGTTAAATGGGCCTGGATATCTTCCTCAGAATGAGTCTTGTGACTCAACCTTTGCTGGATAGTTTGGGGGTTGCTCCTTTCATGGCTTTTTCATTGGCCTCATTTCTGGCAGAGCTGATTTTGTGATTTCCCAGAATCAGAATCCTGGAGTGGTTTGGGTTAAAAGGACTTTAAAGATCATCCAATTCCAACTCCCTGCCATGGGCAGGGACACATTCCACTGTCCCAGGTTGCTCCAAGCCCTGTCCAACCTGGCCTTGGA
This sequence comes from Petroica traversi, assembly GCA_025920805.1. Taxonomy (NCBI): domain Eukaryota; kingdom Metazoa; phylum Chordata; class Aves; order Passeriformes; family Petroicidae; genus Petroica; species Petroica traversi. The sequence continues at coordinate 1,431,802 of JAHLSL010000022.1, forward strand.
CACTTCCAGAGATGGGGCCTCCCCAAATTCATTGGGAAACCTGTGCCAGGGCCTCACCTCTCTCTGAGTAAAGAACTTCCTCCTGATATCTGCAGAATTCATATTCTGTAGGTGGCTTTGCCATCTGCTCCTAGGGTCACTTAGAGGGGATGGGATATTCACAGGATAAATGACATTGGCTTTAAAGTGGAGGGGAAGAGGTTTAGATGGGATATTGGGGGAAAATTCTTCCCTGGGAGGGTGGGGAGGCCCTGGCACAGGGTGCCCAGGGAAGCTGTGGCTGCCCCTGGATCCCTGGCAGTGCCCAAGGCCAGGCTGGATGGGACTTGGAGCAACGTGGGAAGTGGAAGGTGTCCTTGTCCATGTCAGGGAGTTGAAAATTAATGATATTTAATGTCCTTTCCAATCTGAAATTCCAGGATTGAGATTCTGGGAAATCTCATAATCTGCTATGCCAAAAACGAGGCCAGTGAAAATGTTGTGTTTCCAGCCCAAACCATTCCATCCTTCCACGGGATTCCATGAAATACCAATACACTCATTGAGCTCCTGAATTATATTGTCCACTAATGAGACTGGTTGGACCATGTGATTTACCAGCTCCAGAATCTTCACTCCTCCCAGCTAACCCGGGAGAAGCATCTGTTTGTTGGGATGCATTTTCCAGCCTGGAACCTTCAGCAACTTTGTTGTGCCAGGACAAATCCCAAATTCAGTCCTGCAAGCCTTCTGCTGGCAAGTCTGGAACTGCACACGTTGTGAGCCATTTGCATGATTAAAGGTTGCGGAACCAAGCTGATTAGAAAGATTCAGCAGGTTCTCCAATCCCAGCAGGAGCAGAAATCCACTTGGGAAGGAGCTCTGGGCACGGAATTGGCTTCTCCTCACAGTAGCTTCCACTGGTTTTCAGTGAGAGCTGGAAGTTCTCAGCTTCTCTCAGGATTGATCTCTGCACCTGCAGAGCAAATTCCTCTAAATATTGTTGTGGTTTTAGTGGCTTTTCCTTTATAATATCAAAACCTGATGCTTTGATTAGAGATGGGGAGGTGTGTGTGTGTGTGGGGGGGGGGGTGAATCTGACAGTGTTTTCTGGCATTTAGTCCCTAATTGAAATATTCCCTTGGGCTATTTATAAAAAAAAAAATAAATTGGCCCAGATTTTTTTTTTTTATGAATAAGGCTTTAATTAACTTTTTACATATTAAATGTGCATCAATGGAAACAGCTAGACAAATAATAGGGGCGTTAGTCATGCAGAAGCAGAGGGATGATTCAGCCAGGGACTGCGTGTGTCTTACAGCAGCATCTCCCTCTCAGGACACATGCGAGAGATGCTGAGAGGGAAGGGAAATTAGCATGAGAGATGGAAGCCAGCGTGGAGGGGGAACTTATTTTTAAAAAGGCCAGGAGAAAGGCGAGGATCCCAGCGGAATTAGGAATTAAGGGCTCCCTCGCTTACGCAGGAATCACTCTGTGGCCCTGAGCTCTGTTCCCAGCTCTGCCTCCAATCCCTTACACAACTCCACGGCTCCGTTCTCCCCTGCCTTTCACTCCCCCCCCCCTCCTTTGGTTGGTTTGACAAATTCTCCTCCACGTCCACTCCGGGGGACGGGGGCAGAGTTTGGAAAAAAGCAGAGTAACGGTGAGGGCAGCGAAGCGTGAGCAGAGATCGCCCCGGGATGGGGTGGGAGCTCCGACCTGGGAGGTTTTGGAGAACAGGTTAGGCAAACATCTGTCAGGGGTAGTTCAGGCAGAGTGGATCCTGCCTTTGGGCAGGAAGGTGCGAGGTCCAAGTCTGATATCTGGGGTTTTGAGCGCTCATGGAGCACTGGCTGAGCCTGCAAAATCAAAGGTGAGAGGTATCGTCGACAAAGAGAGCTTTTTGTAGGAAAAAAAGAGCATTTTAATACCAAGATGCACCCCTAATTACACTGGCTTAACTTTTCTGCCACTTCCACTGAATTACATAAAAGTTATTCTGATTTACACGAGGCCAAGAGGAGAAATTGGCCAAGTGCTTTTCTGCTGGTGGCCAAAATATATATATTTTTACTTTACTCGATTTATTCAGTAACTGATTTACATAGATATTTCCGAAGGCTGCTTGGTTCTTTTTTTTTCCCCAGTTTTTTTGCACTTCACATGTCATCTATCCCCCACTCATTACACAGGGCAGCAGCAGTGTTGCCACCAAGGGAGCTCACATTTAGCAGCGAGAGAGGAATCTTCAGCAATTCCCATCCCAAGGGAGAGCGCGATGCGGAGCTTTGATTTTTGTTGCTCTAAGATAGGCAGGGATGAAAGGGATGTGCACTGTCAGTAAATCCTTAAGGTGCTGCCTTCCTCCAGCAGTTTGATAAGTGACTTTTCCCTCCCACAGAAGTCACCAAAATCAGTGTGAGCAGAACAGGTCATCACCTCTCCTCCCCTCAGAGTTAATATTCTGGATAAGGAGCCATGAGTTATTCCCACCAACTCCAGAGAGCACACAGGGGGGTGTGAGTGCTCTTCAGGACCCTCTAACAGATCATCAGGTGCCAAATCAGGAATAGCATCATGTCCAGTTCTCAAATATGAAGGCAGGGTTGATGGAAGAGCCAACAGGCATTTGGTGAATTGACAGCAGCGAGAATGAGAAGTCAGAGCTGGAAATGTGGGTTTTGCTGCAATCAGGTTGGCAAAGCTCTGGAAAATCCTCACAATGTGAAAGAAAAGAAGAAAAATATGCTGTGATGACACATAGCCCGAGGAAGGGAAGGCTTCATCAAAGGAACTGTTATCGTTTGGCTTAAAATGGGTGAACCCAGAAATGGAAGCTGGATGGAAACCCAGAGCACTTCCCTGCCCTTCCTACTCACTCCCAGCCCCTTCAGAGAGACTCCAATCCCCATTCAGGTTATTCTGATTCAGGGTCCCCATCCTTGCCTGGGAGGGGAAAATCCCTGTGCAGTTCAGGCTGGAATAGAGAATTTCCAGAGGAGAGAGCATTTCTGGCCACGAGGGCTGCTCAGTGTGTGGCACAGGGCATCTCTAATTAGAATTATTTGAGCTCAAGAAACCTGGGCAAAACAAGGGAAGGATCCGATGGATGAGATTTGGTTGTTTTGTGAATACAAATGATGGCAGGCTGAGAAAATTATCTAGAGGTGTTTGGCTTCCTCTGCTCCTACAGCAGGTTATTTGATTTTGGGGGTTTTTTGGAGTTCAAGTGGCCCACTCAGGTTGGTGAGGGCAGGGTGACAGCTTCACTGTTTTAAATCACAAGCAGATAGAAGTTCTTTATTTATTATTTAACCTCACTCTGTGATTTGACAGTGAAGCAATTGGAGAACTTCCACAAATTGCATTTCTATGGTCTTTCATTCACCAAGAACACAAGGTCCTTGTCTTATTCAGGGTGTGACTCCCGGGAGGTCCCCGTGCTGTGTTTCACTTTCCATGTTTTGCTCAGCTTCCCAAACCCAACCAATTGGACAATTTCAGCCCAACAGGACTTCAGGCTGACTCCTCATGGTGGCTGAAATTAAACGTTATTTGGACACGATGCAGTAGAGGGTGAGGTCTACTTTGAAATTTTGGTCAGGATAATTTCCTTCAGTTTTAAAGCACTAGGACTGATTTCTCCATATCTGGGACCAGCACCAGGTTGATCACCTGGTAGATTTTTATCAGCCATGCTGGCAATGCACAATGGTGTAAGGAAAAATTTGTTTTTTCCACTTTTTCTGTTCTGTTTTTTCTGATGGTGTCTTTTTAGGATTGAAAAATTTAAGGGAATGTCTCAGAATACAACTGTTGGTCACGGTGCAAGAGCAAGTCGTGATAGGACAAAAGGGATGGTTTTCCAAGTGAAGAGGGAAAGGTTAGATGGGATTTTAGGAAGGAATTCTTGACTGTGAGAGTGGTGAGGCCCTGGCAAAGAGTGCCCAGAGAAGCTGCCCCGGATCCCTGGAAATGTCCAAGGCCAGGCTGGACGGGGCTTGGAGCACCCTGGGATAGTGGAAGGTGTCCCTACCTGTGTGAGGAGGGCTGAAAGCCGATCTTAGAGGTCCCTTCCAGCCCAAAGCACTCTGTGATTCTCTGGTTCCATGATAAATGTTCTTGCCAAAGACCCTAAAAATCTGTGCACGACAAAGTTCTGAGTCTTCATCCACCTGGCCAGCAGATGTGTTCATTGAAGTTGGAGTTATTTTTTTAATGAAAAGGGAGCTGTGGTTCAGTCTTTGAGGTTCCTGTTTTGGTTGGCTGAGGCAGGGGATTTGTGGGTTTTCCCACCTTTAGAAGATTCAGCAGAGTCCTCACATGCACTCCCCCAGTGATGGGTAAATTCACAACTGGAGACAGCTTCAAATGAGTGTTCAACATATTTAGCTCCCTTTTCTGATCGAAATTTATACAAGAGATCCAGCTAGAATCAGAATATCTGTCATCCACAGCTTATCTGCTGAGTTAAAATTGCTTGTAAACCATCCAGCCTGTGTCTGGGGCTTTGCCATTTCCTTATTCCTCGGTGACTAAATAGATCTGAAATCCCCTAGCTTTGTCCTCAAGTGTTTGGGATCAGAAAGTGGGAAGATAATGATGGCTCTCCATCTCACAGATGGGCAGCAGGGGCAGAGGAGCTGTTTGAGAGCCCTGTTTTGTAGGGCTGAGCCCCTTCTCCCTTAGGAACCACAGATCCAGCCTCCAAACCATGCTTCCTCTCACGAGCTATTTATAAAAAGTGGCTTTTATGCTGTGGGAGCTGCATCAATTTTTTCTGCTTCCCCAACTGGGTGAAACTGAAACCCACAGGAAAAAAAAAAAAAAACAACCAAAAAACCCAGATTGCCCAAGCCTGCTGCAGGGAGGTGAGCAGCTCCTCCAAGAGCCAGACCCCCTCCCTTCTCCAAATGGAGCCTGTAGAGCAAAAACTTCTGCAAGCTGAAAAATTGCTTAATTGCCTCAAATTGATTCCATGGTTTTATTAAGATATTTTCCCAGCTCTATTATGGTTAATTATTTGTATTACAGTAGACTCTGAGGCCCCAAGCAGAGATCAGGGCCCCATTGTGCTAAACAGGGTACAAGCACTTAATAACAGAACCGTTTCTTGCCCCAGATAGTTTGCAATTATGTGGGGAGCTGCAGTGGAAACACTCCACAGCTCATGTGAACACCTTTTAGGAGATTTTGGGATTTTGGGAGCCAAGAGGGTCCCTCACTGAGGCCTGTGCAACCCCACTCTTCCTGCTGATCCCTGGTGGGAAAACCTCCAGGGAGAATTTTGGTGAACAACCAGGAGGTGAAGGCTCCACCTCAAGGGGCTCAAGGCTTCGGGAGGGGAATAAAGAGGACAGAAAAGTGGGGGAAAGCTGAGCAAGTCCCTGTGCTGCTTTCCCCTTCACCTTTGGTTTGTGGGCTGCAGGAGGTTCATGAGGGAGCTTGTTATCCTGGGGATTTCCAGCCTCATCGTGCAGAGGCAAAGCTTTCCTCTGCTCAGGTAAATGCTGAGGGAAGCACAAGCCTTGCAGGGACCCTCTTTCCTCCCACCCCCAGTGAGGAAGTGGAGCAAAAATGCAGAAGGGGAACCCAGTGCTTCTCCTTCTCCCTCCTTCCAGCCCACTCCGCTGCCAAATTTCCACGTCTGCATCTCACCGTGCGTGGGACAGCTCATCTAACCAGGGGTCAGCACTGGGGGAGCTTTTCCACACCTTCAAGTGAGTGGGGAAGAGTTTTGAGCCCTCGAAGCCTTGCTGGAGGTGATGAGTGGGACAGGTTTGGGGGGCACAGGCAGTGAGGGTGTTGCCTGTACCCCAGGTGCTGCTGAGCTCCGGGTGACCCTCGGGGTCTGCACGTCTCTGCATTGCCCACGTCTCCCCAGGGCTGAGAGGATGTGAAAAGCAGCAAACTGTAGCCCCAAAACCAGGGGAAAATCCGATTGTTTCCAAGCACTAAGCTCAGGGCTCAAGCAGAGCAGGAACCTCTGGAGATATCGCCGTGTCTGTGTGTGTGTCCGCGTGTAAAACGGCCTCGCCGAATCTCCCAGCTTTAGCAGGGCTTTGAAAAAGATCTGGGTGGCGATTCAAAATCCAGGTTACGACCTGTGACCTCTGGATGAGAAATTGTTGCCATTTAGGATGTGTTAGGAGGTCCATCCTTTTCATCAAATGCGTGTTTCTTCTTGCTGCGGGAGGCAATCACACCGGTATATCATTAACTCGCAGAAAAGGAGGCTGTAAAAGAAGTTGATGGGGGACCTTAGCCCACACCCTGCTGGGGTCTGCTCGGAGCACAATATCCCAGCGACCATGAGATTAAGCTAAAGAGAAAAGTGAAAATGCTTTTCACGATTCACACGCCCTTTAGATTGTTTTATTAAACCATTTGAATAGGGATTTCCCTTTCGGCCGACAACGGGGCCCGGCCAATGCATAGTTCTAGGTTGCTATGACTTAGTTGGTGCTGGCTAATCACAAGTGAGGGCAAATTTCATATAAAATATCTCGGGCCATTGTCAACCTAATGCGGCGTGACAGTGCCAGCACAAAGGGGGATTCATTCACCCCAGCAGGTAATAAGGACGATTTGCCATACCAACCAGGCAGTCTCGAGGGGGGCTGTCAAATGCGATCAGAGCAGCGAAATGGAGCCTCACATTCCATTCTCAGGTGGGCGAAGGAGATCCTTTTGTTCAACCGTGTTGCTTCTGATAACAGAATACAATTATATTCCTTTTTTTTTTCCTTTTTTTTTTTTTTTTTGCTTCCCTGTATCCTACTGACCGTTGGGGCTGTCTTGCAGAGCAGTCTTTGGGGCTTGCTGTCTTTTTCTTCCCTTATTCATTTTTTGTTTTCCGAGGCCAGGAGGGACCCCAATGATCCTTTAACCTGGAGAATTTCACCCCAGTTCTTCCCTGCTCCTTTTCCTCCTTTCCCTTTCCTTAAGGACTCTGTCCTGCCACAATGAGCAGGGATGTTGGGGACACCAGGGCTCGGGGAAATTTGGGGCGGGTCGGGAGCACCGTGCTGCTCCAGGATGATGGGATATTCAGGAGAAAGCATTTCTGGGATGGCAGGAGGGGGGATCAGAGGCTGCCCAAGTGTTTCACACATGAGCAAGCCAACAGAAGGACAGATAAAACACTGAGCAGGGTAGGAAGGGAGATGTACAGGGCAATGATTAGATCAGCAGGGAGATAGGGCGATAGCGGGAGAGATAAGGGGTGTTTGCTCTGCAGGTTTCAGACCCAGGTTACTGATACCACTCTGTCCTGCTGATTTGCCTATCTCCGGGGGGTCTGGTTACCTGCGAGATCACCTGGGGTTGTTTTGACAGTCGCTAATTAACGAGAGCATTCCAGCCTTCAACCCAGCCTGGGCTCAGGCTCTCACTCAGGCTCAGAGGGCAGCGGGGAGCACTGGCCCTGCTCCCAGGGCACAGGGCTGGGCATCTGGCAAGCCTGTTGCAGGTAGAGCCTGAAAGGTTTGGAAGTGCAGGAAAAAGTTTGGAAGTTTGAGCACCACGCTGGAGGTTGCAGCTCTGCTGTGCTCCAGTGCAACCACAACCGTGAGCAACAAGAAGTTAAAAAGATATAGAAGAAAATAAGAAAAAACCTGTCATTCAGATGTTTTAGGGGAACTTGGCCTTCAGGATTTTACAAGCTGTGCTAATCCAGCCTCCTTCAATCCAACATTCCCTCTTATCTGTATCGCCTTCATGTTCCCTGGCAGGAATTGCCCATTTAATAATTTCCCTCCAATGAGCTGAATCATGGCTAATCTGATCAAATGTCTTTTTAGGGCCTTTCATCTTCCCAGGGATGTGTTGACACTAGCACAGCTGGTTCAGAGGAAACAAGAACTCAATCAGAACTCCGTTCAAAACACAGATGGGACCCAAACCTAACCTTTCCTTTAAGATATGCAAAAGTGTGGTTAACTTCTTGTTGTTACACATTTGCATAAGTCTTTGCATTTAGGGGCCTGATTTTTAAGTGGTTAAGAAAGCCAAGCAAAGCCCGGAGCTGGATTTTGGTGAGAAACTGTGCAGAATCAGCTGGGCACGGAGCTGACAGGGCTGTGGGGTCACACAGAGCTCCTGGTTGGCATCACCTGCTGTGCTGTGGGTGCTGAATTCCTCCCAGAGGTGCAGCTGCTCCTGGAGCCACCCTCATCCCATTCCTGGGAAAGCCTCGGTCACCCACAGTCCCCAAGGACTGCTGCTCTGCCAGAGTGGGTTTCCCTGGATTTGGAGATAAACCCATGCGGGAATGCTGTGGAAGAGGAGGGGATCTGACACGAGCCTGCTCACCAGGCAATGGGAGCAGGAGCTTGGGTTTCACTGGTGAATGAGCTCAGATCATCCAGGCCAGCCTGTAGAACTGGGTGGAGACTGGAGCTGTGGACTCCCTGTCCCTGGAAGTGTTCAAGGCTGGGCTGGATGGGGCTCTGAGTGACCTGAGATAGTGGAAAGAGTCCCTGCCCATGGTAGGGGGTTGGAACGAGATGATCCTAAGGTCTCTTCCCACCCAAACCATTCTGTCCTCTGTAATTCTCTGATTCCAGTCTTACAAAGGGAATTTTTTGAGGAGTGGAATCAGTGATCCTTCTGCACCCAAGGGATCCCAGACAGACATTTAGGTACTGCTCCTGTTCAAAGGTTCCCAAGTAATTGAGATCTTCAGGATAAGAGTGAAGTTCTACAAATTAACTCTGGTCACACTTTTGTGCAACACAGAGCTGCTCTGGAACTGCTGCCAAGACCTGGAACCAGAGGGGGCACTGGCTAGAAAGTCTCCATGTTATAGAATAATGGAATTTTGGTTGGAAGGGACATTTAAAGGTCCTCTTTGCAACGAGGTGGCCACAGCTCAGCCCAGAGGAGCCGAGGTTCTCCTGGAAGGTCCCATGGACAAATGGTGATCCCAGCATCAGCATCACTCCTGGGGTAATCAGAAAACTCCTCCTTTTGCCCCTCTCCTGTGGAAAGCTGCAGGCTGAAACAGTGTGAAATGAGTTTTCTGCCCATTCCTGTGCAGAAACTGAGGCAGAGTTTTGGGGTCACTCATGCCCAGAGAAGCCCTTTGTGCAGCACATGAATCTACTGGGTGAGGCAGCCACCAGCCCTGATCTTCTCAAAGTCTCCAGAGTCTCCTCAGAGTAACCACCAGGGCTCCCTGACCAATGCTGCTGTGGTCGAGCAGAAAATCAGGGTCAGGGCACTTGGTGCTTGGCAGTTTGGACGTGGAAATCACACCAAGGAAAGAAAGAAAAGCTCTAAAGATCTCAGAATCTCAGGATCTCTTCCTTAAGCTTCCACTTAGGAAAGGATTTTCCAGCATAACCAGGATGAACACTGCCTGTGCTGTAGGATTTGGGAATGTGCTCTGTGGAAGGAGTCTCCCTCCCAGCAGCAAGCCTGGCTTATCCCTCCTTGTATAGCCCTTAGGCTGAGCACATCCAAGGCCCCAACTCCCACCCTCACGGGTGGAAAGCAAACAGGAACTGTGGGACAAGGCCCCACTTTTCAGGAGTAACGGGGTTAATTGAGGAGGTGTCAGGTCGGAGGTGCTGCAGGAGACCAACACAATGCACAGGGTGAGGATGGTCAAGGGAACAGTGGAAACAGGACAGAGGGAAGCTGAAGGAAGCTTGAGGCTGAGCCAGGCTTATGTAAAACCTCTCGGTTGCTTTATCTGATACGGGATCCTCTCTTGCTACAATCCAGAGGAATGTGGGGAAGCTGAAGCTCCCCTGCCTCCGAGGGTGCCAGAGCCAATATTTGGTTTCCAACGTTCCCAGTATTTTCCCCTGGAGCAATGTCAGGGTCCCAGCAACCGTGACAGCCCTGTGATCTACCTCCTGCTCCTCCTCTTCCTCCTCCTCCTCCTCCCCTGCGATGGGAACGACACTTGTTCCCCTCCAGCACTTGGGCACTGTCTGTGGATGGATCTGTCAGCCAGCGTGTGCCAAGGAGTTCCCTGTTCTCTGCCTTCCCCTGGTGCTGGGCCAATATTTAATAGTTCTGATTGGCAAACGATTTCCTGCTTGGTGATCATTCAAAAAAAAAAAAAAAAGGCTTTTAACACTTTTTTCTTTTTCCCCACCTTCACTCTTTTCCCTGGGGAGAAACATGTCCTGAGAAAATGTGAACCCTCATTGTTGGAAGAGACTTTTAAAGTTCATCCAGTCCAACTCCCCTGCAGTGAGTGGGAGCACCTTTCCCAGCTTCCAATAGATCAGGTTGCTCAAAGCCCTACCAAAGTTCACCTTGGCTGTTTCCAGGGATGAGGAATTCACCACCTCTTTGGACAACCTGTTCCAGGGCTTCACCACCTTCATCATAAAAAATTTCTTCCCTCTGTGTGGATCCACATCTTTTTAGTTTAAAACCACTACGTCTATTTTAGCTCATCAGGCCCCAGCTTTCTTCTAAGCCCCCAAAGAGCATCATAAGGTGAGGTACATCATCCCCATATCCTGAGCTCTCAATTTTTGGTTTTGAGGAATCTGCTGTTGAGCAAGTCCAGCAGAGCCCAGCTGGGCTGAGGGGCTGGAGAATCCTCTGCTGGAATCTGGGACAGGCTGGGCTCCTCCTGCACGTGGATTTTGGGGCCAGCAGGCAATGCCACTTGTGTTGGTATAAGCCAGCAGTGATACCTCCATGTGCTTTTGCAAATCCTGGGATTTCTGACTCACTGCTCCCACTGGATTTCACTCCTGCTGCTCAGAAAGCAGCTGTGCCTGCAAGGCTGTCAGAGCCTAAGGAGCTCCTTCTCCCAGGGGCCACCAGCTACTTAACAACCAAGCAGCCTCATCTGGTGTTAATCTTTTCTGGGATTCTTCTTTTTCATCCAGAGTGGTGCAGTGTGAGCTTCCATTCAAGCCCTTCTGGTTCATATCCATGGAAATGTTTGTGGGTGACCCTCCCCACAAGGGAATGGCACAGCTCTGCCCCCACGTCCAGGGAAGGTGTCTCCCTTGATGGGTTCAAGGAGGAGAGCCCACAGCAGCTGGGTGGGGATCTTCATGCTGCAGTCAAAACCCAAATTCACCTCACCTCAGCCAAAGCCTGGGCTTCCAAAACTCCTCACAAATTCTTCACTGCTTTTCTCCTTTGGACAGCAACTTCTAATCCCTGTGATGCCAAAAGTGCAGGAAGGGCCACAGGAACCAGGGAAAATTGAGCTAGGACAGACCCCCAGTGTAAAAGACTGCTCCAAATACCACAACACCAGATTATTCCCAGCTTTATTTCCAGTTTCTTAGTTCTTGGGGTTGATTTAGTTTATTTGGTGGGGATTTTTACTTTCAATTCAGAGTCAGTGTCATGTCAACAGTTGTGCAAATCCTACCTGACAGCTATGGGTTTATATCCCCTCGAGCCAAGGAGGGAATTGAAACCCTTTCTCACACTCCCTCATGTATTTAGGGAGTCTGCCCCACCAGAAAAATGCTGGAAAGCCTTGGCATCTTCCACCCCTCAAAGATGGGTGCCTTAAGTAGCTGGAGCAAGAGGAACCTTTGTTTAGATTTTAGCTTTGAAAAACAAAGCTCAGAGAAGCCAGCATGACTTCTCCCCACGGTTCTGCAAGACAGATATTCCATTTGCTCTGTTTCTCTCAATTTTTTAGCTAAATGTCTTTCCCAAGAGCATTCCAGAAGTCTGTGGTGTCAGAAATCCAGGGCTCTCAGCCACACCATCCCAATGTCTTTCCAATCGTGGAACAGGGAGCAGGATCCTCTCCTGCTGGGAGTTCTTACATTCCCTGTCTGCGACAATTCTATTCCTTTCCATGTTTATGCATTATCCAGCCCAAAAGGCACTAAGTCAGTGCATCACTCCAAGGACTCTGTTTCAAAAAGGAGAAATTTAGGGTGTCAGGAATGAGCACAGCAGGGTGTTATGGTATAGATGTGGTAAAAAGGGATTTTCAGAGCAAAATAAACCATCATATTCATCCTACTACATCACCCCAGTCCATCATCCCACATATCTGGGATATCTACCTGACCTGGGGTTAATAACTTCGTCATTCAGGAAAGATTCAGGGAAAATAAGTCACTGTCTGGGCAGAAAAACACACGAAAGCAGGTTTCATGTATTGGCCAGCCGAGATATTTATGCACTTATTCATTTGCCTTTCTCATCCCACAATCTGAGAACTCTCTGAGCTCCAATTCCTTCTGCCCACAGCTCTGAAGACGTCACTGAATTTAGCACTGCAGGCTCACTGGGGAGATAAGCAGGATTGTCCTCAGGTGTACAGATAAGGAAACAGAAGCACAGAGTGTCCAAAGGATTTGCCCAAAGTCACATAAAAAAAGGGCCCTGTCACAGCAGAAAAACAAATCTTAGGTCATGTCATCATCAGGCCTCTGGATTATCAAAATTAAACTACTCAGCCAAGTGTTTTTGCATCTCAGGAGGGGTTTGGTGCTGGGATAAGTGGTCAGTTGTGCACAGGATATTCAGGGGAAATTCAGATTTCAGTCTGGGCTCTTTAGGGAAAGCTTTCCAGAAGGGATCGCTGACTTGGAGACCTTTAGGGACACCCTTTAAGGTTCACTATAAATCTCAGTACTTTTTCACTGATACTCAAGCCCTCCAGAATGCAGGGGGAATTCTGGAGAAGCACCAGACCTCTGAGCCCTGCAGGCAGGAATGAAACGAGCTTTGGCGACGAAAAAAGGTGGTTAAAATGCTCTGCACATCAGCATCCCATGAGGTTTGGTCCCTGCTAACCTCCCCCTGGCAGATGACTTTCCAGGAGCTCTCTTCAAGCCCCAAAGGAGCCCCTGCCTCCTACTACCAGAACCACCCAGAGAGGGATGAGAGGCGACCTGACAAATGCGCGGCCCTTCCCCGCTATCTCCGCTGAATCTCCCGCATTTTTATATGGCACCTTAATAACCCCTCATTTCCATTACAAGTGCATGCTTTCCTTCTGCTTATCTCCATCTCCGTGCGCTCCTTCTCCATTCCTGCAGCCGCGGCGCCTCCGGCTACAACCCGGGCAGATCTTCGGAGCTGGGCAGGGTCGCTAAAGGCAGGACAGTCCCAAATCTTGGGGAGGTGGCAGGACGTGATTCACGCCGTGGCACCGCTCCATCTGCGTCAATATTGAACCCGGTGCCTTAAGTTAGGGGGCAGGAGATGTTAAACCCGCTGCCCTAATTCCGCGGAGTCATTAAAGAGATCGGCTGCGACTTTCTCAAGAGACAAACTCCTCACCTCAGCGCCCCGGGGCCAGATCTCGGCTCCTTTGCCCTGCCTGCCTGCATTCCCCAGGTAGTTACGATCAGATACAACGCGATTTGCTTCCTGTTGTGCGCCCTTAAGTGGTGGCTGCATTTCAAAAGCAGGGGAGTGATTGCGCCCCAGCCGGACTGTAAAAGGCACCGAGCGCTTTCTGGGAAGAGAAGAGCTCGGTGTAATTGGTGCTCCTTAAGGCAAATCCCATCAATTCCCTCCTGGCTTTCAATGAGGGCTAAAAGCAGCGGAGAGTTCAGGTGATGGACCTGAGATTTAGGGTTTGGTGTCTACAGCCATAACTGGAACTGCTTCTTCGGCTGTGGCTGAGTCCTGGCAAACACAGGAATTGTCCAGGCTGTGCTGCCTGGAGCTCCCTGGGGTTTGGTGAGCTCTGCACCTGGACAGAATTATGAGATTTTAGAATCCTTAAGACTGGAAAAGACCAGCGAGGTCATTGAGCCCAAACATGAGCCCAGCACTGCCACATCCACTGGCAACCCAGGTTTCTGAGTGCCACATCCATTTAAATCCCTCCAGGTGACTCCAGCACTGCCCTGGGCAGCTGTGCCAGTGCCTGACAACCCCCTCAGTGAAGAAATTTTCCCTAAGATTCAACTTAAATATCCAAATTTCCTCAATATCCAACCCATGACACAACTTGAGGTAATTTCTTCTCCTCGTGTCCCTGTTCCCTGGGAGCAGAGCCCGATCCCACCCCGGCTGTCCCCTCCTGTCAGGGACTTGTGCAGAACCACAGATTCCCCCCTGAGCCTCCTTTTCTCCAGGCTGAGCCCTTTTCCAGCTTCCTCAGGAATTCTCCAGCCTTTTCCCAACTCCTTTCCCTTCCCTGGATGCTCTCCAGCCCCTCAGTGTCCTTCTTGTGCTAAAAGGAATGTACAGGGAAACATCTCTGTGCTGAGCTGATGCTCCTGCTGAATCCAAGCTGGGATCCACAAACTGTGGGCCAAGGCCACCTCTCTGATACCCACACAGGAGGGGTTTTTCTGCACAAACACTTTCTCTTTGGCCCAAATTTGGAAAGGTCCAGGGGGTCTCCATGAGGTGTGCAAACATCAGTTCAGCACCTACAGCACCTTCCCAATAAACCAAAGGTCTGGATCAGATCTCTCCTGAGCAGAGGAAAGGGTCATTCCCAAGAGATGGGAGCTGACCCAACCAAAAAACATGTTTTTGTTATAGTCAGAGAAAAGCACAACGTCCTTGTTTCTAAATTGGAGAGTCCTGGATTTGATGGCTGGACCACCTGGTGGGTCAGGAATTATTGGGATGGGGGCACTCTGAGAGATGCAGTGGTGTTCCTTGGGGCTTGATGGTGGGACTGGCACTGGTTGTTGGTGACAAGGACAGTGGGACCCTCAGCACTCTCAGGGAGTTTGCTGGTGACACCAGGCTGGGTGGCTCAGTCACAGCTGGAGGGGATGGATAGATCCAGAGGGAACGGGGCAGGCTGGAGATGTGACTCTGTGCAGACCTCATGAAGCTCAACAAGGCCAAGTGCAAGATCCTGTACAGGGGTCTGGCCAATCCCAATCCCAAACACAGGCTGGATGGAGAATGGGGTGAAAGTAGAAAGACTTCCTGAAAGGCTGAGTGGAAAGACTGTGAATATTGGGACTACATGACCTTCAAGGTACCTTCCAACCCAACCATTCTGTGATTTTATGAGAAGGTTTCAAGATTAGGGTCACACTGGGAGGATGTGGGAGGTGTGTCAGCCTTTCTCTGGCCACACACTGCACCTCCCACCTCCCTACCAGGTTTTAAAGGGATTCACCCCACCACCTCATCTTCCTTTGGGAGAAGCCTTTTATTTTTCAGAGACTCTAGACCTGGTCAAAAATATCCTTGGAGACCTCATATGAAACTCTCCATCCCCAAAATTTGGTTTCTGGGTCCCACCTGGACTTAGGCAAACTCAACATGCAAAGTCCCCAGTCCTGTTAGAACGGAACTCTCCTGTTCATGCTCAAAGCTGAGCTTTCACAATCAAGAACTGCATGGTCATCATTTGCAGGATGCTGGGATCCTCCAGGCTGGACAGATGCTGAACAAGGGTTTTTCAAAATCACACTGGGGACCTGAGCGTTCCTGCATTTTCCTTTTTTTTCGTTGTTGTTTTTGTAGCCCTCAGTGACTTAATAACCTCCCCAAGTGCCCTGACAAACATGTTCCAGGACATTGTTCATCCCTCCAGCCTCTGAGTTCATGCACATTACGGGATTTGCATATTGTTGCATTTGGTAGCCTTCCCAAAGCAAAGCCTGAGCTCTTGCTTAAGCCTTCAACCCAGCCAGGGCTTCTCTGCAGTTTTGATTGCTCCCCGAAAACATGTTGACTTTTTGGTTTGGTGCATTAAACTTTCTTCACATTAATAAAGCCTGGAAGCATCTAGAAGGCAAAGATTAAATCCCAGGGAAAGCTCAGATCAGCAGAATATGGTGCAGGGAAGGTTGGAGTGGTTTTTGAGTAGTCAGCTGATACAGAGATCAGCAGAAGCTTTGGTGAAGTTGCATCAACTGGAAATGTGCCCTTGTGCCTTTATGGATCCATTCATATTTCAATGTCCCAGTGCAATCATCTGAAAAGTGGCAGAAACAACACAATTTCTAGGATAACTGGGCTATGAGCACAAGGTGAGTGAGGAATAGTACAGGAGGCTACGGGAGGTCAGTTATCAGGATTATTGTGTCTGCTTAGAATTGCCTCAAGGGTTTGAGGCCTGTTCATGGTAAAAATCCCATTTTACTGCAGCCAAAAAGCAGTGGTGTTTTCTGAGGTGTGGTGTTGAACTGCAGGGTCATTTCTTGTGAGAGAAGGAGCCAAAACTGCTAGGGGGAAGGGAAATAAAAGCCGATATCTTTGGGTATTCCCCACTTGCAAAGCAGTTTGAAAAGTCTGGGTTCCATTTTGGCACAGTGTGGAAAAAGCGCTGGCATCCAGGAAAGCCTTCCATGCTCCCCTTCCCTGCCCAGCTCTCCTTGGGATGGGAGGTTGGGATGGAAGTTCTGCACAAAAACTCCTCAGCCTGTAACCATGCCACCTTTGGCTGTACCCACCCTCCAGCCTGAGGCAATGGGCAGAGAAGGAAATCTCATTTCCAGTCCCTTTGGCAGGGACCTTAATTAAAAGTGAGGAAAATGTGGGGCAGGTGCAAGGTGCACCTTGAGCTCTGTCACTGGGTGAGAGGCACGGCCTCGGGGAGGAGGGAAGGAGGGTGGGGACAATGTTTGCTTTACATCCTGAGGATTGAGGATGTCACCATCCTGGCGTTTTCCTGCCTTCCAGCCACCAAAACCTCTCCCTGACAAGGAAGAGGAGCTTTACCTGGTGCTGGCCCCACCACTAAAAGTGAGGCTGTCATTAAATGCATTCTCCATTCTTTGAGTACACATCCAAATTCTGCGTGTCTGAAGTGAAGCCCATGGCTTGGGGTCTGGCTGTGTGGAGCACTGATTGCACAGCACCATATAAAATATTCCACGTGCTCCCTGAAATCCAGCTTTGCTCAGCTTTCCATGGTGCCACGGCCCTATCCAAAGACCTGAGGATGACCCAGCCAGAACTTCTGGGCTGACCTCAGCGGCCTTGAACCAAGCCCGGTCCTGTCCACACAGGAGCTCATTTCCTAGCTAAAGAAAACGTCTTTGGAGCAGCTCCAAGCCAGACCACAGGGAAGAGGAGGATTTCCTGGCCTTCTGCCATGCCCTCCAGAGAAGGTGCTCACAGGACTGATCAATCCCATTGATGCCTTTTTCCTGGTGTTAGGAAAATGAAGCCAGACACGGTTAAGAGTGTTGGAGTCTTTACCTCAGTACTTTAATCAGGATCCTGTTTGATGCATCTACTTCACCCAGGTGACAGCGTGGCAAATGCACCCCCATCAATCACACACACCAGTTATAGACTTTACACATCAGCGGATCTAACAAGGGGTCCCAATAATCAGGTTGGGATGGGCTAACCCCTAGTTTACCGAATCCTCCTGTCAGGAGACCTTGGGTTCCTGAGCCAGTGGGAATGTTTGGTGTCCCTGGCTCTGCAGCTCTGGGCTGTTCAGTCTCAGGGCCTGCAGAACACTTACAAAACACTGAGCACTGAACTAAGTAAAAGGTTGCAAGTGTGCATGCTGCTAATACTTGTGGATACAGAGAACTGTGTAAAAGGGATATAAAAGAAAAGACAAAAATCATTCTGGCATCACCATCCTTCACCTTACTCACTGACTTCTCTCTCCCACAGCCACCAGGGAGTCGGCCTTCGTCCACGCCATCGCCTCTGCTGGAGTGGCTTTTGCCGTGACCAGGTCCTGTGCTGAGGGCTCGGCCACCATCTGCGGGTGTGACACACGCCACAAGGGCTCTCCAGGAGAGGGCTGGAAGTGGGGGGGCTGCAGCGAGGACGTGGAATTCGGGAGCATGGTGTCCCGGGAATTCGCCGACGCCCGGGAGAACAGGCCTGACGCCCGCTCGGCCATGAACAGGCACAACAACGAGGCCGGAAGGACCGTAAGGACATCTCAGTTTCACCTTTCCTTGTTATTTTCTTGTCTGATGTAATGAAGGGTGGGAGGGAATTGAGGGGGCTGAAAAGGTCGGAATCTGGGCAGATTTAGGTCAAGAAATGGTAAGGCCTGTTTCATGATGGTTCCAGGTTTATGTGCCTGATCTGTGAAAGCTCCACAGGAATTCACCCACATGGATGTAAATGCCTGCCTTGGAGTCAGCTGTTAGGATCTCTTTCATAGAGGGTGGATTTCAGGCAGGTTTAGGATGGGATTTTATCCTGTTTTATAAGGATATCTACCCCCAGAAGTTGTGGGCACCTCATTCCTAGAAGTGTTCAAGGTCAGGTTGGACAGGGTTGGGAGCAACCTGGGACAGTGGAAGGTATCCCTGCCCATGCCAGGGTGGTTGGAACTGAATGATTTTTAATGTCCATTCCAACCCAAATCATTCTGTTATTCTATTAGTAGAGTTATTAACTCAGTTAATAATGTCCTAATTGTGCCTGTTCCCTTTCACTGACTGTGGGGCACCTGAAGTTTGAGTGCAATTGTCCATTCCCCTTCTCTGCAGCCCAGAGGGAGAAGAAGAGCAGGAGAGCTTTTCCCACAACCCATCTACTCAAACCTTTTCTATTTCCCAGGATATATTTAAAGAAAATTAGAGGCAATATTACTCTGGTACCTCCTGATTAAACTTGGACCATGCCCTGGAGCTGTTTTTAGTTCAAACAATCCTGGAACAAAACGAGTTGGGAAAAAGAAAGCACAAAATCTGCCTGAGACACAATGAATCTGAATAATCCCAATAAGAGGATTTTTACTTTTCTTTTTTATCTCAAGAATACCCAGAAGAATGTAATTTGTGGGAAACAATTTGTGGAACTGAACCTCAAAGATCTTTCTAACTGAGATAATGCCACAGCTTCTCTGACACAACAGAGAACAGATTAATGTGGTCTTGTCCCCTCAGCAAAAGGTTTTGCACATATCCAGGAGGACCTTTGTGCAGTGAGCTGTAGCAAAGCCACATTTGCTGCACTGGGACACCTGTCCTCAGGCTGGGGCTTCTTGAGAGCTCCTCGAGTGGTTTCCATGAATCCCTGGTGGAGTTATCCCACCTCACACCACAGCAGAGCTTGTGAAAGGGAAATACCACCAGAAACCAAAATTGTCTGCAGTGGAGATGACCACAGGCAATAATGTGGTTTCCTCCAGTTTTGGCCTAAATTATCCCAGGTACTCCCAGGGATGGGGCAGTGCTGGTGGCATTTACTGGGATACTCAGTGGGACAAAGAGGGCAGTGGAGAAGCTGTATAGAGGAAAGGAGAGATTTCCTTTAAAATGAGAATTTGCTTTAAATTGAGAATCCTTGGAAAAACGCAAACAAAATTCCCTGTGATCACAAGGCTGCAGAAGTCTTTTTACTCAAAGTCTTTTTCCTGGATGCTGAGTTCTTTTAGGATATTTTAGAGGAGTCAGAAATTAGAGAGCAGATGCCACACAATGACCTGAAATCCCACTGATGATGTTTTCCATTCTCATCATGCCAGCACCCATGGGACAGCTCTTCCAGGCCTCCAGACTTGGGTTTTCCCACCTAAACCGGAACCATGGGCAATATTTCCTGTTAGTCCCCATAGGAACTCCAACCCTACCACCCCGCCAGGAGTTTTGATTAAGTTCAGCGTGATTATACCGACCAAACCTTCTGTGGTTCTCTCTCATGGCTAATTATGAGCTGCTTTGTGGCGGGTGATGCTCCGTAAATAACGCAGGAAAGCACCTGGTGAGCACTGAGGTGCTGATTCATGGCAAATCTCTTGGGCTCAGGCTGGCACTCGCCTGTTCATGTACCCAGAAATTTGCTGATCGCTCCGAAAATGCAGATTATCGAGCCAGTTGCATAAGGTCGTCTCCCACCTCGGAGTACTGGAGGGCAACACCTCTAGAAATATTTGAACTCATTTTATAAGAGGTAAAAAACAAGCAGCAAACTTCTGGGATCACTGATCACCCTCCCATTTATCCCAGGAAAGTGTTTTGAGTAGAAGCCTGAGCCT
This sequence comes from Petroica traversi, assembly GCA_025920805.1. Lineage (NCBI taxonomy): Eukaryota > Metazoa > Chordata > Aves > Passeriformes > Petroicidae > Petroica > Petroica traversi. Next base: position 1,451,624 of record JAHLSL010000022.1, read on the forward strand.
TTCAAATCAAAAGTCGGGCTCTTATATTTTTTCCTGTTGAAATGATTTTAGAAAAATCATAACCCTGGCTTAAAAATGCAAATAAATTCCTTTTCAGTTTCTGAAAGAAGCCAGATAAGATAGCAAGATAGCAAGTCTTGAACCTTGTTTGTTTAAGTAAACATAGAACATATGTAAAGGATGGAGTTCTGTTCTGGATTGTTAGAACATCTCATATTCCTTTAATTTCCATGAAAAAGCTGCATATTTCATTTATGAAGGCATGATTTGAGTGGTCTTGTGTGTTCTTTGCTTCTCTGCCCAGATTTATTCGAATTCTGTCCCTGGGTGCCAACGTAGCAATATTTCCACATGAACATTGATAAGACAGAAGTTTAAAAGCTCAGAAATCTTCTTGGTAAAAGGTTTTGGTTAATTCTTAATTTAGAGGTGGGAATCAGAACCAGTCACTGAAAACTGTGATGTACAGAAGTTTTATTGCTTAGACCCAGCAGCGATCTGAGGCATGAGGGGATTTTTGTCCACAGGAGTGTGATATATCTATGAAAACATTCACAATTCTTTAGAAAATCATGGTTAAGCAGCAGAATGTCATAATTGTTTTAATTACAGGTTAACGCATTCCTTCTCCTTTGCCTTTCCTCTCTTTTGCAGTCCATCATTGAGCTCATGCACCTCAAGTGCAAGTGCCACGGGCTCTCGGGCAGCTGCGAGGTCAAGACCTGCTGGTGGTCCCAGCCAGACTTCAGGGTCATCGGCGACTACCTCAAGGACAAGTACGACAGCGCCTCCGAAATGGTGGTGGAAAAACACCGGGAATCCCGCGGCTGGGTGGAGACCCTCCGGCCCAAATACAACTTCTTCAAGGCCCCGACCGAGAAGGACCTGGTTTACTACGAGAACTCACCGAACTTTTGTGAGCCCAACCCTGAGACGGGCTCCTTTGGGACCCGCGACAGGATCTGCAACGTCACTTCCCACGGGATTGACGGCTGTGACCTCCTGTGCTGCGGCCGTGGGCACAACACGAGGACTGAGAAACGGAAAGAGAAGTGTCACTGTATCTTCCACTGGTGCTGCTACGTCCGCTGCCAGGAGTGCATACGAGTCTACGACGTCCACACGTGCAAATAAAGAGGGCAAAGCCCTTCGCTGGGCTCCGAGTGGAGAAACGGATTTTGAGCCTACTTCCTCTGAGGTTGCAGACGTTGAGAGAAGTCTCCTTTTTTTGATATTAAAAGAATTTAAAACTGGACAAAAAAAATATAATTAAAAAGGCTAAAACTGGTTGGATAGAATAGGTCTAATGGCTTCTGGGCTATCCCGAGGTACATCTGGCAGTCACACAGGTTCTGCCCCAGCGCCGATGCCTCCGGAAGGAGAGCAGCTTTTTCCAGCAGCCCACAACACCGAGCTGGAAAGAAGAGCATTAGCAAAAGCATGGATTTGCTCTGCTCTCACCCACCTGAAGTGACTCGTGTGATTAAGTGTCCTTTGAAAGACTCACATCTTCCCAAGCAGCTCTTTTTCCCTCAGCCAGGCAGAGGCTGTGCTGGACAGCAGCACTGAGCTTTCTGAGAGATCTCGCTGCAAACCCAAATGGCCAGACTGTGTAATATGAGCAACTGCAGCAAAAGAAATAAAAGCAGATAAATTAAGGACTTTTACAAATAATGAACATGACTACTTCCTTGCTTTTGCCATGGAACCATAGAAGTCTACAAATATCTAATAGAGCTGGAGAGTGGGCAAGCTCTTGGTATGAACTTTATAGCGTAGTAGCTTCTGCCAGACTTGACATAGGATTCTGCGACACCTCTAGAAAGGGAAGGAGGGAGAAGAAGAAGAGGGAGAGAAAGAGAGAAAACTGCTGATGAGTTCCTGCAATTGCCCAGCTGGCACACAGGTGATGTGCACAGCACAGAAAAGTTCGGTGTCTTGTGCGTTGAAGAGGACTCAGTGTGTGCATTGAGAAGGAGACAGTCCCACAAATGGGAATGCTGCTCCAGCTCTCCAGCCTGGGATGTGACTCAGGCAGTGAGTGTTCCTTGGAAATGTGGTGCAGTGAGTCTCCTGGGGCTGGACACTCACTCCTGAGCTCAGGACATTCATCTCCTCAGCGCCCCAGGGAAAGGATGGAAAGGGAAAGTGTTCACCCTTCCCACCTCTTTGGAGAATTCCATCACCAATGGTGGAAAGTGCACTTAGTCCATCCACTCTCTGCACTTGATTCAGGCTTCCTGGGCACGTGGCAACAGCCTGAGCCCACAGGTCTGTTGGGAACATGGATCTGAAGGACTCATTGTCACTCATTAATTTACACAAGGGTAAACAAACCCATCATCACCACCACACCCCACAAGCTGGAGCAGCCTCAGACTCAAGCCAAACTTGGTTCCACACCTAATTCCTACAGGTGGCACAGATCAAAATGGACAAAACCCAGTCTGAACCAGCCCAGTCTGGGTAAGTTTGGACACAGAGCCAAATCCCAGCTTAGCAATGCTGGCCCATCTCTGCTGCTCACCCCTGACTCCCCATCTTTGCATGTTGCTCTGCTTCCAAATCCAGATCAGGATCACAGTTTACAGAAAGAGGTCCCACCTCCTCCGTGGGCACCAGGACTTCCTTCAGGGTCTCAGGCATGAACTCAGCCCTTCACTTTGGTATTTACAGCACTGTGACCCTGCTGGGGTTATTCCTGGTCAATGCTAGTATTAATGAGATGTGAACCAAGCATGGAGTCGCAGCCTGTTTTAGCCTCAGATGAACTTGCCCAGCTCTTGGGTTCCTATCCTGGAAAAAGGGCAATGGATTGGTGTTTATTCTGTCTCTTCAGCACAGGAAGAGAAACAGGGCACGAGTTAATTCCCATTTCATGACTATGTAGTTGTGTCTGTTGGCTGGTTTGCTCCTGGAAGTCTATGCAGAGAAACCAGAGCGCTCCTCTCTGCATGTCAGCCTTTCCCAGGAACCAAAGGAGGGAGTTTGCAGAAGAAGAAGGGAACAAACAGAGCTTAATCCCATCAGAGAGAAAACAGGAGGAAATGATGCCTCCGAGGGTTGACTGAGTCACAGCGTCTCCTGGGACTACTCCTAGGCTGGTGCAGTTTATGCATCACCCATTTGTCTCAGGGCTGTGCCCAAGGGCACCAGCAAGATTTGCTTATTGATGGAGGCACTTCTATCAGTGCTTTGGGGGAAAAAAAATTAAAAAATGCTTTAGTGAAATGAGAGCAGAAGAGAGAGAAGAAGAGAGGAGGAGATCAAGAGAAGCAAAGAAAAATATGGGAACAAAACAAATCCATTATATCTGCACCCCGTGGATCAACACACACAAAATGGTACAAGGCAATAGATCACTGAAATATTAAATAAAGATCAATTAATGGATGCATGACTGATTTTCACAATGCAGTCTTGGAGAAAAGGAAAAGCTAATCTTTATGGGAAATAGAGAAGGAAGCTACTGCAGGGGAGACTGCACCTATAACCAACATTCAAACACAATCTGTCAAGAAACCAAATGCTGCAGGAAGCCACGCATGGGGTGGAAGACATTGATAAATTGGAGAGGATGGAAAAAGGGGAGATACATCTGATTTACTTAGCATGATGCAGCGCAAGCAGCCACATTGAGAGATGTCAGACATGTCCTACCAGGAACTTCTGTCAATAAATAGTGACCTGACAGTGAAAATTCAAATCATTGCGGGCCAAGGTCCCTTCAATCCATTGACTTCAGCGGGGTCACACCCACAACTGGTTTTACCTAAGATTTTTATGCCAAGTGGTTTCAAACTCCTTCTTTTATACCACTCCAGTGAAGAAGGGTTGAAGGATTTGGCTTCCATGTGTGAGAGCTGGAATCTGATCCCAGCTCAACCTCAGCATGTTCACATCCACCATTTCTGCTTTTGCACCAGAGCAAGCCCAGCACCACCAGCAGGTGAAGCTTTTTGGGAAAGCAATTGAAACTGGGCATTTGCTGAGCAATTGCCTCTATAGCTGAACAAATTCTGACTGCAACAGTGGGATTTATTTCATCTGGTCTAAGCTATTTATCTAATTTTCTGCTGGGATCAATGGCAAGAAACAAATCCAGAAGGTGATTCATTATACTTGGGATGGTACCTAAGCTATGTTTGGTTAAGTGCCCTCTGGGTGCATCTCTGACTTCAGCTGCTGAGCTCAGAGGAGATGATGAGCTCCTCCCTGGGTCCAGACTGATCATGTGAAGTCCAGCATGAGTCAAGGAGGTGAAGCTACAACCTGATCATCAGCTGGAGATGGGCTGGAAGCTGTGCTCCTTCACTCCAAGCTGGGGTCAGGCTTGAACCAGCTCAGTGGCCAGGGATTCCCCCCCCCCATCCAAGGGGTTTTTGGGTTTGTAATGTAATTAATCATCTCTGTGATGATACAATGTAAGGGGTTGAGCAGCTGCTACTAAAGTCAATGAAAAACGCCTGCGTGAATTCTGTTCCTCACCCCAAGGGTTCCAGTGCTGGCTCTGACCCTGCCCATCCCTGAGGGGGAAAAAGAGCCTGTGAGGGGTCTGGGAGCTGGGCCTGTGCCTGACCCCGTGGTTTGGAGAAGGGGCTTGGACCATCACTCACTGCTACGCACAAATTCGGGAGGTGTCTTTGGAAAACTGAAACCCCAACCCACTGCCTACACCAGGGGTCTCAAGTCAGGGTTTCCACTGCACTGGTGTGAAAAATTGAGTCAGTGATGAGTGAGGTGCCATCCCTCCCGACAGGAGATGTTCTAAATACCACCCAGAGCTGCCTCCTGCTTTAGGTTCTCCTGTGGAAACAGCAGGACATTCCTTATGGAAGAGTCTTGGCATTTCACTCAACAATGTAAACATCTGGTGACATATTACGTGCCCCACAATGCCCTGTTGGGGTCCAAATGTTGTTTCAATGGCCTAAGAGCCACACAGATCTTAAACCTGGGCAGCCAGAGACTGCTGGGTGCCAAAATGACCTGAGGTGTCTTTGTGTAGGCAGCTGAATTGGGCACTTCTCTGGAAATGCTTTTCTGTCAAACCTTCTTCCCCAGCTCAGTGTAATGATACAGTTTATAATCAGAAGGAAAGCATCATTCATTTCTCACAAATGGGAGCTGGCCAGCTCCACCTCCATGATCCCTGGTGTCCTTCCTTCTGTGTCCTTTGTCCTCAGGCAGATGGTTTGTACCAGGGGTGTGTCTGGCAGTACCTGGGAAAAGGGACAGGATGTCAGCCAACAAAGTAACAAATGTAAAAAAATAAAAGTAAAAAAGGACCATAATTCCATCCCCTCACATGCTGCTATCCAACCTCTCCTTTAGCTGAACAGATGGGTCGGATGGGCCCCATCAGTTCCACCCCCAACCTGTTAAAGACAGTGGAGTTACCTGCGAGGGGTGAATTTGGCCTCATCTCTTTTCTTTCTATGAAAGAAATGAAAAGTTTAGGAGTTTGGTTGTTTTTTGTTTGTTGGTTATTTTTTTTCTTGGTTTGATTTAATTTTAGAATTTGGGGCTTCTCTTTCTCAGAGAAAATGGAAATATGGGGGAGGAAGTGCATGGCATTTTTGTTGCTTGACCCCGGTGTATCTCTCTTGGTTGCGTGTTGTGCCCAGCTTTTCTCCAAAGCATTCTGAAGTCTCCAGAATTGCTTCCACTCCTTATGGGAAGCTTCATGTGCAGAACTGAAGCAGTTTGGATTAAATTTTTGGAGGGGATTTTGGAGGTAACCACACCACAAAATGTAACATAGCACAGAAATCCCTGAGTCAGCCCTGCAGTGCTGTCGTCTCAGCTGAGCATTTCAGGTTTTCTGCATTAACCAACCTCAGAAAAAGATTTCTTCTGCCTCTCAATCTCAAATATTTTTGGTGCTTTCAGTGCATTCAGATCTGTTGCCACAGAGATGTCCATGGGTTATATTACATTTGTCGTGTGTGTTCATATGTTTGTCGTGCCCCCATCCTTAAATTCATATACAGGAGAAATGCTCTGAGTTTTGGGTCACTGGTTTGTAGCTTCAAGGAATGGTTTCAGTGTTAAAAATCTGGTGTTTGACGTTGTTGGGGATATTCAGGGCTGAGCACTCTGCAGGAGCTGGGAGATGTGAATCCAGTTCTGGGATCTGCGCTATGGAAATTACTCCAGACTTCCCTTGATGCTTTAATGAAATCCTTTTGGGAAGATGAAAACAGGGCCATGAAAGGCACCAAACCCAGCTGCCCTGCAGATATCAGCCTTGTTCCATGGGCTGCCCACAGGGAAACAACCCCTGGCTCTTCCAGAGTGCTGCTCCAGGGCTGAGGCTGCTGGGAAGGGATCACCCTGCTGGCAGTGGCAGAGTGAGGGGAATGTTTGCTTGGATCTCACATTCCTGAACTCAAGAAGCTGTGTTGGATGGTGGGAGGGAAGGTGGTCTGGGTAGGACAAGCTGTCATCTCTTCACACCTGTAGTTTCCTATTTTCTGCCTCCCTCCAAGCCAAATCTTGGCTGTTTTAGTAGTGACTTCTCATTATGGGAGTATCTCTTTTTTTTATTTTTTATTTCTCCTCTCCCACTGGAAGGAGCAGGTGGGATATAGCTGAAAGGTTTTATTCATGGCCTAACCCTTCCATCCTCATGTGTCCTGCCCTCCCTCATGTTCTCCAGTTCCTGATCTTCAGCTCCTCACCCCCAGCTCAGGTCTCCATTAACAGCTGAGGGGTGCAGATTCCTCAGTTTGATGGGAAATGGAGCTCCTCTACCTCCATTTCCAGCAAGGAGTCTTTAATCCTCATTCCTGCCCCTTCCAGTGTCTTCATGGGCTTGGGCAAGTCATCTGCTCCCACTTTGCTGCAGTTTCCAGAGGTGTCTTTTGTGCTTGGAGGAAAAGATTTTTCTCAAGGATGAGCAAGAGGCCAGGATTTGATTCCCAGGCAGTGGTACCCACAGTGGGATTTGTAATTCGAAGTGAGATGCTTAAAGGCAGGTATCTACATGTGAGCAAGGTGCTTAAAGTCCCATATGAGCCGAATTATGGGCTCCATTTGCCTAAACTTAGCCCTTAGGTCTGGACTAAATTATTGAAATAGGTGTTTAGAGCTATCAGGGATGCTCCAGGGTGCCCCACTGGCTCCTGAAAACTTCTCTGGAAGAATGTGGGCTTCCCTTGGATCTCAGGGCATACCTGGCAGATCCATGCAGCTGCTTCTCCATCAGAGATGGGTGTTTAGATGTCTGACTCTCATGCAGACTCAGGCTTGTGGACATCCCCATGTGTGTGTCTTCATCCACCAGCAGGATCCCACTCCAGATTCCAAGCTCTCCTTAGATTCTCTACAGAGGAAAGCCATTCATGGTCTCAATTCTCACTCTAACTGACCAAAATCAGGTACAGGTGTCTCAAGGGGAGCAGAAGGTGGACTTGTTTTGTAAAAATAAATATTTGAATCCAGTTTACTGCCTGGCTTGTCATGGGCTTGACCCCAAGGGAGCATCTCTGCTCTTCCTGTTGAGGAGCACATAATGGAGGTGGACAGGTCCTACCAAGTCATCCACGGGCAAAATTCTGCTCTTAGCGTGAAAATTCCTGAGGTCAAACAGTCACGAGGGTCTTTCCCACATGATTCCCCCCTCTGTCTCTGTAGACTTTTCCTTGCATAAGTTCTGCACACCAAGGGAGGTCATGGACAGCCCTGCATGGAAGCTGGGAAAGTGTGAGGAGATGCTTTCCCCGTTTCCCTTCCTTCTCCAAGTTTCTTATTTTATTTATTAGTATTTATTTATTTCTCTGCATTCATTCCACTCCACCAAAAGTCCTGAAGGCAGGTCTGCTACAGACTCGGGCTGAGCAAGGAGCTGAGTGTCACCCATGGTTTTTTAGGGACAACACCATCGTGTCAGAGCTCCTTCCCAAGACTTACCACCCTCTGCTACCACTTGGAAAGCACAAAAGGCCTGAGCCTTTTCAAGTCAGGCTCCCAAAAACTCCAAAATCTTCTGCAGAGATAAAATTCTCCTCAGCCTCTGGTGCAGTCCTGGCTGTCCCACTGTCCCTGTCCCCAGCTGACAGCCTCCACCTCTCCATCCCAGTGGGGACCCACTCAATCCATCCCTTGTGGCATCACTTTCTGTCACTGCCAGCACCAGACCTGCCCCAACAAGACCCCAGCTCTCCGACGGGGCCACCAGCAGTGTGGAAGACACAAAACACAAACCCGTAGCACCCCAGGGGATTCCCCCACAGTGCAAAACGTGCTTGTCCAGCAGTCAAGGACAAGTACCTTCTTGTGAGTGGGTTTTTTCATTGTTGCTTTCCCTTCCCCACAGACTTTCTGCCTGATTGCATCGCCCTCTTCAAAGCCCCATCACTGTCTGCAACCCCTGCCCTCACCCCACCCCAGCACCCCCGTGTACAGATTGCATGTATGATACAACCTGAAATTCCAAAGCTATTGTACAAAGTAGAATTGTCGTCCTTTTTTTCCCCCCCTCTCCTCTCAGTATTTTGTTAAGTCTGATGATTTTTTTTATGATTATTTATTTTATGAATAAATGTATATATTAGTAAGAGTATATATTTGCGGAAATAACTCATCGGGACAGTGTTGTTGCTCTGCTGTTGTGCTTGTGACCTCATTGGCTTTTTACCCTATTTTCTACTGACAGCACATTAGCAATGTCTTGTAACTGTTTTTTGTTACCAGTTAAGTTTGATAGATGTGTTAACTTTATAATGAAAATTAAAAAAAAAAAAAAAGCATTAATTTTAACCTGCGTTTGGGTGCTTTTTCCCAGTGTTCCGTAGTTTTGACTGGATGGTATTTCATATCATTGAAATTCAACTGGGGAGAAATAGGAAATATTTCTTCTCGCAGGACAGGAGCTGTGTGATTTGGGAGAAGAGATGCCACCTGTGTTGTCATCATTTAACCCATGGTTAATAAAACAATAAAACAAATTTGAAAAATAAATAAGTAAAACAAATCCACTTAACTGCCACACACCCATTTCTAAGCTGGGCACTACCAGGACTCAGCTTCTTCCTCCAGAGCAATAAAAACCCAGAATGGCAAAGGGATGACTTTTCACAATGTCTCTGGAAGGCCTTAAGAACTTTTGTGTTGGTTTTGCCAATTCCAATCATTCCTTCCTTCCTCTGTAGCACTGGGAGTCTCTTGGACATTCCTGCAACTTCCAAGGCTGCAATTGTGCTAGAAAAAGGAATAAATTTTGGGAATTTATTTATTTGTTTATTTATTATGAGGGGAAGACACTGTTAACAGGCAAAATAGGAAAAACCACGTTCCTTTTGTTGAACCACTATGGCTGGTCTTCCATTGAACCTTCCATGGGCTGTGTGCAGAAAAATCTGCTCCTGAAAGGAACCCAGCAGAAACTTTCCCCATCCTTCTGTCCTCAGTGAGGAAAGCTCCTCTCATGCCGTGGGTTCCTTGATCCAGAAAGCAGCCCAGCTTCTCTTTGGGATTTCCAGTTTGGCTGGACGGGGTGGAGAGGGGCTGCAGAGGGAACAGCGTTTCCAGGGGCTCTGTTCACCTCCCACCCCACCCAAACAGAAGGGAATTCCTGTGGCCTTCACTTCAGGAGAGCTTTATCCCTCTTCACCCCTCACAGGCCAAGGACCTTCTCTAAAACCAATCTTGATGACTTCTTTAGAATTGATAAAGGGATTTCAGCACATCCAGAGATTTATTTAAAACACAGACCTGAGCTGGTATAAATCCAGAGAAACCCATTTTCTTACAGAAGCTCTAAATAAACACATCAATAAATGAAAAACCCCTTTTCCCTGGGAAGGGAGGTGGGAAACACACTGGGACACCCCAGACCAAATATCCCCTCCCAAACACACCTTCCATGCCTGGCTTTGAATGACACAGGTCAAACACCACAGAGAGCTTTCGGCATTCCGGGCTCAGCATATTTTCCAGAAATAAATGATAAACATTCTTATTAAAGAGCACTTGAGATAAGCCTGTTTGTTAAGCTGTGTTGCCTGCTTTGCCAGCTTTGAGCAAGAGCCTTTTTTTTTCTTTTTTTAATTTTTTTTAACCTAGATAGGTAAAACTAAGAAATTAGTGGACATCTCAGTTACTCTCAGTCTACAGATGTTATTATTAAGCCCTCCAGATCCTATAAGGAATGAAAGAAAATAAGGTGTTGATGACTTACTGCTGCCTCGTGACCTGGACTTTTCATTATTTGGGAAACTCTGGAAGTTTCTTTTTTTCTTTTTTTTTAACAGTGATTTTGGCCTCCATGGGAAGGCAGCACCAACTATGGCCAGATTTATCCACGGCAATGGCTCAAGACAACCCAGAAGTCACCTAAAACCGTTCCACGGCCAAGTGGGACACGTTTGACACACAGAGCCAAGAGACAAACCACATTCCCAGGGATAACTGAAGGACTTATGGGTTGCAGGGAGGTATTCCTGGTACCTGACAGTCAGCAGAGCCGAGAGTTCCAAGTTCCTTTAAGAAACAGAGCACTCAACTTGGGTTTGGTTTACAGAAAAAAAAAAAAAAAAAGGAATTTTTTTGGGTTGGGAGGGATCTTGAAGATCATCTACTTCCACCCCCTGCCATGGGCAGGGACACCTCCCACTGCCCCAGGGTGCTCCAAGCCCCATCCAACCTGGCCTTGGGCACTTCCAGGGATCCAGGGGCAGCCACAGCTTCTCTGGGCATCCTGTGCCAGGGCCTGCCCACCCTCACAGGAGAGAATTTCTCCTGTACCTAACATAATTCCCCTCCTTGAGTTTGAAGCTGTTTCCCATTCTCCCATCACTACAACTCCTGATGAAGAGTCCTCTTCAAGCTTTCATGCAGCTGCTGCAGGTCCTGGAGGGTGCTGTGAAATCTCCACAGAACCTTCCCCTCTCCAGACTGAACCCCAAATTTCTCAGCCTGTCACCTCAGCATTGACTGAGCCCCTCCTAAGCAAACCATGGCCAAGCTCACCCTTCTGGTAGCCCTTTGCCCCCTCTCCTGACTGCTCTCCATGCACAGGCTTCCCAGTGCTGCACAAACACTACCTCAAACCAGCTGGGGATGTATCAGATCCACAGGAACTGTGCAAATTGTTCTGCACCTGAGTCCTGCACCAGCCAGGTGGAAACCAACCACCCCCAGTGTGAGCAAGGCACCCAAATCCTCCCTGAACTCCCAGCCTTGCCAGCCAGGCTGCAGGAGTGGGGTTCAGCTCTGGACTCACTCACTCCTGTGAAAGTGCCCACAGAACCCCAAACAGGCACAGGGAGTGCCCTGCAGATGTTTCCAGCTCTGGGTGCTGCTCCAGAAGAACCACGGCTCTCCTGTGGGTCTTTCTCATGTCTGGGAGCTCCAGGGAGATGTTTCAGATCCCCCAGGACATGTCATCAGGATTTAGCCGAGTGACTGAGCCCAATTTGCCTGAGCTTGAGGTCTGACCTTCAAGTTATCTTTTACAATAAATTGAGGGATTCATTTCACCGTAAAGGCTGAGTGCTGCCTTGTATCCCTTTGGCCACCTGACTGTCATATGGATTTGGCACACACAGACCCTCTGGGAGGTCCATGTCCTTCTGGATTGGCAGGGGGACACCCAGAGGAATTACTCTGAGATCCCACAGATGGTCCTGGACACCTGTGCTCAGTCAAGCACATGGAAAATCCAATTTCCACCGGCTGCTGCAGGAGCTCAGAGCCTTCAAGCACATGCAGGCAGCACTTTGCATATTGCCACCCAAATTAAGATGTCTTAATCTGCAAGTTGAATCCCGCTTGAGCAATCGGTCCAATCCAAGATCCTTTGAAGCTGCGAAATCCAGCTGAAAGCAGCTCCTGACCAGCAGCTCACCAGGCCATAAAGAAACTCACCGTGACCCAATAAAATCTGAAAGCTCTGCCATCTCATTGCTACCCTGCCTGGCTTTGGAATTTGCTTACTGATGTCTTTTATTTGCAGGTGTGGAAGGGTTTTTTTCCCCCATCGTGCAGTCATTTGGAGGCACATAGCCAGATTTGCATTCCACAGGGCTACAATCCGGTCTGGGATTTGCCTGCGAGTGTCAACAGGTGAAGTGTTAACTAATGAACTTGGTGCTGGTGTTAAGGTGAGGTCAGCTCAGTTTCTCTTCAGGTCGGTTTCGTGCAAGGACAGCAAGGTTAAATGGCTTTCACAGTGGTTTAAAACTGATCCGAGGTCTGGACCTGACCGTTTGGGGCCTTGTGCCATTCTCCCTGGTTCAGGAACATCCCAACACCCTAAATTTCACCCACTCTTTTGTCAGAGAGGAGGCACAGCAAGGCTGGGTAGCCTACATTTCACCATCTCACATTTGCTCCATGTTTTTTTCCCCTGGAATACATGAGATAATTCTCAATTCTCTGTGTGGGAAAGAGCGGTGGCAGGGAAGAAGTGCCAGCTTTACTGCAGTGAGAATTCCTTTCATGCAGGAATCCAGGGAGAGCCTTGAACCTGTTTGTTCTGTCCTAATCAATGCAGCAGGTTTGTGCAAGAAGTGTCTTTCATCCTGGGAATGTCAAGGTCTTTATGGCAGCATATGGAAATCCAGGTACAAGCCTCCCCTCCCTATCAGACAGAGACCTGAAGCCAATGCCCTGAGTCACCAGCCATCTCCCAGGGACTGATAACTCCAACCTGGGCTTGAGCAACCCCACTGGAATTCCAGTTTCAACAAAACTGCTGCTTTCCAGAAGACAAATTCTTCCGCTGGAATTTCTGTCCCTCAAGCTGCTCCTTTGCAAGCAACACACCCAAATTCCAGGGGTTATCAAAAATGAAAAAAGCAACTTGGGTTCTACTCACTCTTTAGACCCAAGTTCACAGAAGGGAGACTTTGGTTAAACAGGAGGAAGATGAGGGACTTTTTGACGAATAATTGTCCTTTTGGGTGAGGAATGTGATGAGACACAGCCCCTTCAAACACCCACAGATGATTTTGTCTCCCACATGGCTGTGCCAGGACTTTGCAGGGGATTTCTCTCTGCCGTGTCCGTTGGGACATCACGGAGTCTCCATGAAGAGGAGAGGGCAGGACAAGTCAATAGCCCTGAAGTGGGCAAGGGGAGGACTTTGGCTGACAGGAACAGCTAAATCAACAAGGAAACTTGCTCCTGGTTCAGCCCCGGAGTGGGAACACCACCCTCCCAGCAGTGCAGTCACCCGGGAGGAGTTTGGCACATGGAAGGCTAACCTTTAGGCTTATTAATGAGTGATAATTGAGTGGTCCTCAAGAGCTCTGGATAAGTTCCCCAGCTTCCAGCAGCTGTTTCGGGCTGGCAGGGGCTGCTCGACGCACCTTGCCTTAGGTACAGATGCTGAGAAAGGTTGCTCATTAAAAGGCAAACACGGAATCAAATGTGACCAAAAGACTGGCTGTGCAGCTCGGTTGGACTCGTTTTCCTCCCCTTTAATTAGGGTGTTTTGATAGCTGGGGAGCACAATGAGATCCTGGTGCCCTTGGTGCTTTCACAGCCTGGATCTCAGTGATAATCCTTGTCTCCTGGTGGTGCCTCTGGGCTCATCACTCCTGGAGATGATCCCTCGTGCTGGGTGATGCCCAAACACAGCACAGGGTGGTGGACCCTGTCCTGGAGAACTTCCAGGCCCAGTGGTCTGGTTTTGGCTATCTCTGTTTACATCCATGGTGGTGCTGATAAATAAAACCAGCTCCCAGCCACTGCCGTGGGCTGCCTGAGCCAGTTTGTCTGAAAAAACAGCTGTGCCCAAGGAGGTCACACAGCTCTGCGTGTCAAGCAGCTGTCTGCAAGTCATCCAAATGCAGAAAAACTTCAAATTATCAACTGCACTATGACTGGTTAACTAGAAAAAAGTCAGGTCCACCTTTCAGCACCATTTATCAAACCTGTAATGTCAAGGAAATTACTTTTTTTTCACTTGTGGCTTGCAATTAGTACAAGCCAATAAAAAACTTAATGTTCTGCTAGCTCATCAAACATGTGGTTAGAGCTTGCTGGCATGGAGAAGGTGGGAACTGCTCTGTAAGCACAGGTTTGGTGGTGCAAGCCGGCATAATCCAGCAGAGAAATCCTTGGGGCAGCCAGGCTTTGGGACACAACAGTGCTGAGAGGTGAGTATGGATCAAATACCCACCATTTCTCATCAACTTACACCCAGGAGACATCCACTGTAATTAGGGTGAGAAGAACAGAAAAGAGGTGTTCTGCTCCTGGGGATTGATAGAAATCTCTGCCACAGGGAGCTGTAGGTATTTGAATTTGCCTGAATTTAAGAAGCAACTGGGTGGTTTTCACCAAGGAAAGACACGTGAGGAGTTTTTTACAATGAAAGACTCAAGATTTCCATCAGAAATCGCAGCTGGGGGTTGCTGGGAGTTGAGTGGAGATATCACCCTGGGTTTGTCCTGTTTTCCTGCTCCTCCTCAGTCACACTTGGGCTGTGTCAGAGGCAGGAGATGGGACAAACACAACCTGATCATAAATCCATGGGATATAAATGTCCATGAAAAAAACCCGGGAGAGACTAATATTCCTTCAACACTTGAGGGTGGAATCACTTTCATAAAAAAAAGGTGATTTATTCTCTCAGTCAGACTGAAAAAAAATGAAGACAGTGGTCATTTCACCTGGCTTTAAAAAGATTAAATGCCTGACAAACCTTTCCAGCCAAGGAGAGAGCGGGACGTGTCCAGCAAGTGATTTGCATGACCAACCATGGGTGTCTGTTTTAAGGGATGAATCTCCCTCTGGGGGTGACTCTCCTCTCCCTTGACCACAAAACAAGCCTGGGCTGACTAACTTGGACCTGGGCATCTCACTTTTAGAGGTGTAAATTAGGGCTGATGAAACCTTCCCAAAATTGCATGCCTCGTCTCGGATTTGCAGGATTCTCCATGATGAGGTAGAACTTAGGAAAAAGTATCCAAAAAAATGAAACACTGAGGAAAATCTGTTTCCAACATGTTTTGAATGAGTTAAATAAATTTTGATATCAAAATTTCCTTTGGACATGTCAGCTCCTGGCTCAAAAATATCTCTCTCTGAGAACACCTTCCATAAAAAGGAAAACCTTTTGATAATCACAGGACCTGAAGAGTGAAGGCCACTTCTGACTAGGGAGAAACTTGCAGCTGAAGACACCAAAACAAATTCCATTTTTGACCAAAAAATGGCCTCAATGTCTGCCCAGACCATGAAGTAATACATCCTTAATGGGATTAATCTCAACAGCTGCTGAAGAAGCACAAAAAGCTTGAGTTGAGTCAGCTGGATTTCGACTCTGTGGCTGCGAGGAAGATTCAATCCTTGAAGGTGTTCAAAGCCAGCCCTCACCTCCCTGAGCCTTTCCCAGTGTGCCAGTGGTGGTGAGTGGGCTCCTCTTCCACATCCAAAGCCATCAGAGCTGTTGTCTTGCACAAGGGTTTCTGTTGGGATCAGGAGGTGGCTGTAAATCCAGATTTGGGATGATTTTTGAAGGAGCTGAAACTCCACAAGTGCCACAAACTCATCTTCCACTGTGCTTTTAAAGAAAAATGTGGATGTTCCATTGGAAAAATGGAAATTTGGGATGTTTCTTTCCTAACCTGCTGCAGATTGAGCACCAAGAAGAATTAAATGATCTTTCCCACTGGGGAATGAAGTCAGTCATGATTTGTGAGGACAGAGGAAATTCCACTTACTTACTCCAGGTCCATGGCCTCTCAGCCTCAGGAATGTGCAATTCCATATGAAATTCCCCATTTGCTGGGAATACTATAAAGTGTCCAGTTCACAGAACGGTCTTTAACTTGAAACTTCTCAAAACAAATAGAAAGCAAAAGTTGCCTCAGACTTTGCATGATTTGAATCTGGGATAGCTGATGGATGAAAACCCTGGGAATTAGCAGGAGAAACAGAACCAGGAGATTGGAACTGAGACTTCTGTAGGTGTGTTCTCCATGCTCTAAATCCATGTTTGGAGGTTCTTCGACTTCTCCACTCCACCCTGGACACTCCTCACTTTGAAGCACCTCCAATAAAGATGATCTCTTCCATAAATCTCCTCTGACCTCCCAAGTGACCTCATTAGCACTGATCTTTCGACGGTGCCACCATGACCTCAAAAAAGTTCCAGAGACAATTTATTCCAGCCTTCTCAACCCATGGAGACACCTCAAAACCCACCCCTGAAGCAGAGAATCCATTGAGATGGTGAAAAACCAATTCAAAATGTCTTCTTTAACAAAGGCAAGAATGAAAAGCTGTCAATGAGAGTTTTTCCATACAACTTGACTTCCAGTTTTGTCCTCCTTGTTCTCCAGGGCAGCATGGAGAGACATCTGGTGGCTGAAAGATTTTCTGCAAGCAAATTGCAGGAAATATGCGTTTGGGGACGCGTTTTTGGAAGTGGGTTGGCTCCAGAAGGACATGTCCCTCAAGAGACATGACACCACTGAGTTCCCTTGAAGCACCATCATGTGTTGTCACATCTCCCACTTCAATATCAAACCTCCCTTCTCTTCTTTGGGGCAAAAAATGTGCCAAAAGGTGTCTGTTGAGACAATGGAAATCTTCTTGGCTCCTCAGATGTTGGGTTTCACTGTAAAAAACCTGTGCCTCTCATCCCAGTCCACTCCCTTTTCAGCTCAGAGGACATCCAAAGGGTGATGATCAGCCCCATCTTGGTTTCTCCTTTTCTAAACAAAATATTGGGGAAAAAGATTTTGTCCAACCAGATTTCAAAAGAAGCTCTTCTGATTTGAGAGCAGATGTCCAGGTGGGGCAGAGGGCTGGCTGCTCCCTGCAGTCCTCCAAGAAAAAATCTGGCTGAAGAGAAGAGCTGCAGCATTAAAACCTGGATGTGGAATTTAATTCTACAGAGGGATTGTCAATAATTCTTCCAAATTCTCCACTCTCACGACATGAATTTCTCAAGAACTTCAGGAGTCAGAGCTGAGCATTGATGTCTCCATCTGGACACTCCTTTGCTGGTTGTAAATCCCTCCAGACTCCAAACCCAACGAGTCACCAGCACAGGGATTTGATCTGGAATTTCTCAGAGGATGAAATAAGAAGGAAGAAAAAAATGACCCAAATGAGCTTCATTCTGCACTGGTGCCTCACATTTTGTTGTTCCTGGCACCCCAAGAACGGAAGTGCAGTATTCCCATTATCCCTATTTTTCTCTGGGATTTACCAAGGTACCTGGATCTTCAATGGCTGCTGTGGTCTGCAAAGAGCCCTTCACCAAAAGTGCTTCCATAGTGACAGAGACTTTTTGCTCCTCTGTGTTGGACAAGGTTTTTAGATCAACATTTCTGTCAGGTTCAGGAGGCCAAAAGTGGCAGCACAGTGATGGACAGATCAGATCCTGAGGTCAGTTTTGGGCATCAACCTTCCACCAGTGACAACTGTCCTCATGACTGGTTTTTTTTGATAGCCAATCGTGGTCAGGGACACTTTCCACCAACCCAGGTTTCTCCAAGCCCTGTTCAGCCTGGTCTGGAGCATTTCCAGGGATCCAGGGGCAGCCACAGCTCCGGCTGTGTGACCACATCTCACCCACACTGAGGTTCTTTAACACATCTCCATCCACTCCTTCTCTGTGATGGAGCACAGGCCGCTTATCTTTATTTCACAAGGGAGGAGCAGAAGCACAAAGAAATCAGGAGATTATTTGTTTCACCTGGTTTTGGTCTCCTAAAATTGAGGAGTTGAATCTCTTGCTGCCTTCTGGAGAGGCAGATGGAGATGTCTCATTCTGCAAAATGAAGAAGTGAGGTAGCAAAATGAGCTGAAGTGAGGCTGATGTGCCACACCAGGAGCTGGAGCCGTGCTCTACCCTCAACATGGATGGGATAAATCACTCTACAGACAGCCAGACCTTTCTAATTAATTGCAGACCTCTCTAATTAATCTACCTTGGATTAGACATTAATTTTTGATAAATAATGTGAGAGGGGTCCCGCAGCAAACAACATCCCCAGTGCTGCATTTGCATCACAGGGATTGAATCCCTGCATCCCAAGGGCCAACCCAACGCTTGTAAGATGCTTTTTGCCAAAATTTGATCCACGTATTGGGTATGGAATGGGTCTTGCCACACACTGAACTTGCATCCTGCGCTCTCCAGAGCTGCCCATCCATATCCTCAGGAATTGTCCAAATGATTGCAGCAGGAAAAGGCCCCTGAGGGTCATTCTGAGCATAGCTGGGTGAGATAAGGCTCAGCCAACGTCACAGCTGGGAGGCTGCAAACCTTTCACCACCACAGGGCACATTCTAATCTACCCACTTCGTTTGTCTGATCTCTCCTAATTTTTACTAATCAAGATGAGAGGAAGATCTTGTGTACCCAGCAGCACATTGCTCTGCTCTGGCCGTATCAGATGGCCCAATAAAGCATGTTCCCCCTCTCCACAAATTCCTGAGTGGCCTTTACCCATTGTAGGGTTGATTTTCTCCTGCATTTATGGGGCATCTTCCAGTACAATATCGGGGCTGGATCAATTTTCCCAACGATACTTGATTGGAGGGAACATCCTCACTCTTCCCTCCCCCAAAAAGCTGAAATTATTTATTTTCCATCAAACTTGGAGAACCCATGCAGGCATCTGTCCTCCAGGGAAGTTGATAAAGAGGCTCCGTGGCTCAGAGATCTTTTCTGATGCTTCCTGAACCTGTGTTATTTATTTTTACCATTCCCCATGGACCATACATGGTTAAGAAACCAGGACCAGCACCTCCATCACAGACAGGATGGATATTTCTGCAGGCAGGTCAGTGCCAGGCAGTGGGAGAGAGTTTCCCATTGGAGCTAAAAGGCTTAAAAATGTTTCAAATCCGGTGCAGAACATGCAGGTGGTGGGAGCTGAGCCACCAAAGAGACACTGCTTGGCAAGAGGTGCCAGCGTGGGATTCATGAGAAGCTGACAATTTCCAAGAAACTCAGATACACCACTGAACTCAGGTGCACAAATTTTGTCCACAGGTGACACCTCAAACCTTTATCTCAGGGACTTCAACAACTTTTGTCTGAGGTGTGCTCTCCCTGAGAACACAACCTGTACCTGATCCGGACTGGCTGGGTGAGTCCCACCTCCCATCTGAGAAGAGGATTTTATTCATCACCACTGTCCCAATTCTAGATTAAACTCTGAATTTTGGCTTCCTTTCTAAATAAAGAGGGATAAAATTTTATGCAGAGCAATTCTTCCACCCAAAGATGCTTGAAAGGTCTGAGATCCTTCTGGAAGAGCCTCTCACCATTACCTGGCGAGAGAGACAAGTTGGGCAGCTCGTGCTGGACAAGATATTTTAGTAAAATACATTTTAAAGAGTAATGTTCTATTTTTCCCACATGGTGCTGCAGATAAGACCACGATCTGAGCACGACATTAATGTGACCTTGTCACACCTGGCCCTCTTTATGTCAGATACCCCTGCACGTTGCCATGTGCTGTTCTACACAGAACGTGTTTTAGCTGCAAGGCAACAAGCGCTCTCCTCAGCGGGGTAACTCATCTGGAATGAAATCCCTTTCCTCTGGAATAGTGACACCATAGAAAGCTAATTCCAAAATAGCTATTCTGGTCACATTTGCCACGAAGACAAGTCCTAAGGAGATGTAAAACTGGCACCACAGACCTCAGCGTCGTGTCCCCTGTAGTGAGTTTCTCAAAGAATGTCTATTGTCCTGCTTGCCTCTGACTGAGAGATGATAAAACCAAGGAGCTGAGGGGAGCACAGAAAGGAAAAGCTCTGCTGTGCTGAGTATTCCACGTTGCATGGGAAATCTGGGCTCTTTTCTGGCAAATGTATTTTAATTACCTCCTTTTGTTTCCAGGACTGTTTCGGGGAGCGCTGCCCTTGCCAAGCAGCCCAACAAACCTCTCCAGGCATTTCTCTGCCAAAATGATCAGATCTGTTTAAACATCGTGGCGTCCCACAAATCATCCGTGCTGGATCAGTGCAATTTATTTTCTGTTTCTCCAACCTGGTTCTGAGTGCTAAAAAATCCAGAAAAAGAGGTTTTGTTTCTTTTCAGCCCATTTATCACATGGCTGAGAATGTAAATGCAGGGAAAATTCCAGATATAAAAGGTCTGCAGTTGAATCATAAATTGCCATGAGCAAGAAAAAGATCAGGCAAAAAGTAGCAATAATTCAAGAGGGCAAAAAAGTTATATACAAAAATAAATGAAAATCTTATTTATTCATCCTGATGCTGATGTAGGTAGAGGAAGCACCTTTGATAATTCGTGTCCAGTGAACACTGCAAACAAACTTATGTGGAGCCTTGGAATGAAATTATTAAAATTTTATAAGGTTATACAGAGACTTTTTTTACATTTTTACATTACATTTACATTTTGAACAATGCTGTCAGTGAAATCTCTACTAATTCTGGCTTTAGCGACTATCCAATAATGATGTCATTAAGATTTGTACCCAAAGAAAAAAAAAATCATCTATCAAATTCTCATTGCCAAATTATCACCCTTTGACAGAGTCTACCTCAGGGAAAGCAGTCAGAGCCTTGGTGCAAGGAGGATAATTGATTCCAGGGAAATTCAGAAGCAATTTCAGAAATTCATCTGAAACAAAACCCATATTTTTGTGAATGAACAGATGAATAATTTCTATCTGGGGCTTGTTTGCTCATGGACTACCCCCAAATTGAAAAACAAAAAAAAAGAGGAAGATTTGTCAGATTATTTCTGCTGTGCTGGGACTGCCAAGGGTTTAATCCTGTCCTTGTCTCTATATTCAGTTTATCCAGGATGATCCTTGTGCCTGGAGTAGCTCTGCTGGGTTCAGTAGGAACCTTGCATGAGTAAGGATCACCTGTGGCAGGGTAGCCCAAAAAAAGCTCTGATCCTCCAGCAATCTCCAGGCAAGGACCTTTCATTTTTAAATTGTTAATGAAGGGACGTGCGCACCACGGGCAGCCACCACCCACCTGTTTAACAAACTTAACTGTGAAATTGGATCCTTCCCGTTGAGCCTGGCTTTGCCTTTGATGCAGTTCCAGAGCTTAGGTTGCCTTATTTGCCTCTAATTTCTAATCCAGGCATAAGGCCAAGCTTAGGACACGCCATCTCCTCTATCACAGTATCTTCAGCCTGGGCTGAAGGTCCGTGAGAATCCTGCAGCTCGAAAGGAGCTCTCATGGATCAACCAAAAGCCCCCTGAGCTCCAGAACTCATCACCAAGAGCAGACAAAAGAGGACAGTTGGAGATGACCATGAAAGATTGAACATTTTGGGGAGGATCCCTGTGTTGCTCCTTGTCGATGAGGAAAGCTGAGTGTTACCAGGATGAGAAGTGTCCTGGAGAAGGTTTTGCTCCAACAAACACCCTCAGACACCCCTGCTTAGCCCTGTGCAGGTGCAGGTCCTTCATCCCGACCTCACAAATGGTGCTGGGGAGTGGTTGTGGGGCCAGGAGTGGGAATCACAGCAGGGAAGTCACGGAGAACCCGATGGATGGTGCTGGGTGCTCCCTCCTATGTGTCCAATGTCACCTACTCCACATTCATTGAGGAGTAGGTGACATTCCTGGATGGTGCCTGAAAATGGGCAGAGAAGGATCCAGGACAGCAGAGTAATGAGGTTTGACTAACGAGGAAAAGGCGTGTAAGGCCATGAGCGAATGTCTGAAGGATCTCTAGGGCAGGATTCCTTAGAAGATCTTCTTATCGTCTGCTCTGAAAGATCCGAGGATGTTTTTGCACTCGAAAAGCGCCAGGAGCAACATGACACAAAGGTGCTTCAGGTGTTTTTCTGGGACATTCCCCCATGACCTCAGCTGCAAAGCACGATGATGCTCTCTCCTTCCTCGGAGCAGACTGAAGAGGAAACATCCTGGGGTGGGATGGGGAACGAACACCTTCTCCAGAGGAAGACAATCAACAGCTTCTCAGTGTCTGGCTCATCACCAGACGTGCCAGTGTCTTGGGCTGCAGTGTAACACCCTCCTACACTGGGCTGACTCACTGGGGAGATCCCTCAGCACCACAGCCTCATCCTCCCTTCTTCTCCCACCCTTGTAGGTGATTCAAGCAAGCAGGGGTGGACTTGTCCTCTCAACAAGTGCCAGGAGAACAAAAAAAAACTTCCCTCCCAAGCCAACATCATGCCAGGGGCAGGGAGACAACTCTATCCCTGGGAGGGAAAAAATTCTGTCCCTGGGAGGGAGACAACTCCATCTCTGGGAGCACACACAGAAGAGACTCAACTCCAGAAAACACCACGATAATTCAATGTCTCCCTCCTCCCAGCTGGCACCAGGTCCCCGCTCCTCTCCCTCGGTTTAAAACATCTCAGGCTTTCTGACTGAACTTGGCTGAGGTCTAAAAACATGAATAAGCTTCTCCTGTCTGAAAGCCAACTGGCAAGGGTGGCTTGGATGGGACCCTCTGTTTGTTACGGGGAAGCAGCTGGTCCAGTCCCCCTTGTCCTGCTGCTGGTCAGGAAGGACAGACAGGAGGTCCCATCCCCTTGTCCTGCTGCTGGTCAGGAAGGACAGACAAGAGGTCCCATCCCCTTGTCCTGCTGCTGGTAAGGAGGGAGAACAGAAGATCCATTCCCATTGTCCAGCTGCTGGTCAGGAAGGACAGACAGAACGCCCGTTTTTGACACTGGACACACAACCCCTCCCAGCCTCAGTGACACAGGGGTGGCACCAAATCTGCCCCATTCACCGAGGTGACCTAGTGCTGTTGTCAGTAGGTTACAGCAGAGCTAAGTTGAGGGAGAATATCCTGATGTGAGGGATCTCCCACAATGGGACAGTGGGAGATCCCTTTTATCCCTTAATTTTCACCCCCATGCCCTGATTCTGGGCCTGTACCAACGTTGTAACTCGGAGGGTTATGGGTTCCGAGGTTTGTGTCCAGCTTAACTCTGCTGCCACCAGCTTTACACCAGGAGAAGATCTGGCATTGTGCTGTGCCACCCCATCCCTGGTGCTGGATGCTTGGGGTGAAGAGGTTTTGTTTTGATAATTAATTTTTTTTTCCTTTTCCTATTTCTGCTCCATCCCTGACAAAACCTGGAGAAGGTGGCAGCCACTTTGCCATCCAAGCAGAGGAGCTGTGACCGTGGGCTTCCATCCCCCCAGGAAAGTTGGAGTGTTCCACACCCAGTTTCTCTGGGAGTTGTGGGACCAGATGGGTTCAACATCCACGCTGTGTCCAACAGCCTTTTCCTCCCACCCCCGAGACAAAGCTGCTCCTCAACACGTTCAGGGTTGGTGTGTGCAGAGGAAAAATGGCGGAAAAGAGATGGGTCTCACGTGAAAAACTACTTAGTCCCTAAATAATAGAGGAGAGTGTTTAAATTGCTTGTCTGTCTTCCCTGATGGGTTGAGGATGGACAGACAGACAGGCAGACATTTCCATACTGATCTTTAATGCCATTACAATGTGCTAATTAAATGCTTTTCTAAATTTAAAATGTATTGACATTTTAAAAAACATGACACATTTTACAGCCAGCCCGCTGAACAACACACTAATGATTTATTAACTGCTTCTCTGAATGTTTAAAAATAGGGGCTTGAAAGAAAACGTTTCCCTTTCCTCTTCCCTTTTCTGCTGGCGACTGTTAATAAAGGATTTAATCACCCATTTTACATCCTGTTTAAAAAAGAAGGGGCTTTCCTGATAACAGATGCCCCTCTGGCCAACTGGCAAGGAAAAGGGGAATGTATGAGGGATATAAATGTATTTCAGAGGACAGCCAACAAAAAGAGGGAGAGAGGGAAAGAGAAAGAGAGGAAGAGGAGGAGGAGGAGGAGGAGGAGAAGGGGGGAAGGAGAAAAAAAAAAAGAACCTGAAAGGATTAGAAATTAAAAAGAAGGTATTTTGTGCTGAGCTAAATATTATTTTGTTTCCATTGAAAGGGTTAAGAAAACAAAGACAGAGTTGACAATTTCTCCCGACTGGAAGCTGGGAATGGCCCACGGTGGCACAATGCTATTATTCTTGCATGGGCCCATTCTCACTGGATTTTCCACAAAATCTTTAATAATTTGATTCTTTTCAGCCTCAGCAGCCAGCTGAGCTCTTTAAGAAACAGTAACAAAAACCCAGAGAAAAACCCACTACTGAGAGGGGAGCTTTGGCGGAGAGCTGAGCTGAAGCCGATTAGTTTGGCCTGAATAGAGCCAGCCGGGTCCTCGAGCTCTTGCTCAGCCTGGAGCCCTCTGTCTCATTCATTGCAGTACAATATCACCACCAGAGCCCAGGCCTAGACACTAAATTACACTATTATAAAACTAGATTGATACACAAACTTTCCCTCCCAGGCTGAGTAGGGGGACTTTTTTTTTTTTTTCCAACAATGTTGGGGTTTTTTTTTGGAGTTGGTTTTTTTTCAGGTTTTTTTTTTTTGGAGCTCGGGGGTCTATTCAGGCGTTTTGAAGTATGGCCATTCATATCGAGCATATCAATTCCTAAATGGTGCCACACACACAAATTGCAAGCCCGGGGGACAGAACCCCGCGGGATCCCCGGTGGGAGACTCCTGGGGGTTTGCTCGGGGTTATCTCCCCAAGACCCAGCAGGGCGGGAGCCTTTCATGGGCCTAAGGGCAGCTGGCATTGTCTCCTGGAATTCACATCCAGTGGGAAAGGCAGAGTTTTGGCTCTGAGCATCCCTGACTGTCACCTGTCCCCACCTCCAGCCAGTCCTCGCCTGCCTTGGGTGGGTGACGTCTCTAAATGTGGATTTTTGGGCGGGTGACATCTCTAAATGTGGATTTTTGGGCGGGTGAAAAGAGAAAAATAAACATCCTCGAGGTCCCCTTTAGGGACCATCCTCTTTTATTTTAAGAGGCAAAGTTTGGGTTTGGCCACACGACCCCCAAAAAGCAGAGATTTTGCAAGGTTGACTGCGGGTGTTTTGTTTTAACCACGTCAAAATTCAGCAGCTCGGGTGGCAGAGCCTGATTAGATCACACAGCCCATTCCTGCAGCCACAAACCTTCCTGCTGCTGGTTTGGGGGTTTTTTAATTTCAGAAATATTAAATCCCTCTTCAGGAGAGACAAGGGTCCTCAGCAAAGAGCTCTCAGCGTCCTTCAGCCCAGAGGAAACCTCATTGTAACACGTTGCTCTTTTTGGGCTCTAAAACTCGAAATTGGGAAAGGAAATTGGAAAAGAGCAAACTGGAAGTGGGGAGGGGAGGGAAAAGCAGGGACCTGGAGGAAAGAGGGGTTTATAGGACAGAAAACAACCCCACATCCTCACACCACACACTCTCATCCTCAGGGGCAGGATGCAAAACACCATCCGAAAACACAGGGCACAACGATGGCCTTGGAAAGCTCTGCATAATCCCCTTTATATTCATTTTCCAGGGTGTTTTTGGGAGGGGGCTGCATATCTCTGTGCATCCTTCTGATTAATCTTTCCCTGGAATTGATCTACCTCACACCCTGCCTTATTTATTTTTCTTTTTTTCTTGTCATTGCTGTAATTATTTCTATCAAAGCAATTATTAAAAAATGAGGAAACTCAGGGTTTTGCTAATTTTTCCTGGGAAAAATGCATGGAACAAAAAAATTCCTCCATTTCCTTGCTGCGCTGGCGCTCGTGGAATTTCTTTTCCCCAATTTTTTGCTTTCTTTTCCCATCAATGAAAACAACCTCCCCCCTGCTCTGCCTGCAAACCTCAGGCTCCCCAAATGCTCTGAATACATTAAGGGCAACACAAAAAGAGCAGCAACCCAACATGCAAATTAAATTAAAACTTACTCTCCGCAAGGGGGAAATAAACAAACAAACAAAACCCCCACAGCTTATATCTCCACAAAGAGGAGAAATTAAAGGAGATTTAACAGTTGGAGGAATTTGGACTCTTGTCAATAGGGTTTTTTTTCTGAATGGGACCTGTTCCATGACATCAGCACCAATCCTCAGATTGTCTGGAAGAGAGGGAGTTTTCCCTCCCCCCCACCCCAAATCATTCATTAACTGGAAAGGGTTTGGAGGAGTTTCCCCTTCAAATATTTTGGATGTTGCAGCTAAAAAAAAAAAAAATCAAGAAAAAGAAGTCTTGGCTATAATCAGTGCCATTTTCATGGTTCCAGAGTGTTAATGGCTGCAGCAGGTTTGGAACCCTCTAATTAAGACAGCACAATTAAGAAATGACAGAACCCATGGTTTGCTCCCCGGTGGCTTTTTTTTTTGCTGTTGTTTTTTGTGGTGTCCTGTGGGGAGGGTTTCTCACATGAGCTGGGGGTGCTGCGTGGCCTGGATGCCTGGCAGTGATATGGAAAACCCAATTAGGACAGGAGAAATAATTAGCATTGCAGCACATGGAGGAATGACCCGGGAACATCTGAAAGCTGCGGCTGCTTGCAGGGAGAGACAAAGGAGCCCCAGAAGAGAAGAAAGCAGCAATTAGAAAGGGGAGAATGAGCTGGGGTGTTGAACCACAGATCTGTAAATGGACACAAATTGTCCTGGTTTTCCTTTTTTTTTTCTCCCTGCTTTCCTCACAGGAGTAGTAGTTTCAGGAAAAGTCATATATGCAGGTAAAATCCAATTTCTGCATTTTAAAGCCGGTGAATTTAGATTTTTATAAATTAATTCTAATATTCACCAAGATCAGTGGAATAGATGCCTGGGATTTAGCCAGGTGTTTTCCTTCTACGTCATGTTTTTTGGGCAGAGCAGACTTGCAAAATTCTTCTCAAAATCGTTCTCCACATGTCAACAACTCCGCAGCTTCCAGGCTAAAATAATTCCTGGTAAGAGGCATCGAAAGCGGTGGCTGAGAAGTGGCTCAGCAGCTTTTTGGCAGCAGCACGAGCTCCAAAATCATCCATCAACGAGCTGGCCCCGAGTCAGGGGCACGAGGCAGCTCCCAGCAGGTGACACACGAGGATTTTGGTCATCGAAAAAACTCACCCTGATCCCCAAACCAGTTCTCTGTGTCACTTCTCTGGGAGTGGAGCAGTCAGCAGCAGATTGGCCTGATTGTGGTGGTTTGATTAATAATTAAGGGAGGTATCCCAAAAGACTCAAAAATGGGAGGGAAAAGTCCCAAATCTCGTTATTTCTGGACATCCCTGGTGCAATTTGGCATCCATCAGGAAATTTATTGCAAAACTCTTGTATTTTGCTGCTGAAATATCCAGAATATCCAGCGGGTCCCAAACTCACACCAGGCTCACCTCAGGGAAAGCCACAGTGGGAACCAACAAGGAGAAAGTGGGAATGACATAAAACCGAGGGGTTTTGCTCTGCAGAGAAAATAAGATTTCTCCTTTCAGCAGTGGGAATGCTGGGCAGGAATGTGTCCTGTTCCCAATCCCCCCACCCTGTGGGACCCAACTTCCCTGGCAGGGCACGGTGGTGGCCACTTGGGCTGGGAATAAGGGGGTCACTGTGGGGATGTGGCTCAGGCCTGGACTGGCTGTTTGTGCCACTCCGAATGGCTCAGACCCCTCCCTGCACCACTGCCATCCCTCTGGGGACATTCCCATGGCAGCAGGAAAATCTGGGAATTCGGGGATGCTCCCGTGCCAAGCTGGCTGTCCTCACCTGTCCTTGATGTGCAACATCAGGGGCAGTTGTAAAAAAACTCTTACGTCACTTATTCCCTGGAATTTGAGCACTTGGGAGCCCTCAGAGGTCCATGCCCTCCTTCAGATGGTTTTCCTCCTGTAAATCACTTTATTTCCCCTTATTTTTTTGTCCCTTTCCCTTTTTATGATGGCACAGCAAGGAATTCCCCAGATGAGGACACAACACCGTGGCTGTCCATGGATTTGCATCCCTGCTTTTCACCCCGACAGGAGCCCAGGTGATCCATCCTCTTCAGGAATGCCTTTCATACCACAGCCCTGCCTCTCCTTCCCGAGCAGACGGATTCTTTCCCCCAGCTCCTTTTATGGAGCTGCAGCACCACAGCAAAGACAGGTCGTGCCCTGCACCAAATCCCCCAAAACCTTCGCTCTCCCGGAGCTCGGGGGCGTCGAGCAGAGGGCAAATCCAGGCCTGAGGTGCTGGGTGGCCCCGTCTGGCAAGGAAAAAACCTCTTGTGTGACTCCCAGACTGAGGTCCCAAATGGCTTCCTCACGTCACCACCCCCTCACCCCCACAATTTCTCTTTTCTCCACATTTTTCTGCCGTTTTCCAACGTGTTTTTTCTTGCGTTGCATTTCTCGAGGGAGGCTGCCTGATGGGCGGCAGATCATTATTAATTCCTCAGGTATTCCTGGTGGGATTAACCCCCAGCACCCCAGGCTGCACTTTCCCAAAAAACCCCCTGGTCCACGTCCATCCCCACCAACTCCACGGTGGTGTCCAAAACCCAACTCATCCACTAAAAATCATGTGAGGGAACAATCCAACAGTTCATCCCCTCTGGATGTGGAAATGCTGTAGGAGTCCATCTTAATTTTTCCAAGGTTTTTAAGCGATTTCTTCCAGGCTTCACGCCCACAAATCTTGCATTGCCCTAAACAAGAGGCATCGAGGCCACTTGGGGGATTTTCCAGTTTAAAAATTCAGGGGAAGCCAACAGCAAAATCTCTGTTTCTCTTCTGGGAAAGCCGGAGCAGCTGGAAGAGGAACAACACAGTCAAGTTTTGAGGGAGCCTGGATAAGTCTGCCTTATCCAGGTCAGAAAGACATTCCCTGAGATTTCTCTGAGAGCAGGATTTTTTGCAGCTCTTGCACTGCCTCTTTTTTACCAAACCTAAGGTTTTCCTTAGGAAATAGGGGTGGCATCCCTGCCCATGGTGAGGAGGTGGGACTGGATGATCTTTAAGGTATCTTCCAACCCCAGCCACCCTGGGATTCCGTGATTTTATGGAATATCTCCCAGTGCTCCTCAGGAGAACATTTGGTAGGAGTTTTCTGTGCTCCACACAGGGAATTTTCTCCCCTTGGAAAGGGATTTGGTGTTTCAGTGTTGCTGCCCCAGGGCAAGGAGCTGAATGGAGGGGAAGGGGTGAGAAGGAGGCACAGCCCTGGAGGTGGTGGTTGGAGACACCTCTGGATGTCATCCCAACATCAAAAAGTCAAGTTTGTCATGAAAAAAAAAAACAACACTGAAATAGAAGACTATTGAAGTCTGAATCTTCTCCTGCAGTGGGATGATGCAGGAAGGGAGAGAAATTCGGGCACTTCACACAAATCCACGTTGCAGGTCCCAGAGTTCAGCTCAGAGCTGTGCTGAAATCCTGCTTTTTCCGGGGAGAAACTGAGGCAGGACACACCTGAAGGCTCACATTTACTCTCCTGAAATCACCCACTCCCAGTGACCTGAGGAAAAGCTCATAAATATCTTTTTTTTTTTTTTTTTTTTTTTTACTGTGGTGGTTGGAGAAACCAAAATTACCCTTCCTATATGATTTTTTCCTGAAACTACTTTTTCTGCTTTTCCAGCAGCCACAGATTTGAAATTGGGTCTTTAGAGAGCAGAGCCCAAACCACTTCCTCTGAAGGAGAAGATCTTTACAAAACTGGTTGGGAAAATGTAAGTTTTTCTCAGCCGCATCCAGCAAATCCTACAGGGAAAATGTAAAATCAAAGCATATTCACTCCAAGATTACTCTGAGAGGGGAGAAAATCATGTTTTAGAATTGGGACTTTGGAATTAAAAGGAAGTGTTGGTGATTTGGGCCAAACCCACTGAATCAGCCTCAAATTTGGGCCTGATCCCTCCTTGCTGCAGTGGGAAAAGAGCTTCCTGCCCTTTTATCCCAGTGGGAATGTGCAAAGAGCAGGATCAGGCTCCCAAAGCTCTGGGATTGCTGCTCTGGGATCCTGGCTGGTGAACCAAAAGGCAAACTGGGATCTCTCAGCTCAAAAATAACCCGGGGCAGGAGGGGAAAACTCATCTTCCATCCCCTGCCTGGCTCCCCTCACCACCTCCACCGTAAATTCATTAAACTCCGAAAAGACCTCTGAGATCACCAAATCCAGCGCCAGATCCTGCAGCATTCCTTGAGCTGCACCACTGCGAACTGAAGGAAAAAGAGGATTTTTGGCTACAACTTCCCCACCAAGGACCATGCCCCGAGCCTTCAGCAACAGCCACGATGGGGAAAGAGCCCCGTGAGGACCTGGAAAATCCAAAAAGATGCGGGACTGCCACCTCCCTGGCGACGTGGATCTGCTCCGGCATCCCTCAGCCCCAAAACAAAGGGACTTGGTGACTTTTCAAAGGAACTTGGTGACTTTTAACACCACCTGGCAGAGGGGAGAGGGGGAGGAAACAAAGCAACAAACCCAGCCAAGGAGGAGGAGGAGGAGGAGGAGGAGGAGGAGGAAAACAAGAGGTTTACAGCCTGCCTTGAAAAGCCCTAAAAAAAAAGGGGGAAAAAGTGACATTCTTGGCTGCCCTCACACCTATTAGCTTAGGAAATGGTGCCCGGTGTCCTGGCTGAGACCAAAGGCAGGGGACCTGTTAGCAGGTACTTGAGAGAGGGGCTGCAGCCCCCACTGAGGGGGAGGCGTGAGAAGCCCCCGCAGCCTCCCCCATTCTGCTCCCATAATGACCATAAAAACGGCTCGGGGGTGCAATCAGCTCCCTGCCAGCCTCCAAAAAACCCCTCCGGCCATTCTGGGGAGCGTTCCTGCATATCCATCCCTCCGTGCGGGCCGGGGGCTGCTTTGGATGTTTTCCCAAGGAAAACGGGGATGTGTCACACTCCGGGCTCGGATAATTCGGCCTTTGATGTCGGGGGGGAGAGAGGATTTTTGGGCAGCAGCTGCCCGTGGCATCCCAGATGTGCAAACCCCACCCCACGCGTTTTGTAGCGAAATTGCTGCTGTTTTCCTCCAGAGGAGCATCAGGAATTCCGTGGTGGAAGCAAGAGCTCGCCAAAGTTACTTTTCTTCGTCCATCACCTCTCTTTTGGCCTTTTCTCTCCAGTTCTTAAATACATTTTAAGTTTGTGACAGTCCGGCTGATGACTTTCCTTCATTTTGCCTTGCAAAGGACAAAAACAGCCCTAAACCACCCTGAGGAAAACGGAACTGTTTTATTTCAGTGTTTCCAAAGGAAGCTGTGCAGTTTCAAATCCTCAGTGTGACCCGATGCCATTTTTGTTATCAAAAATGTTTTTCATTAGCTTAAACAATTTATTTTTAAATGGATATTAGAAATACAAGAAAAAAAAGAAAGAAAAATAGAACTGACTTTGTCTCCATCTCTTCCAAGCCATTTCCCCCCACTCTTTTCATTTATTAAGAATGTGATTTTTGATTTTCACACCCCTTTATATTTTTTTTTTTTCCTTGTTTGGAGGACAGACTTTTGCTGAATGAAGAGAATCCTCTGTTTCACCATGAGGCATCAGTTTTGCAGCTGGATCACTCACACCTGTGCAGGGTTTAGGAGGTCACACTCAGCATCCACCACCTGAAATCCAACCTCCTCCATCCACCTGTGCTCAGTGAGAGGACCCAGGCACCCATTTTTCCATCTCTTTCCGTGTACCCAAAATTTACACTGAACTTCGAATTTTCTTTCGAAATTAAATTTTCTTTAGCACAGGAGGTGCTCATGAGTCCTGAACACCCAAGTGCACCCTCAGTTTTCTCTTCCAGTGGGAGGTCAAGGTTGTCCTCAAGGATCTTCCCACATCCAAGAGGTCACTGGGGCTTTTGGAAAGGCTGTAAAGGGCTGGATCACCAACCTCTCCCTCATCTTTTCCTCCTTGTTCCTGTCCCTAAACCCTTCTCAGGTCAGAATATTTATCAGTGTGGGACAGCAGGTATTGGTCCCTTTCCTTTCCTTTCCTTTCCTTTCCTTTCCTTTCCTTTCCTTTCC
>JAHLSL010000022.1:1483405-1503628 GCA_025920805.1 Petroica traversi
TTCCTTTCCTTTCCTTTCCTTTCCTTTCCTTTCCTTTCCTTTCCTTTTTTCCTCTCCCATTTCCTATGAAAAAGGGGCAAATACCTGAACCCCAAGTTTTTCTCCAGTCCCTGCTCCCAGCCTGTGCATTCACCCAGCTCCACTGGGAGCTCCATCCCTGGATTTGGGCACAAGAGCTCTGGAAAGAGAGGCAGAGGACACTGAAGTTGCTTGGAAATAACTTTTCAGGGGGAGGGCCTCAACCCAATGTCAGAAACTCTCCCAAGACCCCCAAAAATTTTCCTTCTCCCAATAAACACCAAATGTTTTCCCCTCCTTTTCCTCTTTCCTGTTGAATCCAGCTCTGGGACTGAAAACAAATTAATCTGTGTCCTTTAATTTTCAAATCCTCAGGGTTTGTTTCTGTAGATCCTCTGCACTTTCTTAGGAAACTAAGAGGGAAAACAAAACAAAACAAAAAAAAAAACCAACCAACCAACCAACCAAAAAAAAACCCAACAAAACAAAAATGAACCAAAACAAGGGGAAAATAAAAGGTATAAAAAATTGAAAAGAGCAGCTCTTGTCTCCAGCCCCAACACGCATCCACCGAGGTTCTGATTTCAAAAGAAAGAGGTACTGCTTCCTAAATAATTCCTTCTGCCACGGCAGGCTCAGCAATTCCTGAAGCAGCAATCAGGATTTTCCCTGTGATAAATCACCCATCTCTGCTCTCCTGGCTGCCTGAATGATTCTGCCTTCCCCAAAACCCCAGGGGGAGCACTCAGAGACCCTCCCAGCGAGGGGATTCCTCCTGGCCCCAGGGCCCTTCCACCCTCACAGCCCCACCTGGACATCAGGGAACATTTCTGGGCTGAGGGAGCCACCCCAAATCCACTTCTCATAACCAAGACACTGACTGAGGGTCACCCACCCAAAAATCTGTGCCAAGGGAGCCTCTTCCCCTCTCTCTCTCTGTCACCCAACCTCAGAGCCATCCTTTACCTGTCTTGCCCAGTAATTAATTGGTTGCTGTTTGGTATTTTGAAATGTTATTGTTCCAAATTGTTGTGGAAGGAGCTGGAGAAGGAATTCTGCACGTGGCTGGAGGGGCAACAAGCACTGAGATGTTGTGGGTCCTTGAAGAAGAGCGATGGGTTGAAAAAGATCTTTAATGGAGCTTGGTAAAAAGGCCAGTTTATCAGAGAAAACAGGGAATTCTCCTGAATTCCCAGGAGAAGCCACATTTCACACCCCTCTGTCCCTCCCCACAGTGTCCTAGAGGCACCCCAAGAGGAGAGGAGAGCCCTGAGCTGCTCAGGTACATGAATGGCCTCTGCAGAAAGGTCTTTGATGTTTCTTCTCTTCCCAAGAACAGCTGGAAGTTCAACGCAGTTGTCAAAAAGCCAAAGGAATTCCACCTCTGTGTAGATCTCGGATAAAAAACAAAAACCAAACAAAAGTCAACAAATTTTAATAGGAGTTGATACGAAGGTTTAATCTAATTTTTCTTTCCTGCTTGAAACCCTGAGTATGAATTGTATCCTGCTGGTAAAATGGTAAAATGCAGGGCTGAGTTTGGAAAAACCTTCCCTTGGGAATCTCTGCAGTGCAGGAGCAGGGATCAGATGCTGCTTTGCAGGAGATTTCCTGTCCTCCACAAAGCTGGTACAGGAAAAACCCTCTCAGATGTGTCCACATGAGTGTTGGCAAACCCAGTCCAGCTTTGGCCACCTTCTCCCTCTGGAGGGGTTCAAGCTCTTGATCTGAATTCCACATACCCAAATTCCAAGTTTTGAGTTCCCACTGCCTGGGAAAAAAAATAAATTCCAAAACAAACCAAAAAACCAAACATTTCAGCCAACTTGTTAGAAGGAATAATCCTAAAATTTTGCTAGGATGAAGACCTGCATCTCTCATTCCAAAGGTGCAGAAGTCAGGGCTAAGCCTGAAACACCCAGCTCTGGTTTTATTCCTGTTTCAGTGATCCTGATCCCCCTTCCCAAGGTCAGATCTTCGGCAAACACCAACTCTTGCTGTTGATGCAGGGGAAGGCTCAGTTTATGATCCCAAGCTTTGCTTCAGCATCTTCTCCCTCCCTGTTTAATGTCACCCCAAACATCACCTGTGTCAATTTTGGACATTTATCCTGGCCAAGAAAGTTGTCCCAAATCTTTATTTTTGCTAGAGGCAAACAGCTGGGCTGTTTTTTTCCTCTTGGGGCACCTCTGCCTTGTTTTTAGTGTGGATTAATCCAAATTTTCATCTCCCACTGCCTGATTTTGGGTGGATTGAAGAGCCTTTGAGCAAGCATTCCACATGGCACCTTTTACACCTTGCTTTGGAAAGTCCACAGGAGCTTCCCAAAGGATGGTGGTGGGAGGCTCTGGAGCAGGAAAAAGTGGGAGAGAGGAGCTGGTTTGGCGAATGGAGCCATCACCCCCAAGGACAGTGACCATACTCTGTCACCACTGGCTCTGCAGGACACAGGGTCCAAAAGTTCTGCTGGAAGGGCCCAGTTGAGTTTTCTCTTCCCTTCTGAGCCCAGCCAAGTGAAATTGCTCAAAATTTTTTCTCCAGCTGTTGTTCCTGGGCCAAATTTCTCATTTCTGACCCCAAAAAACCCACCTCTTAATGGGATTCACTCTTTCGTTGCTGTTTTGCAGCTGCTCTTGCTGCTCCTCTGGCAGACCTGCAATCGGCCGGAGCAAAAGTCTCTTGGTGGGGAAAAAATTCCCCATATAAAATAAATTTAAAAAGGAAGTATAAAAGGCAGGACTTTCTCAAAGCCATGGCTTGCAGCTAAGCATTTCCAGCCACCTCCACTGACCAGACAGGTTATTGGGAGTAATTCCAGCCCTGGAGATGACATTTGACATGACATGAACATGAGATGTATCATTTAGGTCACTGTTGCTGAAGCACCAGACACCCCCCTCCTTCCTCCTCCCCTCCTCCGTGCCCCTCAGGGGATCTCAGAGTTCAGGGTCTTTAAAGTTGAATTCCCTGCACAAGAGTTCAGCACCTTTCAACCTTTCCAGACCTATTACAGGAAGAGAAGTGAGTGGAAGGAGCGTGGAGGGCAGGAGGGAGGGCCAGGGGATGTTTCAAGGCAGGTTATTTACAGGCAGGTTTGGAAGCCAAAGAGAAAAGGGGCTTTTTTTTTGCGTTGGTTGGAAGGGAGATGAAAGTCCCTGGAATTGCTCATTTCCGTGGCCAGTGGCAGAGCACAGGCTCCTCCCAAAAGGCTTAAAAATGCACCTTTAATTCTGAAGTGATCCCTGCGTAATTGAGAGAGGAAGGTGACAGAGCGGGACATCCCCGTGGGACACTGGTTTAAAATTAAGAATAAAGACAAAATAAAACAAGGGGGTGGAAAAGCATCATGACCCATCCAGCCATGACCAACTGGTTCATGTTTGGGGTGAGTTTGTGCTGTTTTCTCTGGCACTGAAGAGCAGTTTGGGGTGGGGAGGTGCTCCTTGGGTCTCAGACAAAGCCATGAGCATGGTCAGATGAGCAGCTCCTACCAGAGCCTGCCACAGGAGGATCATCCATCCTCAAAAATCCTTTGGGGTTCATATTTCACTTTATTTTGTTTCCCTGCACATTTTTATGCAGCTTTCCAACCTTCCAAGCTCAGAGGAGTGGATCAAACTATGAGAATATGACGATAGGGCCCTGAGTGGGATGAATTCATACTTCCCACACAGGGAAATGCTGGAATTTCTATCCCTGGAAATGTTCAAAACTCATGTGAGTGTAGCACTTGTGGACGTGGTTTTGTGGTGGCCTTGACAGTTCTGGATCAACAGTTGGACTCAGTTACCTCAGAGGTCTTTCCCAACCTTAGCAATTCCATGGTTCCACAAAACAGGAACGGTCCAGAAGCTGCAGGGAGGCAGAGGGGACATTGTGATGGACAAACATTCCCTTGTGCCACCAGCAAAAACTCTCAAGGCCCACCCGTGGTTACATTTGCAAGGAGCACAGGCAAAGGGACAGGGGGATGGAGCTGGAAGGAAAATGAAGGTGTTGCTCAGGTGTCACCCCTGTGATGTTGGTGTCACATCCAAAGCATGGGATGTCTGCCTGGCACTGGTTGGGAGCCTGGAGAGGTGACAGCGAAGGACTGGCCAGGAGCAGGGACCAGGAGGGACCTTCTAGGGAGTGTGTTCACCTGTCCTGTGGGGGCACAACGAGCCAAGGCCTTCCAAAAGCAGTTCCAAGTTCCATGAATCCATGTGTTCATCCAAGGATTTTGGGGATGGAGCCAGGAGGGGTTTCATGGTGGCCGTGCTGCATCGTGGGTCCTTGTTCCTCTCCACTGCAGGCTCTCAAAAGCACCCCAGGATGCATCTTCTGCCTGTGAATGACTCCTGAATCTCTCCTGAAATTCTCCTGAAGTTTTCCTGAAGTTCTGAGAGCAGAAGGAAACAGTCATTGCAGGCACACAATGAATTTTTGGAAAGTTGGGTAATCTGCATACAACTGCTCCAGAAAGATCTTTGTAAAAGGTCTCTTCACCCTGTCAGAGACTGGAGAGGTCTGGGCAGGTGGTGGTGGCAGAGATGATCCAGACATGGCTCTGTTGCTCCTTGGAGAGGTTCCCACACAAGGGACAAGTGTCTCCATCCGTGTCTTTTGTCCCAGGGTTTGTCCAACTCCAGAGGGTTTAAACCAGGAAATCTCCTCCTGTTGTCCTCGTGGACAACTCATCCTGCAGGATTCACTCCCCCACAGACCCAGCTGTGGGACTCAGCCCTCCAATAAATGTGTCCCAGGTTCTCCAAGCTGCACCTTCCTTGGAAAACAGAGCATTCCTTACTCCATGCAATCACATGTCCTAATTTTGGCCACTCAATCTGTCCTCACATTTGCCGTGCACTTGCATTCGGTGCCACAGACACCTTGACCAATATCCAGGGCTCATTCTTTAAAAACTTCGGATATTTTTGAGTCTCAAGCTCGCTGTTCTCAGCAGGCTGCTGTTTTTATTGCTTCATGTAGATGAGTTGTTCCATATTTCCATCCAACTCCATCCCCGTGGGGCTTTCCTCTCACTGCTCTCACTGGAAGGTCCAACCTGGGTGATCATGATCAACCTTGAGCCTGGAGAGACTCAAATCCTGGGTGCTGAATTCCATGGTCCAAGGCTGGAGACCACCTCATGACCTCAGAGCTCCATAACACCATCCACGGACAGTTTGCACCTTGGAAAGTCAACCAAGGTCAGCAAAACCTCTGCCAAGTGGGCCACTTTTTTTTGGAAGGGAATGTCTTCGAGTTTGCCAAAAGTTGGAAATGAATTGTAACAATCTGTGGTTGCTCAGCTGTAGTTTGGGATTTAATTGTGACAATTCGCCGTATTGGCCTCGTTTGGTTAAGGAGAATTAATCCCAGAATTTCATCCCATCTGAAGGGCAAAGAAGCATCCTTAGAGTTGCCTGCTTCTAGAAATTTGATTTAAAAGGCGAGTGAGGAGCCTTGTTCGGTATTTAATGTTTTGACATCGAACATCAGGTAAAATTATCCTGTAGCAAAGTTTTTGGTTTCCTTTGCGAGACATTTGATAGCTTGGGGCTTCACCCCACATTTTTCTTGCTCTTTCCTAAGTGTATCCTCAGTCTGTGCATTTTTGTGTCTCTGCTCTTTCCAACACCCACATGAGCAAAGTTCAGATTGCTTCCCCTTATTATTTACAGAAATCCTTAGAAAAAAAGGAGTCTGGAGGTGAGGTGGATAAAAAATACATAAACATAAGCCTGAAACTCATTGCATGTTCTGTGCAGGAAATGGGCACAGCTTCCTTTGTGTGTAATTCCTTGGGCACCAAAAATTTGTGTTTTCCCATAATCATTTCACCTCCACCTTGTGCAAAAAGGAGAAAAATCTAATTTTGGTCATGTTACCTTCGCATCTTACATTTCATATCTATTTCTGCTTCCTTTGAGACCATGGACATCTTTTCTTCGTGTCCTCCTACAGCAGCTCTTGCCTCAGCCATGTTTTCCAAAGCCCACTCAGGGCCTTTTGCTGATCACTGGGCTTGGAAGCAGAGCACCTGTGTGGCTTTAAAAAACAGCAGGATGGAATTTAAAAAAAAACCAAAAAAACCCGAAGCATTTCTCTCCCAGCCACCTCACCTTGTCCCAACCCATCTGCCAGATATAAAAGAGCAGCCGTAATCTGATTAATCTGAGCCTTGCCTGTCACAGCTGGAAGGCAATTTTGAAAGACTATCACCCTGTGTTTTACTCCAGAAGTTAATCACCTCAAAGCACAGGGAATTCCCAGCCCCAAAACCTTCATCCTTCTCCTCAGCCAGTGGCTGGTGGATGTGGCTGGATGGGGGAATGTGGGAGAGGGAGGTGTCCCCTCCTCTTCCTCCCCTGCTGTACACGAGAAAATTTGTGACGGGAGCTGCTGCTCACCTGAGATTTCTCCCAGCCTCACCCTGTACCCAACCAATTGCCCAAGCTCTTCCATCACCCAGCTCTTTGCTCCTTCTTTTTCCCTCTCCCTCTCTCCCTTTTTTTTTTTTTTTTTTTTTTTTGGATGAAGATTAAAAGATCTCACGTGCTTGGAGAGAAGAAAGAGCCTCCAGTCCATCCCCACCTTGTCAATTAAGGGCAAGGGGCTGGGGAGGGCTGTTATTGACTTGAGCACTTTGGAAAGGTCATCTTCAAGGTCTGAGCCTTCCCTTTGCCACTCCAAGCTCACC
Source organism: Petroica traversi (assembly GCA_025920805.1). Classification (NCBI taxonomy): domain Eukaryota; kingdom Metazoa; phylum Chordata; class Aves; order Passeriformes; family Petroicidae; genus Petroica; species Petroica traversi. The sequence continues at coordinate 1,490,109 of JAHLSL010000022.1, forward strand.
TGGGCCCATTAAGGAGGAATTTTGGGGCCCGTCCTGCGTTTCATTTTGGGCCCACTGGCACTTCTGGGGGCTGATAGACAAGGTGGGGAGGGAGGAGGTGGAATGGGGGCACCGAGGGGAAAATGAAGGCAGGTGAGGGGAAAGAGAAGTCATTGAGAGACTTCAAAGTGCAACAAAGGCCCATCCAGATGTGAATAATTGCCAGGTCAGCACGTTAATCACAGGCAAGGGCTCCCCTGCAAGACATCCCTGGTTCCTTCACAGGGGCAAGGAGGGGAGGGGGATCAGAAAAAAAAATGGGAGAGATGTGGAAACAAAGCCTTGATACAGCAGAGAACAGGCCTGAGAAATACATTTTCCAGTGATTATGTGAATAATGAGCCAAGTTCTGTTTCATTAAGGGCACAGGCAGCCTGTAATTGCAGAGGAGCTGCAGCATGGACACACCAGCCTCTCACACAGCCCAACAAACCCCATCTCCCCACCTGACAGAGCATTTCCTGCCCTGTCCACCACAATATCTGAGCTTTCAGATCTCAGCATGGTGGGAGGGGACCACGAGGGTTTTGTTCTTGTGCCTCTGAGTGAATTATGACTCTGAGAGCCTCTAACCAAAGGTTGAGAAGATGCTGGCTCGTCATCTTTGTTTTTTGGTTTGGTTTTTTTCCTTTTTTCCCCAGTCCCGTGTTCCCGTGCCACAACACCAGCTGTGTTTATCTTGGGAAGGTCTTTCTTCTAAATCAAGCCACAAGGTTTCACTCACTGCAGACAAAACACCTTCCCACGTGGCTCTTTGCTGTGTAAATAAACATCCAGCATCTAAACAGCTCGGGGTGATGCCACGCTGCTGACGTTTGCATGTTCCCTCATTATAAAAGGAGTTTCTTATTGCAGCTGCAATATTATTTCAGGGCAGCAGCTGCTGTCTCTCCTTCCCCATGCTCGTTTTTCAATTGGTGTCTTTTGCTAAAAGAAAATCTTCTTTTTATCCAGCATTCCCATTATAATATCCAACCCCTTTCCCAAATTAAATGATGTGGAGTCTGTGCTTTCCTCCACAGATGTGTTTGGGGGGGTTTTGTTTTCAGTGAACATCTGCACAGGGTCAGTGCTGGTGAGGACAGAGGAGGGAAGAGGTGAGCTCTGCCTCTGGAGCAGCTGACATTCCCTGTTTGCAGCAGGATCTCTGTCCAGGATCCCAGACTTGTCCTGCTCTCAGAGCATCCCCTCAGGCTGTGAAATTCCAATTCTCCATCCTCCCCTTCAATCCCCTTCCACCACCTCCAGCACCTCTGCCAGCACCCACCATTCCTGACCTGTGGAAGTTTGGACACAGTCACTTCTCCACCAGATCCTCCTTGGAATCCCCCTGATCCAGCTGGGATGTCCAAACGGGCACTAAAACTTCCACAGGAAATTTAAATGAGGTTCCCCTTTTAGGATTCTCCACCTCCATCCTGGGCAGAGCAGTTTGTACCAAGAACTTTCCAAACTGAGCCTCACCTGTCCCAAAGACCTCAGACCTCTGATCCACAAAAACAAAATCCCTGGATTTGTAAGGAATTTGTAAAGGGAAAGCAGAGACTCCTCTAGAAGTGATTCTCTTTTAATGTAATTTATGAGATATTGTGAGATGCTCACCAGGAATGCAGATCCCGGGGAGCTACAAAATCTACAGTCAAGAATAACCAGAAAAGAGAGGAGCTCCTTATGTAAAAATTGTTTCTTGATTAAGCAATGTGTAAGTGAACAGAGTCAATGGTTTGATTTTGGACACGTGATTTTAAGTAAGACAAAGACAAGCTGGAAAAAGTAGAGAAAGGAAAATTCTAAGGTACTTAGGGGAAAAAAAATTAACGATAAGGAAGCTTAGAAGGCATTTGTTGGTCTGGAAAAGAGAAGGCTGAAAAATTGGAAGCAGAGACCCTCACTCAGCAGAGGGTTTAAGGACAAGGGTCTGCCAAAAACACCTCAATTTTTGATAAAAAAAGTTTCTCCCATAAAGTCCTTGGTGGTTCTCAGTCATGTCCTTTCCATGACCAAGAGCTTTGTAGGACAAAAACCATGATGTCTGCACAGATATATTAAAGAAAAAGCCCAAATCATGCCACACATAAAAATAAATGTTGGAAGTACAGGAGGCCTCAAACTACATGAAAAGAGCTCATGGGGGAAAGGTCTGAAAGGACATTGCAGTTCCTACTCGAATTTATAAGAAAATTAAAATATCTGTGATTTCAGGCTGCTGGGAGTGATGAGGACAGAACACCACGGACACTGATTATCCAGAGGTTTCAGTACCACCCTCTTCTTCTCACACCAGCTTTTCTGCCCTCTTTGCAAAGAGTTTCTTGCTCGGCTGCCAGGACCTGGGCAGGGTTCAGCTCCTGCCCGTCCATCCCACCGCCGGGTAAATTGTGAAGAGTTCCTCATCAGAATTGCCAGTGAATGCCAAAAGCTGCCTCTGTGGCTGAGCCTGGAGAGATGGGACAGTGCCAGGCGTGGCTCAGAGGAGCTGCTTGCCTTTGGCACCACCCCTGCCTCATAAATGCCTCTTTGGCCTCCGCCTCATCAGCATCTCATAAACAACCCTTTGGCTCGGTGTGGCTCTCCAAATTAGTGTTTATAGCCGGGCAGAGAGAGAGCTGTTTGCATAAGTAAATCCTGAAGCGAATCTTGCCTTCTCAGCCAAAAACACACAAAAAAAAAATTAAAGGAAAATTGCTCAGCTGCATCCTTTGCTTTGCTGCTCATGCACGGGGGGACATCACTGCCACATGGCACAACTCGAGGGGACATTGCTCTGCTCCTGCCAGTCAGGCTCTGGTTCCTCCAGTTAAGGAATATATTTCATTTCCTAGGTTGATTCCAGATTCCTGGGAATAATGAAATTGCACAGAGCTGAACAAGTCTGATTTTCAAGCTGGCACAGGCCAGGAGGGTGCAGGCAGCAGGGCTGGGATTCCTCTCAGTTCACTTCAGGTGTCACCAAGAGCCCTCCCAGGGTCAACAGGGAGGAATGAGAATCAGACAATCACTTATCTGATTTATTATAGATGGTTGTGCTTGGGCAGATAAACCCTAAGCAGCACTGGAGAAAGAAGAACAGAAATCCAGAAATGTGGAAGCAAAAATTTCAGTGCTCAGGGGACAGAATGACAAAGTTTGGGGTCCATTTCACTGCAGCAGAGCTGTTTGAGCTGAATGTCTTCCTTGAGCAGGTCCCAGCTCCCTGAGTTTCTGTGATGACCAAATTTCATTAAAAACAGTCAGTCTGCTGCCATTTGTTGGTTGAAGTGTCATCCTTGGAGCTCTGAGCCTGGGGGAACCTGCAATTTGCTCAAAATCCGCAGTTCTTGCCTAATTTTCATTATTTCCACCCATGTGGTGTGGACAGTGTTGCCACCTGAGAGTCTGAAAACAATTCCCTGGAAACTCGTGGGACACCTGGGCTGTGTCCTTCCTCCCCATCTCCATCACCTTCATCACAAGGGAAGAACTGCCCCTCTTCAGCAGCCCAAAAAAGGCATGGATTTGAGATTTACTCGTGCTTGGTTGAATTTTTAGCCTGGCTCCTGGCACTGATCGACCCTACCCAGTGGCTGGCTCAGGCTGGGAGCCTGAGGAAGGATTAAGGAGCACTGTTTTCAGGGAAAAGTGAATTTTGGTGCCAACCAGGTGGTGCACACGACTGAAGATCAGCTCTTAGCCCGTGCACAAATGCAGAGTTTAAGCTCCTGCACAAAGCCAAGCAGAGTGGAGACTTCATTTCACTAAAACAAAAGTTTAATATGGCAACAAAAACCCTCTCAGCTTCCAGCCAGCTGTGGCTCATGGATGTCTTATTCAGGAGTGGTACTTTTGTCCTGTTTTCCAGGACCAACGCAGCATTTCTCAGGAATATTTCTCAGTTTGGGATTTCAGAAGCAGGAGAAACCATGGAAAAAGGAAGGCAGGGTTCATCTATAAAGATCAGTCAAGGTAAGGAGATAACTCAACCCAACCTGTGTGTTTATTTATTCTTGTTCTGGAGGAAAGTCAAGGAAAAGCTCAGGAAGGCCTGGAGTGAGATAATTTTGTGTATGAGTGTCCCAGCTTGTGGGGGATTCAAGACAAAGCAGAGATGCTGCTCTTTTTCAACTCAGTTTTGATGCTTTTCCAGATTTTCTGCAGCAATCCCTGTTTCATTGAGCCACCAGCTCAAACGAACAACTTGGATTTCTTTTAGTTTGCAATCTCAACAAAATACCTGGGGCTGCAGCCACAGAATATCCTGAGCTGGAAGGGACTCAAAAAAAACATTGAATTCAGCTCCTGACCATGCAAAGGACAACTCCAAAATTCCCACCACGTGCCTGAAGCTCCTGGAATTGTCATGACCCCTTCCCTGGGAAATCTGTTCCAGCATGGGCAGCCTTGACTCAACAGCTTTGTCCTCAGCAGGAAAAAACTGTGTAAAATTATGAGAACCTCTCAAAAAGACTGCAGTTCCTGACCTAAATAATCCCCACGTGAGGCTATTTTTTTTTGTCTTTTTCTTGGAGATCTGAAGTTTTCTATGGCCACAGATAATCCTGCTCAGAGGAACTTGGAGAACTCTGCTCCATCTCTCCACTCTAAGCAAAATGAACTCTATTTTAAATCTAACATCCCCTCAAGGATGTCCCTAATTGGCTTGTTCTTATCACAGTCATTCAATTTCTGCAATGCAGCATGAAAAGGGTCGGTTTTGCTTTTTTTTTCCTTTTGCCGTCAGAGAGGAAACATGAGTCACGATGATTAATTATAGATTTGTGCAATTAATTGTCCTCTCAAAAACTTTTCGTTTCCGTGACATCACTTTGTGTACTCATCACATCCTTCCTTAGAGAAGAGAGTGTTGCATCCCAAGCTCCAAGGACCTTCAAGGAAGGTCACAAATGGGATGAAGGAAATTGCAGGAGAATATGAGGGATTTTTCTTCCCAAACGGGATGAAATGAAGATTCTGTGGTTATCTATGATGAAGAAAATTGCAGGAAGATATGAGGTTTTTTTTCTTCCTAAATGGGACAAAATGAAAACTCTGTGTTTATCCATGGCCAGCTATTCTGGAGCAGCTCCAGTTTTAAAGTCCGATAGTTTACAACCCATTAATACAAATGCCAGTGATCTTTGTCTTCCATTTTTACCTTTTGAGATAAAGTTAATTTTATCTGCTCATAGGTCAGGCAGAACTCTCTGAGAATCCTACTTGGAGGCACTCTTGAGGCGTGGGAGAGGAAGATCCCATCCTTGGAAAGCCCCGAGGTGGAAAAGGCACCAGTTCCTGCAGAAATCTGCCAAATCCCCTCAGACCAGACTGTGATGCCTCTCTGGAAGTGCCCATCAGATTTTCAGTGCCCCTTCTCTATGATTTTTGCCATTTACTACTTTCAAACAAATCCAACCATCTCAAAACATTTCAAGCAATTTTCCCTTTTCATTGCTTCAGTCCTTCCTTCCGAAGCTTGAGTATTTATCACAATAAATTTTGACTGTTTGCTATAAATTTTTAGCTTCTTCCACAACATCAGGAGCTGTTTTGATCAAGTCACCTTCAAAAATTTCCCATCTGGAGCCATAAATTCACAAAAAAAATGGGGTCAGAATAGGCAGAGTTGGGCATTTGACATGTCCTGCAAATCTAAGAGGTGGAGACACTCACTCAGCTGAGAAATATATTTGAAATCTTACACTGGCACCAGAATGGATGGTGAAGAAGATCAAGGGAAGGACATTTGTCCCCTCAGACTGAAGTTGGAGCAGAAATGTTTTGGGTCTGTGATCACACAGCAGCAATATTTAGTTGGTGTTGTACCTCACAGGAATAATTTGAATTTCTGCAGCTTCTTTTTATCAAGGTTCTCATTAAACCTGATTAAACCTGAGCAGAGGCTTTCACCAGCAGGGATAACCAGTCCCTCTATACAGAAGAAAAGCTGATGCCAGGATGGTTCTGGATGCCTTTGAACAGAACTTGGAGCTTGTGTGAGCAATTTCAGCCTTGATTAACCAGACTTCTTCTCACATCTTCTCACGTCATGTTCTACCTGCACCTCATGGAAAGGTGCAATTGCCCCTGAGGGAAAAACACCCTGTGTCCTACAGTCCTGCTCTTAGGATTGGGAGCTGGATTTGGGATTCAGCTCCTCTGCTGAAATGTTCACTCTTATTTGGTCATCCAGGGCTCTGCTCAGTTTGACACCTTTGGATCCCTCCAGATCCCTCAGTTTGGGGTCTCTAGTGTGCTGTCAGTGTTTCTGGCTGCTGTGGGTTCTCCAAGGTGCCTCAAAGGGCTTCAAAATCTCATTTTGGACCAATTAATCCCAGACTCCGTGGTCAGTGGGGAGATTTTCCAGCCTGTGGAGGATGCAGTGAATCACGGAATCATCAGATCAATCCCAGTCTGGTTTGGATTGTGAGGGACCTTAAAGCTCATCTCACCCAATCCCCTGCCACAGGCAGGGACACCTCCAGCAGATTAGGGCCTTGTGCAAACTGACCTGGAACGCCTCCAGGAAAGGGACATCCGCCACCTCTCCGGACAACCTGTTCCAGTGTTTCACAACCCTCGTATCAAAAAGCTTCTTCCTCCACCCCAAAATCTCCCCTCTGAAGGCACTGACCTGTTCCCACTGACCACAGAAACATCTGAAACAGGCAGATTAAATGAAAACCTGAATTTTCAGGGGGCTGAGCTGACTTCCACCTCCCTGATAGCACCTTCAGGAGAGGCAGCTGGCTGGGTTAGGGCAGCAACCACAAGCGTCTGATTCCTGCCTGTGCTGCAAACTCGCCCTGGGGTATTTGCGTGTCCCTTCTCGCTCCCCTGCCCCGGGGGCAGCAACATTTCCTTTGTTGTCTCCCGTGTCTTATTTGGACTCGGAGCTCTCTCTCCGGGGCAGGGACTCTCCTTTGGAGCACCTCGCCCCGCAGGACTCGGATCACGGCCCAGCCTCTCGCTGCAGGAGTAAATAATAATAACATGCATTAGCTGCTAAGTAGGGGAATTAGGGGTTAGCTTGTGTGTAAGCACCGTGCATGCTGTAATGATATCCTGGTGCTTAATGCAACTGGATCCTTCCCTTATTAAAGCAGCAGCAGAAGGGATGTTTGATCTACGGGGCTAATTCTAGTTTTTGGAGACATCAAACAGCTGCTTTTCTTTTCTTTTTTTTTTTTTTCTTTTCTCTTTTTTTTTTCCCTTGGCAAATGCGCGTGTTATAAGCAAATCTGAAATTACCAGGTTCACAAGTTGAGTTTCATGCAGAGAAATGTTTACTTTGATGCCAGAGGACCTGGCTCGTTTCCATTTACAGTAAATGAGGAAGAAAATTGATTTGCAGCAGCAGGAGGGGTGTCAAACCTTTATTGCTGCTCAGGACATGTATGCACTGCTAACCAGGAAGATAATTAACCTAAATTAACCTTCTGCCTTGAGATGAGTCATAGTTTGGGGAGGGGGGAGGTGGGAAGCGGGGGTGGAGAGGGTGTAGGGAGGGGAGCAGTGCTCTGGAGCTGTATGGACACGTCCTGTGCATTTCCAAGCAAAAAACGATGGGCCCATGCAGCAACTGATTAGATTGAAATGGAAATTTCTCAATGGGCATGAAGGAATTAAAAAAAAAACAACCCCAAAACTCTGATGTTTAAATTAGGGCTGGACTGTGAATTGCATAAGTTGTGCCTGCAAAATGGGGCAGAAAGGTGCATTTCCAGGGGCTGCTGGGCCAGGAAATGGCAAGTTCATGGCTTGGAGCTGGCATTATTTTCTGGCCTGATCTGCAGCTCTCAGCCAAGGGCTGCAGGGTGGGGAGGAGCTGCCAGGGGTGGGAGTCTCTGCTCCTGGTTGCTGGGATGAGGTGGTTCCCAGGTGGATGTCAAGGCAAGACCCATGGTGCTGTTATCAGCCTGCCCAATTAATGAAATCCAATTTCATTATTAATCCAAAATAAATAACCATATGTAAATAACCATATGACCACTCCAGGCAGCCATCAGGCAGTTTTGGGTGATGGACATGGAAAACTGACTCTGTTTCAGTTTTGCTTGAAGTAAGAGCCTAAAATCTAGATCCTCCATTTGGTGTTTGAAGGTTCTAGATCCAGAACGATCCAGCAGCCAAGTGCTCCATTTCCTAGGAAATCAATCACCAAAACTGACCTTTCATGATGGAATTGTGAGGGTTAGAAAAGACCCTCAGGATGCCCAAAAGCTGTTCCATGATCCCTCCAAGCTCCTCCTGGGTGAGCAGCAGGTGGGGCTGGAATCTCCTTTATCTCCAGCCAGGCCCTGGACATGTTTTGGGTCAGGGAACAGCTGAGTTACTGCTTCCCTCTTCCTTCAGCACAGAACCACCAACACCTCCTGGATCATCGCATCCCAGCATTAACCCAGCACTGCCAAAGCCACCACTGACCCATGTCCCCAAGTGCCACATCCACGTGTCTTTTAAATCCCTCCATGGGTGGTGACTCAACCACTTCCCTGGAAAACCAGGCAAAAATCAGACAAAGAAAAGCTGGATTTCTTTTATTTAGGGTTTTTGATTTCTCTTTTGAGGGGAGCCTGAGGATTTCAGACACCCAAATGCTTTTGACACAGCTCTGTAGGAAATCAAAGTCCTGGCATGGAGGCAGAGGGAGGTTGTCCTTGTTCCCCAAGGATGGGAGGTCCCATGGAAGCAGCTGAGGTTCCATGGGAGCAGCTCTGGATCCGTGACCCCAGCTCAGCACACCCCAACTCCCACCCTCAAAGTCACCCCACATTCACCACCTCTCCTCCCCACCTCCTGGGAGAGCAACCTCCTCTGCAGAGCTCATCCTAAATTAACCCTCATTCCCACCATCCATTTCACAATTCCTCCCCCTTCAGAGGTGGAATCCAGGATATTGGGCAGAAAAAATCCTCTTTCAAGGAAACAAATCCCAGGCCAGGCTGATCCAAGAGGATTCTGCCCAACCCAGAGCTCTCAGGAGGTTTCATCTCCCACCTGAGGGAGATCCTGTGAGTTGTCCACCCTCCCCTTGGAGCAGTGCAGATAATCCAGGTGTGAGGAGTAGTGATGAGGAGTCACTATTTCAATATCATGACCATTCAAGCCTCCACTTCTTCTCTCTCCTTTATCTGTGAAAGGGGAGAAGCTGCCAGTGACCCAACACAGTTTTGAACCATCTCAGGTGATTTTTTGAGGAGAATTTAGGATGGTTTAAACAAAAGGCTCTTGGGGAGGCAGGGGAACATCTCGAAAAGTCAAGCCCTGGGTTTGTTTTCACGAGGCGTTTCTTGCCTCTGAACAGAATCAAATATTAAGTAATGAAAATCATCCAAAGCTCAGAAGAAACACAAAAATGGGCAGTTCTGGAGCTATGAGCTATCCACTCATCCTGAGGCAAAACAGTTTTGACGTTTTTTGGTTCTCTGAACAATTTGGGAGCCCAGTGAACCAAAAAAGCAGCAGTTGTGTGCACCACCCTCCACCTGGCCAGCACAAACACCAGGAGCTGAGAAACCTGATGTGGGAGCAAATGCATCTCTGGGGGGATGCATCCAAACGTGTTGGCTCTCAGCAGGGATTTTGGGATTTTTTAAACCCCATCAGCCACCCCTCATTTCCCCCATTCACTTTTTAAGCTCAGTTTTGGCTAAATCCAGCAACAATTCAGCAGTCCTGTTGATGGATCCTGGTGGGTCCATGCAGGCTCTGCAAGCAAAGCGCTGCATCCACTTCCCAAGCCCGAATCAGGGTCTCCCCTCCTCCAGAGACAAACAGGATTTCCTTTTGAAGTCCCAATGTCTGTTCCTGGGCCAATAAAGTGCCTCATTTTTCCCCAGCAAGGAGGTAAAGGTGGCGAAAGGTGTCACAAGCACCTCCCTGTGAAGTGCAATTAGCAGCTGGGTGAAGGGGGGAAGTGTTGGCCCAACAAGGGGGGCCGTGGCCAGATGGGCCAGGCAGGAGCCCAAACACCAGGGCTGGAGACAGTCTGGTCACTGCAGCCCTCCAGGGGTTTCCTTGCTCCATATCTCATCCTGCTGGTGACACTCGGAGAGGTTTGGATGAGCAGAAGGGAGCAGGAGCTGCTTGCAGATTTCTGCAGTGTGGATGTTGGGTCTGGCTTAGAAAACAGAGCCATGGTAATGTTATTTTATAAGAATTGGCCACACAACCAGCCCCAAACCCATCGACATCTACTAATCAGGAAAAGACCTCCCTCACACGCAGCAAGGTCTGTAGTTTTAGGGTTTTCTTGACTCTGTTGTCTCCAAAGGATGTGGCAGTGGAGGGAAACAGCTGAGAGTCGGGATTCAGAGCAGAGGGGGCAAGTGTGGCTACTGTGAGAAAAAGGACATGGAAATGTAACTCTGTTTAAAATATTCCAGGCAATTTTCCGAGGTAGCCATGCTTCTCTGAAAAAAAACAGGGGAGGAGAGGAAATGGAAGAGTAGTGAAAGTCCATGATGCAGTTTCTGGTGTCTAATGCTCCAAAAATGATCCACACAAGGCTCTCGCTGGGGATGGTGGAATAGACTTGGTGACAGACCCTAAGTGATGCAATCTGTTGGGACTGCTGCTGTTGGCTCCATCTGATCCCCCCTTTAAATGAAATCAGTGCCAGGCACACAGGAGAACCCAAGGAACATCCCTAGGATCAAACCATAATCCCACCTTTAAACTCAAACCCAGCTCACTGCACCAAACCCCTCACATCAGGGAAAAAATGTCCTTTTTGGGGGGCTCAGGTGGGTCAAACATTCCAGAAATCTGGGGTTTGCACCTCTGGTTTTATCAGCAGGCAGTTCACTTGTAGAAACACATCCAGACCAAGGGCAAGGCGAGCCCTCTCCAATATTAAGCCACAAAAAGACAGGGGAATAGGTTAAGGACTGGCTAGCAGCCAATGAGGTTTGCAAAACAGTGGAACCTAATAAAAATAATTGAAATATTTAAAGGCAGTTGCTTCACTCTATAAAGAAGCACCTGCAATGATTACCCAAAACATTTGCAGGTGGAAAAAGGGCTGAGCACCTCACCGGTGTTAATATCATTTATGCTCAGAGGGCAAATTAGGCATTGTAATTGTCAGGAACCATTGGAGCTATTTCAATAATGGGATGAGTCTGATAATGAGGGATGATTCCTTTAGATCACCCTCAGTGTGGAACAGTGCAAAGCCAAGGCTTGGGTCTATTAAAAACCTGACTTCAAGGGGAAAGGTGTTCTCTGCAGGGTGTCCCAAGGATCACTGGCCTGCTTCAGCCTGTCCCTGTCTCGAGAGAACAGAGGTTAATTCACCTCAAATCCCTACAGCCAACCCAGCTCAGTGCATTTCCACTGATTTCTGAAGCTGCTGTTCCAGCTGAGCTTTTGGCCTTTTGGATTTTGGCTTGGGAGCTGATCCCAACTCCTGGATTCCAGAGGACAAAGCTGTCCCTCCAAAGAACAAGGGAGAGAATTCCACAAGGAAGGGGAGTTGTGCATCCACAACTTTTTGTCCAAGTGAATATCCAGGCTCCAGCCGTGGCACCAGCCTGCCACTAAACACGTTGGAAGCAGAATCACCTGCTCTCTTTTTAAAGCACACATCCCATCCTCACTCTCCTGGATTCCCATAGCCTAGACCTGACACAAAGCCCACTGATTTCCATGGAAAGACACTTCATTTCCCATAAAATTCATACTAAGCACTCTGAAATTTTATTTCAAGAGTCGGCAAGGAGGAGGAGTGACCCTCTGCCTGTGCCACCAGGTGGCTTCTTGCCATCAAAACATAAACACACTGAGGAGCCTGGGGCACAGAAAATGTTGAGCCCAGTTTGTGCCATCCCACAGCCAAATAACTTAGGAAATAAAACATGGAGGAGAGCAGTCAGATGTTGTTCCATGCCTTGCTACCATTTCTTAAAATCCTGTTCCACAGATGATGCCTGGGGTGTTTTCCATCCCAGGAGAAAGATGACTGGAGGGGAATATTCCTGCACTTGAGGAGCATTTCAGCCTTTATAGAGGATTCACAAATTTAGAAAAGACTTTTCATACAGCAGGTGGAGAAGACACTGTACAGACATCATCTGGCCAAGTACAAACACAAAATAAAATCCACTGGCTTTTTTCTGGTCCTCATGGATTCCTTTGAGGGATCATGGGGATCTGGATGTTGTACCATCAGTACAATTTCTCTCACCCTAAAACTGGAAGCCTCATCCTTAATTCCCACTGGCTCAGAGGATCTGAAAGCCTTCAGAGGGGCAAATTGTCCCGCGAGAAGCACAACAAGCATGAATTCCAGAGAATTTTGGTAGTGTTGGCCCCAAAACTTCTCCCCAGCCATGGCAGTGGCTGACCCATCCCCTCTACTGAAGAAACACATGCACAACCTCACTGCCATTTGGGATACAACTTCCTTTGCAAAGGAGATGTTTCTGAGTCCTTAAAGTCCTTTGAGATTTTGTGCTGCTGCTCATCACTTTTACAAAGGAGTCAAGAAGGGCTTCAAAGGTGGTTTAACCTCAGTTTAAGGGATTAAAACCTGCTGATTTGGACTAGCAGGGCATTTCCCAAAGCAGTGGGGTACAGCTCACACCTGCTGGTTGCCATGCGAGTGGAAAAGTTGGATTCACCTTTCCCTTTGAGGATTTGAGCCTTGGTGCCCAAAGGTGGGCATAGATGGACGACCAAGCCAGGTATTTAAGCAGATTTTGTGTGTAGCCATCGACCTCTCCCAGAGATCTGTCAATTCCTTCCTGAAGCAGATATCTAAAATTAAACACATGACTCACTAGATCAGCTGGGGCTGGAAATGAAACATCAGCTTTCAGCTTGGAGTGGAATTAATCTACGAGTTAACGAGATAAACTCATTAAATCATAGAATCCCAGAGCAGTTTGGGTTTAAGGGACTTTAAAGATCACCTCATTCCAGCCCCCTGCCATGGGCAGGAACACCTTTCACTGTCCCAGGTTGCTCCAAGCCCAAGGTCCAACCTGGCCTTGGACACTTCCAGGGATCCAGGGGCAGCCACAGCTTCTCTGGGAAAACTGTGCCAGGGCTTCACCACCCTCACAAGGAAGGATTTCTTCCCAATATTCCATCTATCCCTGCCTTCTTTCAGTTTGAAGCCATTCCCCTTCATTCTATCACTGCACACCCTCGTAAAACCAATGTTGTCCTTTTTTCCTCAAAGAAAATTTGGATTGGTGTTTAAAATTTGCCCCTAAAATCATCAGGTGGAGTTGGTCTTGTGTAATTCCTGGTATCACACTATCGTCTGTGTTGTTATACATCAGTTTTAGGAGTCTAAGAATTTAATTTTTTATTCTTGAATCTTAATGGCTCAGAGTCTGTAATCTCCCCAGAAATGAGACCATGTGGGGTTGGGTTTGCAAAGATCAGCTGAAGAGAAATCTCCTCTAAGGTTTGCTCTCCAAATTTATGTTCTTAGGTGAGCGGAAGAGGGGAGAGGAGAGGAGAGGAGAGGAGAGGAGAGGAGAGGAGAGGAGAGG
>JAHLSL010000022.1:1518457-1534910 GCA_025920805.1 Petroica traversi
GAAAAGGAAAAGGAAAAGGAAAAGGAAAAGGAAAAGGAAAAGGAAAATTGTCACTGGACAGAATAGGTACATTTTTCTCTAGGTTAAGTCTCACTTTGTGTTGATCACACGCACAGTGAGGCACGAAGGATCCCAGCTGCCATAGCCTGAGAAGAAATATCTTTCAGAGCCTTCAGAAGAATTGAAAAATGATCAGGAAAAATCAGATGCCTCTGGGAGCTGAGTCAGGGCAAAACTCCGTGTGAGGAGCTCCAATTGTCCTTCTGGAGGAAACCCTTCCCTGAAGCCAGAGGCAGATGAGGTGGGAGCTCAACCACCTTGCTGAGACACCTTCATCTGACCAGGGTCTACTCTGGGACACCTCCAGGGGCTTGGCCCATGACACAACCTTGTTTTTTCAGCAAGAAATGGAAGTTTTGGAGCTGCTGAGCTCAGATGGGACAACACAGGTTAAAGATAAAGAGACCCAGGGTTGCTGCTCAAACCCAACGAGCTCTGGAGGTGTCTGCAGTGGGCCCTGTCATGGTTTGGGGCCATGAGGGTGTCAGGGACCAGCAGCTCTGCTGTCACTTGCCACGTGAAGCTGCAAACATTACCTGCACTGTGCTGCCAGACAGCCCTGCTGTCCTGCAGGGTGAATTTCAGACTGACCACAGCAGTGTCCTCCCTCAGCCACGGGCAGAGCGTGACCCATAGGTGCATAAATCACACTTGGAGGTCAGCCCAGGGTGAGCTGCAGCCAAAGGGGAAAAGGAGGGTGAGCTGTGACAGCAGCAGCAGCAAACACTCCTGCTCTGGGGAGGGACAACCAGCAGGGACACCCAGGAGAAGCCACTGGGAACCCAGCTGATGTGTCACTTACCACAAAGTCACTTCTCCGGGTGAAATCACAGCAAAAGGGCCACCAGATTTCACTCGTGGCACCCCAGGCCCCAGATAAAAATTAGTCGAGTTCTAGGACAGGTGATAACAGGGGGACACGCAGCAGGTTTTCCATCTGGGAAAGTGAGGCAGGAGGCTTTTCCTGCAGTGCCAGCTGAGCAGGGGACACTGAGCCACCTCCTGCCTCTCAACAGGCCTGGATTCTTCACCTGCAAACCCACCCTCCACATCTCCACGGAGGATTTGGGATCCTCAGAACGATTATTTTTTGCATTGGTGCTGTCTTATGCTCGTGGTTGGGACGTTGCACGGTGCTTCCCTGAATTTCTGTAAACATCTGGCTTTATTTTGGGGAGGAAAAGCCACTTTTGTGGCTGTTTATGCAGCACAGCCCCACACGGAAGGAGGGCTCTGGGCTCGGAAAGCTTCAGGATCTTCGGAGCCTCTGAAAAGCCTTTTAATTACCTTTGAAATAGGACAGGCCTCGCTTCTTGGGGAGCATCACGAGACCTGAGAGCAGAAAAAAGCTGAGAGAGCTGGTCCCACCGACTCCCAGCTCCAAGCCAAACAGGTTTGGCCAGCCCTAATTAAGGTAATTAATATCCCCAAGCCTGTTATTAAGCAAGAGGCAGTAAAAGGGAGTCTCCCCTTTACCTCAGGGTCCTGCCGAGCACCTCAGCCCAACAAGCAGCCCATTGTCAGCCCCAGGGCCACATCCTGCTGCTCAGGGGACCTTTGGAAGTCACCAGAGGAGCCCCCATCCCCTCCTGGGCACTGGGAAGGCGATTCCAGGCCATGTCCCAGCCCCTTTTTTGGACACGACGATGGCTGGAGGGATGTCTGGGGAGAGGGAAGTGGGGTTAGAGGGATTGGAAAGGTGGCCCAGATCATTTCTTGCTCCCCAACAAACAGGGTGGGATCATCCCAAGGGCAAGGCTGGGTCTGCACAGCACCCCCAGAGAGCTGCAGTCCCAATCTGGGCCTGAATTTGGGCCTTAGGCTGGAAGATCCATGGACGTGAAGGAGCACTGGAAAGGGAGCTCATTTCAAAGAGCCCGGTGGGCCTTCAAAACAAAATAATCAACAGGACATAAATTGAGAGAGATAGTTAAGAAATCCCATTTAAATGTAAGATGCAGCTTTTTCACTGTGAGGGTGGTAAAATTGAGTTCGGGGATGCCCAGAGAGGCTGGAGATCCTCCATCCTTGGAGAAAGGCAAAATGGAATGTGGCCCTGGAGAACCTGTTCTTGAACAGAGTGATCTCCAGAGATCCCTGCCAGCCTCAATCTCCCATGATTCCATGAAATCAGATATAATTTAAATAATAATATGCAGCAAATTCATAGGATCACAGAATTCCAGGATGATTTGGGTTGGAAGGGACATTAAAGCTCATCCAGTGCCACCCCCAGTGCCACCCCACATCTTCCACTATCCCAGGGTTCTCCAAGCCCTGTCCAACCTGGTCTTGGGCACTGCCAGGGATCCAGGGGCAGCCACAGCTGCTCTGGGAATTCCATCCCAGCCAGGAATTCCTTCCCAATCTCCCATACATCGCTGCCTTCTGGCAGTGGGAAGCCATTCCCTGTGTCCTGTCACTCCATCCCTTGTCCCCAGTCCCTCTCCAGCTCTCCTGGAGCCCCTTTAGGCACTTGAAGAGACTCTTAAGGTCTCTCTGGAGCTTTATTCTCTCCAGGCTGAAGAACCCCAACTCTCCCAGCTCTTCCTCACAGGAGAGATGCTCCAGCCCTTGGAGCACTTCCATGGCCCTGAACGCACATACATGTCCAACACATGAACACAATTTATCCCATTCCTTCTTTTCTTGATGGGATTCATCCACCCATTTTCACCAGGAAAACACCACAAGGCACCCAAGGCAACAATCCCTGGTGCACAGCAGATGCAGGAGAGATGCTCTCCCTTTTTTCTTGTGCAAAAAAAAAAAAAAATAAAAAGGGATCTGGCAATTTTTTTAACCTCATACCTGTCTGCTCAAGCCCTTTTTCCCCCCCAATCAGTGCCCCCAGGTAGGAAAATTCCTCCCCGGGGAAAGCACTGCTGCAATCTATTTTGTTCCTCAGTCAAGTACAAGAATTTGGTATTTTTCCACTGGAAATTCTTCTCCAATGCCTTCTTTCAAACATGCCTAGAGGGGAAATTGAGAGCCCAAAGTGTCAGGCTGCCCTGCAGGAATGTGGGGTTGGATACCATGGGTGAGGGAGCTTGGAGGAGATGAAGGGAATGGCCAGGGAATGGCTGCTCCATCCCAGCCAGCCCTGAAGAGGAAAGGAAAGAACGTGAGGGCTCAGAAAAGCAGCAGCAATGTGGTCCTGGAGGGTTTTCCACAGGTGAATGGAGTAGGGGTAACTCCATGGGATATCTACTCAAAAGAGGATCTGCTCAGCCGAAAAAAAACCTTTCAGTCCAAAAGTGGCACAGCTGAAAGGTGTTTTCTGTAGCAGCTGATGGTCTGAGCTTGAGAAATCCCATCCCCACCATTCCACTCCCCTGGAAGTGTCCAAGGCCAGGTTGGACAGGGCTTGGAGCAACCTGGGACAGTGGGAGGTTGGAATGAGATGATCTTTAAAGTCTCTTCCAACCCAAACTATTCTGTGATTCTGGGATATTCTGCAGGGCCTGGGCTCCCTTTTCATGAAGATTCTTTTCTCCATGGGGTTTGTCAAACCTTGCTAACCTCAGGGGCTTCCTCAAGCCATGGATGATAACCTCTGAAAGGGAAAATTGAAATTAAAAGCTTCAAACTCTGACCAGCAATATCCCAGGACCAAGAAAATCCCCCTATAAAGGACTTCAGCATATGATTTTTATTTTCTTCCATCCTGGCCATGCACCAGCCTTCACTGCACCAGCTTCACACCCCACATGCTGGAGAAGAAAGACCCAATAATTACTTCAAACAAAACCTTCCAAACGTTTATAGGAACAGGTAAAACACCAGTATGCTTGTGGAAACGATAATAAAGGGACAATTATTTTTTAAAAAATCAGGCTTTGCCTGATGTGTTGTTGCCCTGGGGAGCAGAGAAGATTCCAGAAGGTTTCAAAATCAAACTGGACACTGATGGAGATGGAGATTCAGAAAGGGTGACCCCTCTGGTGCCCAGCAGGGAGAGGGTCTCCAATGCCTGGCATTTCAGGGGGGGATTTTGGAGAAAAGTTCTTTCTTCATTTGGAGGTACCTGCTGTATTTTTTGGCTGCTCAGGTGGGAGTCTGTGGGACCAGAGTTTGATCCCGACTGCACAAAAACTCTGCGTTGACTTCAAGAAGCTTTGGATCAGGCACAGAATGAACTGAAAACCAACAACTCCGAGCTTCCTACAGAGAAATCCCCTCTCTTCACATTTCTGAGGCCAAGCAAACACTTTAGCACAGTGGTTGCTTTCAGGGCTGGGCTCAGGTACACGGCCTCAAGTACATTTGCCACAGCCGAGGAGGAAGCTCTCCACATGAGTGTGGGCTTTTCTGGTTGGTGGAGGAGAAATCTCTTCAACAGAAAGTGTCTGACTGGACAAACATCCTTCCTCAACGCCGTCCAAGCCTGATAAGGTGCCAGCACTAGACAGGCAGGATCTCAGCTGAAAGGTTCTCCAATCCTTTCCCCTCTTGGGCAGGTGCCAGTGGCTCGAGCTGGATAATGATTTGCTTTGTGAGTAAGAACTCCCAGATCCCTCGGGCTTGACCTGTGTCCTGACTGGGAAATTCAGATGAGTAATGAGGGAACCACGCCAGCTGCTGGGAATGTCCATGTTGGAACGTCCTGCTCCCACAGGAATGTCCTTGTTGAATGTCCATCCTGTCCTGGCCGGTTGGGATGAGGGCTTGCAGCTCACCCAGGATGCTGATACACAACGCCAGGAAATCAGCCTTGTCCCCATGAAGACAATCAGTGGGAAAAGCTGGATTAAATCATAAATTCCTGGCTGGGGGAACATGGGAGGGAGCTGTGCCAGCAGCCAGAGCTCCCAGCCCTGCTGGAGT
The DNA here is from genome assembly GCA_025920805.1 of Petroica traversi. NCBI lineage: Eukaryota > Metazoa > Chordata > Aves > Passeriformes > Petroicidae > Petroica > Petroica traversi. The sequence goes on from JAHLSL010000022.1 coordinate 1,523,345, forward strand.
GCAAAGCCAACAATCTGTCAAGGGAGACCGAGGGGAAATGTACCAACACCAGATCTATATTTCTTAAAGGGATTAATTAAATCACGCCAATTCACATGGCTTCACACACTCAGCAGCTCCTCACCAAGCACAACAAAGGGAGGGGGAGGAAAGGAGGAGGACAAGACAGGCCAGCTCTGCTCCCTCCGACTGAACCAGAGCAAATTGAGCAGGAGGCTGCCAGCCTCCCCTCCGCGCCCTCCCGAGGGATGCACGGAGCTGGGGAAGCACATCCAGATGCCTGCAGGGAGAGACAAGTGGCAGATTAGAGCCCTGACCATGAAGGGCACTCAGCACTCTCTGAGGAACTCTCCCCAAGCCCAAAGCTGTGCTGCCAAAGGGAAAACGCGCCAGGCGCGAGCCGCGAGCTTCAGTCACACCATTCCTTTTCCCCTGGTATTTTTCCCCTCTTCCTGGCAGTGCGATAATTTTTTTGCTAATTATCAGCTCGTGTTGCTTTAACCGGCTCAGCTGGAAACTCAAATATCCATCAGCTGTGGAACAGTGGCGCTCCAAGAGGGATGAGCAGGTTGGGATCAGAGAGGATTCCAAATGCGCGTAATTGTTTTAGCCATCCTGACTTTGGGCGCAGCCTTTTCTCTTTTGGTCAATCCTGAATCTGAAGCTTTTCCAAGATCTGTTGTGCTTCTCCACAAGCTAAAAGCTGCTGGCTCCTTCAGTGGAAAGTCATGATTTCTCCAAAATTTCAGCAGCCCAGAAGTTGGAACAGCAAAAAGAGAAACACCAGGAAGCCCAAGAATCACACAGCAGTTGATAATGCTGAAAGCATATTCCCCAGGAAAAAAAAAATTCTGGAAAAAAACACTGAAAATAATTAGCAGAAAAACAACCCTCCTGAGGTTTTCTTTAAACCGGTGGTATTTATTTTGCAGTTCAGAATAGCTGAGGAACTTTGAAGCTGCTCCTGGCATTTTTAGTGGGTGGGAAACTGGGGCTCAGAATGATCAAATCGTGTTTCTGAGCACAGCCGTGAGGGTTTTTTTATCCCTCTTTGGGGCCCTCTGGGTGCTCTTATTTGGACTTGTCTTTGGAGAGGTCACTAAATTCAGCTTTGGTGATGCACCTAAAACCAGCATCTATTTTTCAGCTGCAGAAATGAGTTAAAAATAAAGTAATTTAAAGGAATGATTAAAACATCCTGGATTTCTCACCCTTGGCTTGATCATATTTCAGAGAGAGTAACCAAATTTTCCACAGGTGATACTTCATTCCTTCTTCTCTCATACTGCAAAATTTCTTTGGAAAAAGTTCCTGTCTCTATTTCACTGCTTGTCCTCAATTGTCCTCCTGAAATCTCCAGCAGAGGTCACAAATGAAACATTTCTGCCATGGGCTAAACCAAACCTTTACTTGCAGAAATCTAGTGGGAAAAAAGGCTTTTTGCAATATTTTTGCACTATTTTGCCAGTTTTTCCACGTGGGCTTACCAGGATGAAATTATCATCTAATTTACCCCACCAAAAATGCTATTCAATGCAGTTGAGTGTGAGTTGGTGTTTTGGACAATTTTTGGAGAGTTTTTGATTTCATAAATTAATAAAACTTTCTTAGGAATATCCCATTTCCCACCAAACTTGCCAGGAAATATTGTTTTGTCCCAGAATTTTAAACTAAAATCAAAGGAGAAATGTCCATCATGAGAGCAGTTCATACCCTCACTAATGATTAATTAAGTAATTGCACCAGCAAATCACTCCCTTCCTTGAGGATTTTATGATAAGGGCAAGGCAGAGGGATGGAGAAAGTTGAACTTGGATCTCTGACCTTCGGAAGGGCTGATCCACCAGTGATCCTCACTGAGAGCTGCTCTTTGTCCTTTCCTTGGTGGCCTGGAGCTCACCTTGCTGAGGAATGGGGGAAAATCCTATTATTGTAATTATTTCTCATCCTCTTCAAGCTGGAAGGAACCTATTGGACCCCACACAACCCTGAAATGGATGGGAATAAAAACCATGAAAAAATAAAATTCCCATCCTTGTTCAGGATCTTCCCAAGGCACCAGAGCAGGGGACACAGGAGCAGGAGCCTGGGTGGCCCTGCCAGTGTCAAAGCAGCTTTTTCAGAAGCCCTTAAACAGTGCTTAGGGCTGGATTTGCTGGCACATTTTTTATTTATTTTAATGCAGAGCGTTTCTTTCTTGGCGCTTCAAGAGGCCATGACTTAATCTGGCAGATCTGCACCAGAAAATCACCCGAGTGCCTTGGCCAAAAGGGGTGGGGAAGTAAAACAATAAAAAGAGGGGGAAAAATCAACAATTGGTTTAAAGACTAAGTTGCTGTGTTGGGTGACAGCTGCAGGAGTGGGGTTGAAATCCTGAGTGGGAGAAAATTGGAAATAACCCCAGGCCTCAGAGCTGGTGGGATATTTCCCACCCCACGTGGAGCCCACGTGGCCAGGCTGGGTTTGTGCGAGAGGCAAACGAGGACAGAAGCTCTGGTGAGGACCTGGAGCGTGGTCCCACCACTTTTAATTGCAGCTGAGGAGGGATTCATCCCACGTAAGGACAGGGATGAAATTCAGCAGATAAATAAAGAGCCTCAAATTGAGGTGTTCATACGAAATGTCCTCTTAGGCACCTGGTGTTTGAGCTCCCAGTGGAAAGAGCGAAGTTGTTGCGCTTTGTCCAAGCATTTAAACCTCAAAGAATTCAATCTGAGGGATGTTTTTCCCACAAGGACCTGATCTCCTGAGCAAAGACCCCTTGAAAACCTCTGCCTCACCTTCACATTTCCTTCCTGACCCTCACCGAGGAGGCAGCAGCCTGCAAAGAGACTGAAGCACCACCAGTTTTGGGATTATCCGTGTGCTTGGATTGGCTCCACACAAGCACAGTGAAAATGCCAGGAATTGCCCCATTTTGCCTCAGGGAGGGCTGAAATTAAATAACTTTGGAGCACACGAGAGAAGCCACGGCCCTGCAAAGCATTAGAGGCATTTCAGAGCCAGCTCTGTCACTCAAGAGGAAAACGATCCGGGGGAAAGTGGCAGCCTGCCACAAAAACGTTCCCAATCTTCACGTGGCACTCAGAGCTCGGCGCCTGGGACGTGTCCTGACACAGAACTCCACGCCTGACACGCTCCACAGCATTGCCTGGGAGATGGAGAGGCCTGGAGTGGACAGGAGATGGTTCAAACCTGGGGAAATGCAGTGGGGAAACAAAACGCAGCACGAGAAAAGGGCCCAACCCAGAATTAGCCAATCCCAGGTGGTTCATGGGCTTTGGAGGACCATGTTGGAGCACTGCTGCCCAAGGTGGGGACATTTGGTGGAATGGGATTCCGTGAGAAGGGGTCCACGTGTTGATCACGACAGTTTCTCAAATGGGAACATCTCAGACTTGGTGGAACATCTCGGATTCAGTGGAATATCTCAGATTCAGTGGAACATCTCGGACTTGGTGGAACATCTCAGATTCAGTAGAACATCTCAGACTTGGTGGACATCTCAGATTTGGTGGAACATCTCGGATTCAGTGGAATATCTCAGATTCAGTAGAACATCTCAGACTTGGTGGAACATCTCAGATTCGGTGGAACATCTCGGATTCAGTGGAATATCTCAGATTCAGTGGAACATCTCAGACTTGGTGGACATCTCAGATTTGGTGGAAGACATTGCCTTGGGAGGGAGAGAGCTGAGGATACGAAACCAGAGGAACCCACGGGATGGTCTTTTCTCAAGGCCCAGTGGATTCAAGCTCAAGAATTGCACTAAAGGAAGTTCATGTTAGGATCTTGCTGGCCAAGGCCACACTGAGCCCATCCAGCACTCGCACAGGGACCAAAATGAGGCACAGCCTAAGTCAAAATGAGACTCAAACACCATCTCGCAGGAAACTTCTGGGGTTTGGGCCACTGAAGATGCCAGAATTGAACCCGTCCTCACAAAATCAGTGATATTCCCAAATACCCAGCTCTCAGTGTCCTTGTACCCAAATTTCCTCAGGAAGCCCTAAGGGCCATGAGGGAGAAGATGGGGATGGTCCCAGCTGGTTTTGTAGAAGAGGACACACCCTGTCCCCTTGGCCTTGCAGCCCTGATGACCACCAGGCACCACAGATGTGCCCAGGGATGGTGCTGGGTCAATCCCAGGAGTGCTGGGACACAGAGGAATCGTGGTGGTGACCATCCCATCTGCACGGTGGTTGTGGAGAGGGATTGGTCATCAAAAGACCAATTCAAGGAGTGGGAAAGGCCGGACACTGCACATGGAGTGAAGCTGATGATGCTGCAAGCAGAGTTTGGAACCAGGAAAACCTGCAGGAGAGGAGAAGAGGAGAAGGGAGAGAAGGAGAAGGTGACCTCCCTGCTCAGTCCATGCCTAGGGGGACATCGGGGTTAACCAGGAAAATGCACACAGGTCATCCGTAGGAACTGGACAGAAGGGATGAGGCTTCTCCTCCGAGGTGCCCCATCCAAGCTGCCTCTGAGATCCAGTTTCCCCCTCCTTGCAGGGCTTGGAGAGGCTGGAGGTGTTTTTTTCCCACGTCTGTCCTCACCTTGCAGCTCCAGCCAAAGCGCCGCTCGCGAGGGAGCGATAAGGGGGTGCCAAGGCTGTTTGCCAGCCTGCCCAGCAGCCAGACCCCTCTCTGACAGCTAGGAATGACAGGGAAAGAGGAGAAATGAGGCTGGCTGGCTGCCCCAGAGCAGGGAAGGCACTGGGGATGCCCGTGGGGTTTATCTGAAATGTCCAGTTTCGTATGGGAGGTGAATGAGGTGCAGGGGTGGTCCACAGATCCTCACCAAGCCCTGCATCACTCTGCAAAGCCCAGCTCCCTGCCCCAGGCACTGTTTTAGTGGCTGAAGCTCCCAAAAGTTGCTTTTCCCTGCTGGTGACCCCATGCTGAGTGAGAGGGAACGTTTTGGGGGTTTTGCACATCACCTGAGTGGGGCTCAGTCCCCAGGTGCCTTCTGGCATCTCCTGGGAGAGTGGCATGTACAGGGATGTTGTGGCTGAGCACAGACCACCACCATCATTATTTATATTTGTATTTGTATTTATATTTGTATTTATATTTGTATTTGTATTTGTATTTGTATTTATATATATATATATATATATATATATATATATAGTCATATTCATATTCATATTCATATTCATATTTGTATTCATATTTGTATTTGTATTTATATCTGTATTTATATTTATATTTATATTTGTGTTTATATTTATATCTGTATTTGTGTTTGTATTTATATTTATATTTATTTTGTATTTGTATCTATATCTATATCTATATCTATATCTATACCTATATCTATCTATAGTTACAATATTATTATTAATAATAATATTGCTACCAATAACTGCTCTAAATTATAACTGGAAGGGGTGGACAGGAACTTTCTCAAGACAAAACCAGCGAGTTCCGTCCTTCCATCTGCCTCTCAGGGGCATCTCAAAGACATCAGTGGGAGAAATCAAAGATGCTCTTCCTGGGACAGCAGCAAGGCCAGACTGAGAATCCTCCTCGACCTGGGCAATTCCCTCACCCACCAGGGATTTTACACTCACCAGCCTTCGAGGTGAATTTTACACTGAATTATCACTTTCTCTCTGCTCCTGCCTGCAGCTGGGACTCAGCAGCTGAGGAGCTCTTTGTTACAACCCAGATGTCCAAAACCGGGTCAGCTGGAGGCACCTGAGCTTTTCCTGATGGAAAAGCATCTCCTGAAGGAATTCCCAGCTGGGGATGGCCAGCTGCTGTCACAGGAGACAGGTGAGAAGTGACAGGCATGAAGGTGGCAGGTGAATATTCACCCTTCACTTTATCATTCCCAATAATTAATATTATTAATTATTGCAACCAGCAGCCACCACGCCTCTCCCCCCTCTGCCCCGTGCTGGCATCCTTGTGCTCTGAAAGCAAATTTACTTTGCGAGGAGGCTGAAAAAACGTGCACTTGAAGAGGAAGGGAATAGACCCGACTCGTTTACACAAACAAGCAGGAGAACAGGCTTGTCACATTCCAGGCGTGTTTCCCCCGGCCACCGGCCCCCCCTCCTGCTCCCATGAAGGGAAAAAGGGCTTTTTCAAAAGAAATCCAGCTTGGAAAGCTCCCCATCCACCAAAATCGAGACGGGGATCTATTGGTGAGGCAGCCCGGTCATATTTGAGCTCTCAGGATAATTTTTTTGTCAAAATACTACAGGAAGGGGTTGAATTTTCCCCTTCTGAGGGCTGTCACCATCCCTGAAGGACATGGGGTGGCCCCTGTCGAGGCTGGGAGATTTTGAGTGTCCAAAACACAGAGGCTGCACCCAGAGCTGGGGAACTCTCCTGGATCCACTCTCTCTCTGGGAAGATTCCAGTGAATCCCACCAGCACCTTAACCAACGCTCCCCCAGGATGTCTGGGAGCCCCGAGGGGAGACTGAGCCTTGGTTTGTGGGGCTTGGGGAGAGAAAATCCAGGAGGGGAATCAGATAAGGCACAGTCCTGGGTGCTCATCACTGGAATGACCCGGCAATGCCCACACGTGAGCCAGGAGCTGCACAAATCCATTTGGGATTTACAGGGCTGAGGCTCAGGCAGAGACAGTGATGCCTTTTCCTGGTGTTAGGAAAATGAAACCAGACACGGTTAAAGGGGTTGGGGCCTTTACCTCAGTATTTTAATCAGGATCCTGTTTGATGCATCCACTTCACCCAGGTGACAGCGTGGCAAATGCACCCCCATCAATCACACACACAAGTTACAGACTTTACACATCAGCAGATCCAACAAGGGAGCCCAATAATGGGGCTGGGGTGGGCTCAGCTCGAGTTTATCTGTCCTGCTCAGAGACCTTGGGTTCCTGAGACAGCAGGAATGTTTGCGTCCCTGGCTCTGCAGTTCTGGGCTGTTCAGTCTCAGGGCCTGCAGAACACTTACAAAACACTAAGTAAAGGGTTGCAAATGTGCATTTTAATACTTGTGGATACAGAGAACTGTGTAAAAGGTATATAAAGAAAAAACAAAAATCATTCCAGCATCACCACCACAGAGGGCTCGGATGGCTGACCCGAGAATCTCTCTCATCCCTGGAGAAACCCGAGGCTGTCCTTGCATCCAGCTCGTCCCTAACTGAGGGCAGCCAGCCCAGACTGACCACTCCGTGCTCCATCACCTTTTAATCCCCAACCTCTGACCTGCTGCCTTTGTGCTGCCCAGGGGAAACTCCCTGTTAAGGCAACAAGGAAATGACCCGGAGTCTGATCCCCCTGATCCCTGATGATCCCTGATGATCCCTGATCTCCCTCCCAGGACGGGCGGTGTCCCCCCGCCAGCCAGACCCCAATTCCCGGACAGGTCATGGAGGGACGGTCACCCAGCGCTGTGTCCATCAAGGGGTGGCGAGCTGGGGGAATGTTGGAAAGGAGTTGTTCTGCCCCAAATTCCCGAGCTGGAAGGCGAGGAGGGAGCGGATGGAAGAGGAGCAGGGTATTTGGGATCCTTCATGTCTAGGGTTGCTGCTCCATCTAGTGTTGGAAATGTCCCCCGGAAGGGACAGCCTGGGAAATGGGACACTTTTTAGAGATGCAAAAAGTCCCGGTGAATTTATTGTTTGGTTTCCTGGTTTTTGGGGGTTTTGGGTGCTTTTTGCTTGTTTTGGGGTTTTTTTTTTGTTGTTCTTGGGGTTTTTGTTTGTTTGTTTGTTTTATGTTTGGGTTTTTTTGTTTTGTTATGGGGTTTTTTTATTTGGTTGGTTTTTTTTGGTAGGTTATTATTATTATTATTATTATTATTATTATTATTATTATTATTATTATTATTATTATTATTATTATTATTATTATTATTATTATTATTATTAAGATCTGTCTCTTTTCTCTTAAAAATCCCAAAATCTTTGCCAGATGATCCCCCAAAAACGCCATGGAAGGAGCTGGAGAGTCGGATCAAATCTGAGCTCCCAGCTGTGGGCTGTCACTTTATTCCTGAATCCCAGATGTAACACCTCGACCTCAAATGAAGCTTTAGGCTCAGGGGGAAACAGGAAAACCCTCAAAAAGTGAAGAATTCGTGGTGACATAAAGAAATGTCACCAGCAGGGTTCAGAGTCAGCACTTTCCCATTTTGGGAAGGTGGTCGTGCCTCTCCCCAAGGAGTTGGAGCAGGAAGGATGATTTGAAACCTCTCTGCCAACTTTGCAGCTGCCTCAGACCAGCCTGAGACCCAGATTTTCTCGAATTTTGGGGGTGAAACAGAGGAAATTGGCTCCTTTTCCAAAAACAGCCCAAAATTACAATTTTTTACTCAGCTGGCTCTACCATCCCTGGGTCCCCATCCCTGCAAACACCCCCAGACTGTGGGAAAGGGAGAATAAATCAATATCCAGCATTTTTAGGGAGCTGGAGGGTTTTGATCCAGCCCCAGGGGAAGCAGGAACAGGTCCCACCACGGGTCAGAGCTGATTGCAGGAGTCCAAAGTGCCTTCCCCAGGCAGCAGAGTGAGATGGGCTCTGTTGGGGCAGCTCTGGGCACCGAAATTCCAGGAGAAATATGAAGTTATTGGAGTATTTCTAAAAATGAGAAACAAACAAACAAACAAAAAAACAAACCACAGCCCACTCCCCAATAATCATCTGAAACAATCACATGACCAAAATAAAATGGAATTTTTTTCCAGCTTGCAGATAACACAAGTTGCTTCCAAATTGTTTTGATGAAATGGCCGTGAGAACAAAGAGAACATTTCACAGAAATTTTAAAAATTGTTGGAGTGGGGGAGAAATTTTAGCTCTTTTGGAAGCACCAGATGTGGATCTGGGTTGATGACAGAACTGGACCTTTGGGACCTTAACAGGACCTTCCAGCACTGAAAGGAGACTTCTAAAAAAGAGACACAGTGACTTTTAGAAAAGGCAGGTAGTGACAGCAAAAAAGAGAAATTTAAATTAGGTGTTTGGAAGAAATTGCTCCCTGAGAGGGTGGGGAGGCCCTGGCAGAGATTCCCAGAGAAGCTGTGGCTGCTCTGGATCCCTGGAAGTGTCCAAGGCCAGGTTGGACAGGGCTTGGAGCAGCCTGGGACAGTGGGAGGTGGCACTGGATGAGTTTTGATGTCCCTTCCAACCCAAACCATTCTGGGATTCTCCCTCAGAGCCTCCAGGGTTGTCCCAGCTGCCAGGACAGACCCAGGAGTGGCAGCTCTTGGCTTTGCTGGGACCTTCCAGCTGTCCCAGAAACCTCCAAACCCATGGACAGGAGCAGAGATCCCTCAAATCTGAGGGCTGTGGGATAACTCAGGTAGGGAAGGAACCTCAGGAGCTCCCCAGTGCCACCTCTTGTCCCAAACAGAAGGGATTGGGTCACTCTGAGAGGTGCAGAACATCTCCCAGGGGTGCAAAATATCACCAAGGGGTGCAGGACATCACCCAGGGCTGCAGGACTTCACACAGAGGTGCAGGACATCTCCCAGGGGTGCAGAACATCACCCAGAGCTGCAGGACATCACCCAGAGCTGCAGAACATCACCCAGAAGTGCAGCACATCCCCCAGGGGTGCAAAATATCACCAAGGGGTGCAGGACATCACCCAGAGGTGCAGGGCATTCCCCAGAAGTGCAAGACAGCACCCACGGGCACAGGACATCACCCAGAGGTGCAGAACATCACCCAGAGGTGCAGGACATCACCCAGAGGAGGAGGAGATCACCCAGGGGTTCAGAACATCACCCAAGGCTGCAGGACACCATGCAGAGGTGCAGAACATCACCCATGGGTGCTGAACATCACTCAGGGGTGAAGGACATCACCCGGAGGTGCAGGACATGGTCCAGGGGTGCAGGACATCACCCAGAGGTGCAGAACATCGTCCAGGAGTGCAGGACATCACCCAGGGGTGCCCTGAAGTCCAACCCAGCCCTTTGCTTTATTCCAGCAGAGGGAATGTGGATGGAGGAATCTCTCTCACACAGCAGGTGGTGACCACGCGTGTCCCGGGGTAGGGAGTGGGGTTGGGATTTTGGGATCCAGGTTGCACCGTCCCTTCCCACGCCAGAAACGGGAAAGCAGCAGGGACAGGAGGTGGCAGAGGGGCACAAACCCCTCAGTGCATCCCCTGTCCCTGCTGAGCCACCGGGGACTTCAATCAGATCACACCTTAAAGCCACGCAAGCACCAGGAGGAGCTGAAGGCGCTTTTGGCTTCTCCCCCTCAATGCGATTCCCCAGCAAATGTTAATTTCGAGTGGGAGCCTTGCCCAGGACCAGCACGGCCCGGCCCTCGGGGATTTCTCTGTGAGAGCTCCGAGAAGTGACACAGAGAGCGCCTTTTGTCCGCCAGCACAATCTGCTTTTTTGTCCCGCGGGGGCCGGGATAATTGGAGCCGCGCAGCGCTGCCCTTCAAGCTCTTCCACCCAGCCGTGGACTTCATTCTGGGCAAGAAGAACTCCCCGCAGTCACGGCCAGAAAGCGATTCAGAGATTCAGAGAGCCCCTTTTCACCCGCCCGGGACCACCCAGGAGCCGGCGGGACAAAGGCACCGCAGCGCCCGCTGCGAGGGCAGAGCTGGGGCCGTGCCCAGGGATGGTCCAGAGATGCTCGGCCCCCTTTTTTTGGGGGGGGGTAGGGATGCAGGATGGAGCCCCCGAGCATCCCACGCGGATGGGACACGTGTAGAAAGGGATCTCTTACGGCACCTGGCTGGCCCCAAAGGGTGGGGGGCAGAGGGATTTGGGGTTTTTGGGGGTGCACAAAGGTGGTCGCCCCCTTTTTGCCGCTGCTGTGCTCGGGGATTGGCTGCAGAGGCGTTTGCCAGCGAAGGCGTGCAGAGCTGGGCATGGAAATCCAGAGAAATGGATGTTAAAGGGGGGGAAAAATCCAAATGAACGTTTATTTTACAGCCATTCTCGGGTTTCTGCTCGTGTGGAATGGGACTGGACAGTCCTCCCTTCTCCCATCTCCTGTGCCCTGCAGCGGGTCCTGCTCAGGCAGCAGCTCCCGGAGCCCACAGAGAGCAGCTGAGCAGAAATCAGGATTAATTCTGGCAGAAACAAAGCTGGAGAAGGGCTGGGCCACATCCCCTGAGCTGCATCCCTGTCCCTCAGCCACATCCCTGAGCCACATCCCTGTCCCTGAGCCGCATCCCCTGAGCCGCATCCCTGTCCCTAAGCCCCATCCCTGACCCCTGAGCCCCATCCCTGACCCTGAGCCACATTCCCTGAGCCACATCCCTGTCCCCTGAGTCCCATCCCTGTCCCCTGAGCCCCATCCCTGGGCCCCATCCCTGGGCCCACCTCCCTGGGCCCACCTCCCTGGGCCACATCCCTGAGCCCCATCCCTGTCCCTCAGCCACATCCCTGAGCCCCATCCCTGTCCCTGAGCCACATTCCCTGTCCCTGTCCCATGAGCCCTGTCCCCTGAGCCCTATCCCTGTCCCCTGAGCCCCATCCCTGAGCCACATCCCTGTCCCCTGATCCCCATCTCTGAGCCCCATCCCTGTCCCTTGAACTCCATACCTGGCCCCGTGAGCCCCATCCCTGTCCCTGAGCCCCATCCCTGTCCCTGAGCCCCATCCCTG
>JAHLSL010000022.1:1544557-1560004 GCA_025920805.1 Petroica traversi
GAGGGGAGGCGGCGGCGGGCGCTGGGAGAGCGGGGCCGGGCGGTTCTTTCCTCCTCTTTCCTCCTCATTCCTTTCAATTCCTTCTCGCTCCGTCTCATCCCTACTCATTCCTTTTCCCCCACAGCACCGGAGGCCTCCGGGAGCGGCGCTGCCCCATCCGTGCCCCCCTCCATGTCTCTGGGGCGGGGTGGGGGGGAGCGAGGCCTTTGGCTTCCCCGCATGTGGGTGGGATGGGGTGGGATAGGCAGGGCTGGCAAAAGGGGAATCGCTCCAGCTCGCCGGCAGCTGCACAAGGCCCCGCTCCGCTCCCTCTAGCGATGGGATTAGACGGGATGGGCTTGTCCTCCCTTCCCCAAACTCGCTCATTCCGGCCTCTGCCCCGCCCGGGGACGGCTCCGGGGAAGGAGAGGCATTTCCTCCTTCTCCTCTCCCCCCCGAAAACCCTCGCCTGGTGGGGGAAACGAGGCTCGGGTGAAGCTCGTGGGGCAGAGGTTGTTTCTCTGTCAGCCCTTGGCTGCTGAGTTGGTATTTTCTGAGTTGAGCTTTATCCCGGAGCAAACAACTCTTGTTTGCCATCCATCGGCTTGGGTTTGGACGGTGTGGGAGATCAGCTTTCCTTGGCGGGGAGCTCCCGGTGGGAGGATATTATTTTCTGACTGAAAATACTCCATCCTGCTCTTCCGTGAGCGGTGAACGTGATACTTCAGGGCTGATAAAGCTCGCTGTGATGAAGTGATAGCCGGGCTCTGCCCCAGCAGAGCGAGACCAAAACTCTCTGCCGGGCCATAAAACTGCCCAAATGTTGTCGCGCTTGACATTGACCTTGTGGCTTTGCCGCTCTGCTCCTGCCAAAGCAAATTCCACAGGTTGATTGGAGTCGTGACCAGAGGTCTGATGTTGAAATTGTAGCTTTGTCAATAACTAAAATTCCACGTATTTATTTAATACTTGGAGCTTTGTCTTGCGAGGTCCGCAGCACCCCTCTGCAGGGTATTCCATTAACCTTATTTTCCAGGCGGTAGAAACCGAGGCAAAGCGGATTTTTCCAAGGTCATTCAGCAATATCTTTACTGCTATTTTTTGCTGCTGATTTGGAGCACTTCTGGGGGAAAAAAAAAAAGGAAGTGTGGCTCAAGTGCAGGATTGCTATTTTGCTTTTATTCATGGGATTTATCATGAAATGAAATAGGAGTAGAGTCTTAGGGATAAAGGGATACTCAGAAAGGAAAGTTTTTGGGGCCGGTTTGATGCCACAGATTTTCCCTGCTACAAACACGTCTGCAGTGCTGGAGAGCCCTGTTGGGCTGCTTTCCCTGTTGGAATAATTGCGTTGGGTGAAAGGGTGAGGAAATTCACCTCGATTGAACCTCCTCAGCTCAAACTCCCGCAGCTTTGCCAAGTTTGTTGGTGCTTCCCGCGGTGGAGCATCAGGAATTAAAATGGCTCAAGCAGGGCCTCCCCTCAGAGCAGCTCCGTGTTTGTGATGTAAATCCTGTGAAAAGCCAAGCCCCTCGGTGCAGACGGTCTGGGCATCTCGGGTCGGTTCCTCTGAGCGTTTCCCAGGTTGTGAAATAGTTGGAATGTGGAAGGGCCTGGCAGGAGCCGAGTTCCCTGTGAGAGTTAGTCATGCTGACCAAGTGGGGGGAGGACCAGGCACAGCTTTTCCAGGCAAACCGAGCTTGTGTGGGAGTCGGGGCTGGGTTCTGCTCCTGGGAATTCACCAAACTCTGCTGTGCTCCAGCTGCTTGGAGCACGAGCATTTATACAGATAATTATCAGCTAAGCCATTGATGACATGAGCTGGTGGAAGGAGGAGACACTCACAACCCAGGATTCCAGCTGGACTGGCAGTGCTGAAATTTAAACACCATCTTTACACGTCCCAGAGGCTTTTATTTCTAAAACAACCTTTTCTTTTTAAAGATGGGCTTTCTAGCAAAAAAAAATTTATGCATTTCAACAGCCTTCCCAAGCATCCAGCTTGCTTTATCCAGTGGATAAATTTGGTGAACGTGAGCTAACTTTATCTGAAAAGAAATAGTTCTCATTCTTTTTTTAGAAATCTCTTGGAAGTCCTGCTCCTGGAATGCTACAGAGCTTGTGTTAGAGCTGGCGCCGTCCTCAGCCATTCTCTTTCTTTAACTGATGAGTAAAGAAGTTCACAATCAGCTTCCTACTACAGCAGCTGTTTTTTCTGTGTAATTCAGCATTTTTTCTTTCTGCTTGCAAGTATCCGATTTTATTCCTTATTTTTAACACGCAAACGTCGGAGGGGCTGTGGTGGAGCTTCTGCTGATGTTTCAGTTCTAATAAAGCTCTGGTGTCTGGCACAGCTCTTGTTCACCCACTGCTCTGGTACCTCACAGCTCAGGCCCTGCCTTGACATTTCCCCCAAACCAAAAACCAATTTCATTGCTGGATGGAGCTCTGGTGTGAGTTGTTGCCATTTTGATAGGAGTGTAAATGTTGACTTAATGCCCAGTTCCTGGGAATGAATAACAGGATATTTGGCTTAAAATTCAAGATTTTGAGCTGGGGAGCAATTCAGCCTCAAAACCAAAAAACAAACAAACAAAAAAATCCCACCCCAACTGTTCACTGCTTATCTGAAAAGAAGTTCTTTGTACCAACCAGTTTTCACACCAGTGTGCCCAGTGCTGAGCTGGTGAGCATGAAGTCATTCTTGGGTGTCAGAACTGCACTGTTGGCACCTCATCATTTTCTGATCAGTGACAGCATGGATGTAATTCCCTCTGTGCTTGTCATCTGTCAGCGTGTCCTTTCAATCAGATATTTTTCAGACCCAATACACGTTTCTCCTGTGTCTTGGTTTGTGTGCTCTTGAGTTATGGGAGTGTAGAGATCTTCAAAATACTTGGGGTTTTTGTGGTGAAACAGCAGCAGTTTGCTTTCCCTGCTTGAAGGTGGGGAATAAGGGATTAATTCTGATTTGGGATTTGAGTAAAAAGTCAAGCAACCCACTCTTCTTTGATACAGACTCTTTTTATTCTGGCCATTATTTTAGGAGTGAGTTGTTCTCATGTCTGAGAAATAGGCATGACCCCAAAGGAAATTTTCCTCTTTTGTCCTTGTTTTGATCTTGTGAATTGAACTATTTTCTGTTTTCTGCCCCTCCAAGCCCAGTGTGCTCGAGAGAATGTTCCAGCATGTGGGAAATGTCCTGTCATGGTGAGGAGTGAGATGTTCAACCTCCTTGGCTTAAACAAAGGTGCTGGACAAGGAGATTTCCTTTCACCTGGCTTCTCACCTGTGCTTGGCTTGTCCTCCCTCTGCCTTGGGCTTGCACAGTGCAGAACCCTTTTTAGTTGGCCTTTGGTGGCCAAATCCAACTGTTCCTATTTAGTTGAAAGCAGAGCACCTTTAACTTTTATTTCTTTAACTTCTATTTCAGTGCTGGTACCTTTTCCCTTAAATAACCAGGTTATGATACTTTAGGACACCTTTTCCATCCCAAGGCTGGCAGAAGCACCCTCAGCATGAACCGAGGGGAAACGGTTGCAGTGTGGTCGGTGTTGATCTCCACAGTTAACACTGCTCTGCTTCTAATGGTTAAAATTATAAAGGAGTTAGGACTTAATATTAATGAAGAGCTCTGGGAAGATGCTGTTGCCATGGCCTTTATTATAGTGCTGTTTGTGCAGGATAATGAATCACCTGGTGAACAAAGGGCCCGTCCTGCTGGTTGGCTGCTCTTAGGTTTTCCACGTAATCCATGCCTGCTCATATTGATGTGTTCTGCAGTGACTCAAGTCACACTTATCTGACCTTAATTTCAGTGTTATGGCCCCGAAGTTAAAGGATTTCAGTTGATAAATCATCATCTTTGAGGTTGTCAGATGTGGAAGGTCAGTAAACAGTTTCTATAAATAGTTGAATGTAACTGTGCTGGAATAGTGTATTGGGCCACCCTGGCTATATATAAAGAGGTGTTTCCAAAATTTGCTGTAACAGAACACTTCAGTCTGTAAAGAAATTACTTCTAGTTCAAGAGAACACATCAGTACAGTTCCCTGGTGAGTGGGGGTGTGAAACACTGGGGCTGTAGATTAATCCTGAATTTTAGCAGTGTTCTATTCTTGTTGGATCCCTTCTCACCTTCTCCTTTAAATCACACTTTATATTGTTAAGAACAAGCTGTCGGGTTAGATTTGCACTTTAAATTATTTGCCAGTTGTTCTTGCATGTTACACCAGTAACAGCTGTTGAAGTTGGATGGGTTTTTTAAAAAATGCTTTCTCACCTCTGATTTGCACATCAGTTTGGTGATCTCTTGTGTGAATATTTTACTTATCTTGATAATTTAATTTAAAACATTCTAGAATATTGTAAAAAAGAAAGAATAGTCCAGGCCAGCTAGTGACAACTGTCTGAATTTCAAATCAATATTTCTGGTAAATAACAAATTGATCCATTTTTATTCCCCTGTGACTGATAGAACCAATATATTAATACCAGGTTAGGAATTATGGATTTGGGGGTTTTCGAATTGTTTTAGACATGGAGTTAATGCTTAGACCAATGTCAAGTAGTTTTTCCTTTAAATGGAGATGGAATTTTGGTAGTGAATCCGTTGCTTTTGTAACTGGGCCAGTTTTACTTGCCAAGGTGCCCAAGCAAATGGAACAAGGTGCAGGAAGCAGCTTTTTGGTAAACCAGCAGCTTTTGGGGGTTTTACCTGTGCTTTAATATTCTGTGTGGTTGTAACCACGTAGCTCAGTGTGTCATTGGTAGTGTCACTGTGTTTTATCTCCTTGAAACGTTTAGAACAGGAGAGGAACATCCCAGGGAGACAACAAATGCCCTCTGTACCCTATCCCAGCCTCTGAGCAGGGGAGGGACAGAGGCTTGAACTTTCCTTGGCTGATCCTGTCATAAAACCATAAAATCCTCGAATGGTTTGAGTTGGAAGGGACCTTAAAGCTCCTCTGGTTCCAACTCTTTGCTGTATTCGTGGCTTCTGGGATTTTCAGATTGCCAAAGTGACGGACCCAGCAAGTTTGGAGCATTATTTTTTCACTGTGGGAGCTTTATGTGGTAAGTGCTGGTCCATAGAAGTGAAAGAAATGTATTTTTATACTGCTGTACAGTTTGACTAAATAATGCATGTGGCATCCTCTGCTGTGGCCTCTCATTTTGTCTCTGGTGTGTTTACAGAAATGGTGTAAAATGAAAAAATTCCTGTGTCAGGAAGTTTTAATCTCTGATCAAAAAGAACCCCAGAGGTTCTGTGGGAATTTCAAGGAATTGATGGCCTGCACACCCTTCTGGTGGGGCTGTCAGCCAGCAGCTCACCCAAGGAGTTTGGAGGTCGAGCAGCAGATTTAACTTCTCCCGATAATCAGCCTGAATGAAATGGCATTCAAATGCATTAATGTACGTCTAAATATAAAATGCTGCAGATGATTAAGTGTTGAGTGCTCTTTGGCCTTCAGATATTCCTCGGAGCTCTTATTCTAACCACCTACAATTAATAAAAGCAGATTCTGCTTCTTCCTCTTGGGCCGTATCACTTTAACAAGCACCGGGCTGCTGCTGTTGCAGACACTCATTCATTTTTAACTGCTCGCTCTGAGCTCTCTGCAAAAGGCTGCCTGTTCTGCTAATGGCTTATCTGAATGTATCGCTTACTAGAAAACAGCCGGCTGAAAATACTTTTGTTTCACGAACCGAAACTGCAAGTTCCCCTTTGAACAGGCAGTGCTGCTGTTTACCAATGGCACATTGTATCTTCCCCGAACCTGCCTGACGGGTTTGTAGTGCTGGTAAAGGGCTGTAGGGTTTCCAGGGGCAGGGACAGACACACAGACACTTCGGTGCTGAGCTGGGTCTGCTCAGGGGTGCTGAGCTGCTGTTTCCAGAAGCTGAAGTTGTGCTGAGGGAAAATACACAGCGAGCAAAAATAGTCCGTGCTGTTTATTCAAATCGTTCCCTTTCATACTCAAATCTTCCCACTTAGCCTGATGGATCCCTCTTTTGAAGATGTGCTCGAGCACTACAAGCAGCTCACAAGCCTCAGTCTTTTATGTTTTCAGGAATTGTATCCAACTTGTGCTCCTAAAATCGGTGTAGCAATTACTGACAACATTTGGGTGGAGGGAAGGAGGAAGTTAAACTTCAGTAAGGGGTGTTGGTGAGTCAGGATATAAATTACAAGGGGTGGTGATGCCTGGGAGTAACAGGATTTTTATCTAAATATATGAGGAAATTGAAGACTTTTCCAAGTGTCCATGTTCTCGTGGTGCAATCCATGGGCTGAAATGGGAATTAAAGCTCAGTCCTGGAGTGCAGAGGGAGCAGTCTCGTGATCCCTCAGCTGAGCTGTATTAACAGAGGCAGCCAGGGCTGGGCAGCAGCTGGGGCCCATCGAGGCAGCTCCTGTGCAGCACAAACCATGGAGTGGGAGTTCCTTCCCTGTGGGAAGAGAGAAATGTGACTCTTAAGTGCTGGTCAGGGGATGGTCCCACCATGGGGAGAACAGGGACCCTGCCCCAGCCCCATCCAGCAAAACCCTGATGGGAACTGAAACACTTTGTGGGAGTTCTGCAGATGGATTTCTCCTGGGTTTTTTTGGTTTTTTGTTGTTTTTTTTTTTTTCTTTTAGACAGCAAGGATTTAACTACTTTTTAGTCAACTTGTAAACACACTTTTGCAGGAGTGGGCTGTAAACTATACTGTGCTGCCTATAAAAATAAATGTGACTTTTTGTAACGCCACCTACCCTGAAGTACCAAATAAGTTACAGAATGGGTTTGGATAGGAGGGATGTGGAAGAGAACAAGAGGGAAATGGATGCCAACTGCTTAAATGGATCTTAACTTCTTCACAAAAAGTAAAAATAGGGAGGATGGGTGGTATAAAAGCAGCTTCAGTGGTGAAGGGCAGGCTTGACCTGGAAATAGCTGCCAGGAAAATGAGGATCTAACGGGATTCACTGCTGCTTGTGCCAAATCCCAGCAACTCGTTCAGCAGCCTGTGACTTCTCCAGTGTGTGCAAAGATGTCCTGGATGTAAATGACAGGATTTTGCTCTTTTTCCTAATTACTGTGATCAGTCCAAGCGTTTGATAACCTATTTTGCTCTTCAGCATGTGCTACTCAAAGAAAGGCATTCTTTGTGCTGGCTTCTAAGGTTCTCCTGCTGCAGGAGTTTGTGCAGTCACTTTCTGTGAGCTCTGGTAAAAGGTCACAGTTCAGCCCTGGCTGCTGCTTTGCAGATGAAGCAGGAGATAGAGGTGGCATGAGCGGCCAGACAAAGGAGAGCTTTACAGCCTCCCTGCCCTCCAGCCCGGTGAGAGCTGTGCTGTGGGCTGGGAAGGGAGATTTCCTGCTGTGGGGAAATGGGGACTGCAGCAAAACTGTTTTCTCTGCTTCCTAATTAACCTTCCTGTTTATACAGCCTTCATGTATTCCAGTGGGAGTGGAATATCCATGGCCATGCAGCAGAAATACAAAAGGAAATGGTGGAATCATAGAACTTTCAAACCTCCCCTTTGGTTTTAGTCCACAGTCTGGTTTGTAGAGGAGTTCGGTTTTAAAGCTTGAGTCATGTAAAATAAATAAATCTTTGACTGGAGTTGCTTCAGCAAGTTGGTGTGTGGGGATTGAGTGGACTCTGAACTTCCCTGTGGAGCTGCCTTGGACACGTGGCTTGGTTAATGTTACAGAGTTTAACTTTTGGTTAAAAATTGTATCCAACAAAACTTCTGAAGAGGATGGAACTGCTCAGCCCTTTCCCAGTGCAGAGGGGGAGGCCAGGCTTGGGACAGTGGGACAAGGCTTTTGTGTTGTGGTGTGCTTTTCAATCCAAATCTTAATGTTCTGAAATAGATGTTCTGTCAAGTCTCTTTCTAGGGAGAGTTCTGCTTCAAGTACAACTTCATCGTGAAATACAGAATATTTCCAGAGATGATTCAAACTTCTTGTTATGCTTTACATTTAATTTGGTTTACAGGAAACTCAAGCTTGGACTGTATTGGCTGTTTGTGCATCTCGCATTTGAAACTTGAATTTTCAGTTGAGTTCTATCTTTTCTTAAACTGACACCTGAGAGCTTCTAGAGGTGGCAACAGTGAGGCTGTGAATTGTCCCTGTCACCCTGTAACGAGTCTGTGGAGCTTCCAGGCTGCTTTCTCAGCTCTGTATGAGCACAGCGATGGTTCTCACGGGGATTTCAGTCCTGCAGGAGTCACTTTGGAAAGGGGGGATTTGTGATGGGATTGGTCAGGGCCCAAGGGCACAGGGAAGTGTCTGAGGCTGGAGTGCAGAGGCAGCTTCTGCAGCTCCTGGACAGGAAGCTCCTGGTGACGTTAATCACTTTAATCACCCAGGCAGGAGTGTTGGCTGTGAAGGAAGTGCTCGTCTCTGAACCTCCTCTTTTAATGTGGCTGTTAATTCCCGACTGTTAAGTTTGATTAAATGTGGATTTGCTTCCTACAGAAGGTCTCCTTCTGCTGTTAATCTGTGTTGATGTGCTGTTCACAGGCCATTTCCTCGGGGATGGAGAGGAAGGAAACTGTTCTGAGTAGGAGAAAATCCAACCTGGATTCTGAGTTTCCTTCCCAAAAGAAGGAGCAGCTATTGCTGTGCTAAGCAAAAACCTGTTATCTGCAGGTCAATAGGAAATGTTTGTTTAATGGTGACACTTAGCTGCAGATAAATGATCCCATAACAATGGGCAGCAAAGCACTTGAAGTGGTCAGCTGCATGAATTTTGCAAGCAAAAGTCTGAGAAGAACAATTAATGCTAAAATCTCTGAAAGAGTATTTGGAGCATTTCAAGCACTGCAAGCTGAGTCATCTCATGAGCACCGAGTTTAGGCACATCTGTTCATCTTTGTGTAGTTTCAGTGGGGGAAAATGTTCAGTGCTGGCTGGGGTGTCTATAAATGATCCACATTATCTCTTTCTTTGGGTTTTCTGTGGTTTTTATGTCATGCTCAGAACACAACTGTAACTCATGAGTGATACTGTGATCTTTTTTCCTCCAGACTTCACTGGCCAGTGAGAACATATCTCAACCATGGGAAATATTTTTGCTAACCTCTTCAAAGGCCTTTTTGGCAAAAAAGAAATGAGGATTCTAATGGTTGGCCTGGATGCTGCAGGAAAGACAACTATTTTGTACAAACTTAAACTTGGTGAAATAGTAACTACTATTCCTACTATAGGTAAGAGTTTTACGTTTCTCTAACTCATGGCTTCGAGATTTGGGTCTCAGGTGATTTAAGTGACTTGTCTGTCAGAGCAGACACTTGCCAAAAGTGGTGTGAGGTGGCCCAGCCAAATGTTCTGCCATGGGAGGAGATTGTGACTCTTTTCTCACTCCACTCCTCTCATCAGTCTCTTGTGGAATGAGCCTTTGTGGGCCACAGAAGGGCAGTTTGTCTCCCACTGTTGTGGCATCATGTCAATCAGACTGAGTAGCAGAGGGTTCACCTTTTTTTATTTGAGGCTGTTAAGAAACTTGATTTGCAGTTTTTAAAACCCAGGGGAGGTTGAGGGGTTTTTTGTTTGGGGTTTTTTTTTTAGACAGCACAGATTGCTTTTTGTAGCTGCTCAGGTAGCAATTAGATACGTGTTAATTAGTGTGATTGCAGTGGGGATGATGATGGGAGCAGGATAACCCATTTTTGTCTGCTCGGAGTGCTTCAGCATAGGATTCTGCTGGTTTAAAGGAATTCCAATTTTAAGTTCACTTTTTTAATGATGACAGCCCTGAGTGTGATTTGCTAAATACAGCAGTTCAGTTCTGTTTGAATGAGATTTGTGCCACAATCTCTGTTTTAGGTTTCAATGTGGAAACAGTAGAATACAAGAACATCAGTTTCACAGTGTGGGACGTGGGCGGTCAGGACAAGATCAGACCACTCTGGCGCCACTACTTCCAGAACACACAAGGTGAGTGAGTGAGTCCACACACCTCATTCCCAGCTTTCCAGAATCTAAGAGAGTTTTTCACTGTCTTCACTAAATTAATTTTGCAAGTTTCTTGGAGGGGAGTGGAAATATTATTCTAAAAGGGTGTGTTTGTGTGCTGCTCTGGCTCTTCACTTAAGCCACTGCAGGTTCAAAGAGGGATGGGAAGAATTCCAGAAACCAGTCTTCCTTGTCCTTCTGACTCAGAATGAGTTCAGGAGTTTGTTTTCCTTCTGTCAGCATCACAGCTCTGCCCTCACTTCAAAGCAGAGTCTTTGCTGCAAGCTCTGCAGCCCCATGAACTGAGAGTTTGTCACTTCTGTCACTGCTGGGCCATTTCATGGGCCTGACTTTGAGTCTTGTCACAGCATTTTAGGAGCTGCTGCTCCCTGGAAAATCCCAAGTGGTTCTGTAGAGGGAGGACCCAAGTTGCAAAAGCAAATCCAAACCAACACCAATTTTCACCAACTTGCAGCAAGAGCAAACTTCCAGACAGAAGAACTTCAAGTTTATGTTTATTGTTGTCTGCTTATTTCTAGGTCTGATTTTTGTGGTTGACAGCAATGACAGAGAACGTGTGAACGAGGCCAGAGAAGAGCTTATGAGAATGTTGGCAGAAGATGAGCTCAGAGATGCTGTTTTATTAGTGTTTGCTAACAAACAGGTATGCCCAAGAAAGATGTCTTTGTGTCAGAACCCTTGAAAACTTCCAACATCCTTGTGAGTGCCAGATCTTGACCTTGATTTTCATATTTTTAGTGTAGTAATAAACTCAGATTAAGTGGCCATTCAGGTATGTTGAAGGGAGGAAAGCAGGGATTAAATTCTCATCTGAAAGGAGCATCCTTCTAAACAGTCTTTGCTAAGAGAATTTCAGTTTTAGTGAAAACCAGTTTGAGTTAAAGCCGATATGGTTGAATTACAGCCAAAGTTTCCTCCAGAAAGGAATGCTGGCATGCCAGAACCTCCTTGAATTCCTCATTTAGGCTGTTTGAGGGCACTGCTGGTGTTGGTGGAAGCACTGGAGTTTATTTGGCTTGTGTTGAGCCAATAAACCTCAGCTGGGCTCTTGCAGGCCTCAGAGTTAGCTGAGAGTTCTGCCTTCTACTGCTTGTAAAGGTCTTGGCAGCTTAAACCCAAATGGCAGGGGGCTGAAATGTGAGCAGGAAATGTAAGAGGGATTGCACAGCCCAGCAGGGAAGGGGGAAGATGCCACAAGTCCTGTCCAGGAGCAGGAAAGGTGGGCTCTAAAGCAGCTGTGCTCAGCAGAGTGGTAGTGGCTGAGAAAAGCTGATCTTAAATCATAACTGCAGTCACAGAAAAAAGATAGTCCTGAGTGGAAAGTGGATGAAACAGACTTGGAGTTGTGAGCAGGCTTGGATGAGCACTGGGGGAATGAGTGGATCCAGGCATCAGCTGTCTCGCTTCCCTATGAAATATTCCAGACTGTTCCTTTAGATGGGGTAGTTAAACCTTTGAGGCTTTTGGGGGAATAGCTTGAATATCCAAGTAATCCACTGGGGTTTCCTGAAGGAGAAGTTGGGAGCTCTTAACTATCTTGTGATGCCTTTAAAGCTGGGGATGCAAAGAGTGGGGAATGACTGTTGTTGCTTCCCCCAGGACCTGCCGAACGCCATGAATGCAGCAGAAATCACAGACAAACTTGGACTGCATTCTCTTCGTCACAGGAACTGGTACATCCAGGCAACCTGTGCCACTAGTGGAGATGGTCTCTATGAAGGACTGGACTGGTTGTCCAATCAGCTCCGAAACCAGAAATGAAACCATAAACCTTCCTATTCCCTCTTTTTCCACCCCTCCCTCTTATCTCCTCCTATTCGCCCTTCGCTTTACTCTAATGTGGCAAACTGTGCTACTTTGTGGTATTGAGTGCCGGAAGCTGTTTTCATTTCTTTTTTGTCACAGTATATATTGCATCATGCTGTAAATGTGGCAAATACAAGCCTGAAAACAGTTAGGTTTCTTATTTAATGTAAATAGTTTTTGTTTCCAATGAGGCAGTTTCTGGTACTCCTATGCAATATTACTCAGCTTTTTTATTGTAAAGAATCAAGTCACTGTTTAGTACCTGGAAGGGAATTAAGTGGGTTAATAACGTAAGGGTTGCCAGTGGTCCTTGTGCAGTAGAGCTGAATTCGATCTTGGTTGGGTTGTGAGATCTGTGAGATCCATTTTGGTGGTTGGTTTTTAACCTGAATTCCGTATTTTTTTAAAACAGACAAGGAAAAGTAAAAACACTTAAAAAACACACAAACGTTTGACATCGCTTCTGCTGCTCCAGCTCTAACGTGGTGACTCTTGATTCTTTTGAAAGGGTGAAGCAATGACTGACACCCAATTAGCTTCATCTGCTTAATGAACAGATCAAAATTAGTAGATCTCTGGCTCTTTCTGTAGCTCGTAGTCTGTGCTCATCTTCGTTCACAACCGTTCAAAGATTTGCTGGACCTGGTTTAGATGAGCTTTGCAGACTCATGCTAAACATCTGACTTTTGGTTCAGGTGAGATTTTCTCGTTTCCATTGAACTTGAATCATTTCCAGAAGTCGACATTTTTAGCCTGTCGTATTTGTCAAAAAGTGTTTTGTACTTTTCTTGTGCGTAAACCACTCCAGAAGGCAAAACCTTTCCACAGGAAGCACAGCCTGTCCTAGTCCTGAGCTCTATAGGCAGAAAGTACTGTACTTAACATAAGAATTGCCATGAAAAAACACCAAACATCTATGTATAGTGTCTAGGGGAAAAAAAAACAAAACAAAAAGCATGAGAGTTTGGAGAGTCATTCCACTCTACAAGTATTCAATCCCATTTTGGAACAATCCCATATCTGTATATGTGTGAAAACCCTTGGCATCCCTCATACTGCAAGGTTCAGATTTGCCATCAGAAAAATAAAAAAAAGACCTCTTTACTTTTCTTTTGTATTTTGATAAACACTGAAGAAGCTGGAGCTGTTAAACTTTAACTCGAGGAACTATCAGAACTGGTTTATTTAGTGTTGTGGAAACCTTTATTGCTTTCAATACACAACTAGTAATCAACTGTTTTGTATACTTGTTTTCAGTTTTCATTTCGACAAACAAGCACTGTAATTAAAGCTATTAGAATAAAATCTCTTAACTATTTCATGTTTTTTATGCCTTGCTGTTCATTCGATCATCTTGGCAGAATCATAATTAAATACTTGTTGAATAAAAAGTTTCATGAAACTTGCACTGGTATGGTGTTGGTTTGTATCACCTTTGTGCAGTGGATCCAACTCCAGGCAGGGGTTTGCCACATCACAATTTACATGAAAATGTGAGGCTATCTCCTGTATTTTCCAAGAAATGGATCATTCCTGGTTGGAACCCTGCAGGTGAAGTGGTGGGTGATGCTTGTTGGGTTCTACTGCAGTCACTTTGTTGCTTCCAGAGCAACAAAGCTTGAGCTTCTTGAGTAGCCCCATCACTTCCCCCTGCAGATTGTTCCTCCTGCTGATCCCAGTTAATTACAGGATCTGTGAATTAACAGCTTTGTGGGGAAAAAAATAGGAATTCTTCTTGCTAAGTGGTTTGTTTTGCCTTTTTCCTCTCTGCAGTCCCCTCTGGACCAGAACAGAGCTCCTCCTCCGGGTGCTCCTCCCTCCTTCCCCATCAGCTGCAGCTTCTCCTCCCCAGAGCTCAGGCTTGGGCTGCCCGCCAGCTCCCGGCTGCTCTCCAGCTGCAGCTGCAGCAGCTTCCCCACTGCACAGGCTGCAAAGCTGCAGCACGAGAGCTCTGTCCTGCAGGTCAGAGAGCAAATTCCCTGCGGGGAAACCTGGGTGGGTGACAGGGACTGTAGTGAAGGGTAAATAGCATTGGGCAAACTGGCATCACAAACCAAAAATCCACCTTGGAATTTCAAGCTCTGAATCAGCATATTTGCATCCCTAATAGGGCAGGACAGCTCTTTATTCCTGTTCTGGGAGGGATGGAACTTGAAGGGCCAGCTGGGTTAGGATGCTGCTCCTCTGCATCCAGAATTTGCTGTGGAAAGCAGGGAATGTGGTGATCCCAGAGCTGTGCTCTGCTCTGGGCAGCACAGGCTTTGCTCTGTTCCAGGCTCAGCTGGAATTTTGGCCACCCAGCAGCTGGGCAGGAGGTGGCTCAAGCCCAGGGGGAAGGATCCTGCCCAGTCCCCCAGGAACTGCTGCAGCAGCTCCACAGGGAGGTTTGGGGGTGAATGGCCCTGGGACAGGGATGGGCTCCTTTACCCCCTCACCCTCAGTTTTGGCTCTCCCGCATTTCTCAGACTGCTTGGTTTTGAATGTGACACAGGAAAAGGGGTGCAGATCATCCTGGCAGAGCCATCCCTGCCACAGCATCCATCCCAAAGCCTGGGAGCTGAGGAGGGGAAGTGGCAGCCCACAGAGGGAGCAGGACACTGGCATTTGTGGTGTTTTTTCTCTGCTTGCTGTGCTGTTTCCACTCTCCCATGGCTCCCTTTTCAACCTATTGCTCCCAGTGCTCTGGGATGCTCCCAGCAGCCTCCAGCCACAGTTTGGATCCCCAAATCGCCTGGAGGTGACCCCAAGCTCAGCCTGGTGAGCACCAGCAGGGGCAGAACAGGGAGTGCACGGGCTCAGGGCCACCCCAGCTGTGCCATGGGCACCCCTGGGCTGGACCTGGAGCTGCAGCTGCTCAGAGCACGAGGAACAGCCCTCGTGCCAAGAGCCTGTCAGCCCCAAAAATCCTCCTGGGCTGGGGATCACCAAAGGCTGTGACAGCCCTGCAGCATCTCCCAGTGCCTGGGTCCAGCACAGGGGGACAGAGGGGCTTTGTGAGCTCCTGAGCACGGTCCCACTGGGCTTTTGTCCACCAAGACACACAAACCCTGCCTGTCCTCAACTGCATCATTAATTACACAAATGAGGCCCTTGTGCTTGGCACGGCCACGCCACGGCCGGGGCTGCTCGGGACACCCCCTTTCCATTTGGATCAATATTTCTATTTATTGATGTAAAATTCCCCTCTCCCAGTATGCCAAGAACATAAATAATTGTGTTTAAATCCTGGGAGGGCAACGGAGTTGGCTGCTCCCTGGGGTGGATGGATGTGGCCAGGACAAAAGCCTATGGGAGACACCTGGTCCCATGCACTTTCTCCCTATAAATTGAGGAATTAAGTTTCCAAGGCCAAGTTGGGCAGGGCATGGAGCAGCCTGGTCCAAGGCAAGGTGTCCTGGATTGGATCTAGAAGAGCTTTAAGCTCCCATCCATGCAGCTGATGAACTTAGTGAATGTTTAAAGAAAGAAACTCTGCTGCCACTGTGCTGGCAAGCACTCAAGGACAGGGAAAGAAGACAAAACCCCATAAAAATAACAATAATGATAATAATAATCTCTTCCAAAGTCTCTGTACATAAACACGAGGTATCCACAGCATTTTCAGCACCACAGCCAGAACCATCCTCTGTGCACAATCCTGGATGGATGGATGGATGGATGGATGGATGGATGGATGGATGGATGG
>JAHLSL010000022.1:1565004-1595613 GCA_025920805.1 Petroica traversi
GGGCCCGGGGCTCGCAGCCTGGCGGGGACCGCGGGCACGGCCGCCCCACGAGTGCCCAGACCTTCCCAGGGGCCACGGATGGAGGGGGTGCAGCCGGCCCTGAGCAGCTCGGTCACTCTCGGGGGTGCTCGGCGGAATGGCCTCGGGGGGTTCAGCCTCTCACGGGGGGACTGCAATGAGGGGTCCTGGCCGCCTCTGGGTGCTCGGTTCCTCGCAAGGGCCTTCGGCCGAGGAGGCCCAGCCTGCCCTGAGGTGCCGAGTTCCTCAGGGGGTTCCTCTGCTGAGGGGTCCAGGGATGCTCGAGCCTCTTTTGGGGGCCTGGATTGAGGAGTCGTGGCTGGCCCTGGGTGCTGAGCCCCTCTCAGGGCTGAGGGGTTCCAGGATGCTCACAGGGCCCTGCTCTGAGGGCCCTCAGCCCCCATGGGAGCCCTGAGCTGAGGGGTCCCAGGCTGGGTGGCCCCAGCCCCTCGGCTTGGGGGCTCCGGGACACTGAGGTGCCGATCTGGGGGTGCTGATCCCCCATAGAACCCCTGGATGAGGGGGCTGAACTCCCCCCTTGTGCTCCAAGTCCTGCATGTCCTGTGTTCTCCATGTGGGATGGCTGAGGGGAGTGGGACAGGTCTGAGCCCCTCAGGGCTGTCCCCAAGCTGGCTGTGTCACCTGCCCTCCATCCACAGCAGGTCCCCATCGCTGAGCTGCTGCAGGGTGGCTCTGAGATGTCCCATCCCCGGGTAGATAACACAGCCAGGGATGTGCTTGTGGGATCAGCTGGGGTGTGTGGGTGCTGTGGGATAAGAGGGGTTTAGGGATAAGCATCCCTCAGGTATCCTAGAACAAAGTGCTCTGTGGTGAAACACCCGTGCATGGTAAAGCCACACCTGAGTGAGCCTCACCTCTGTAGAGGTTTCCCCAGGTGGATAAACTGGTTTTGTCCTTCTGGTGGTTAAACTGGTCTGGTTTACAGCAGGGCATGGGCTTGGAATAACGGGCTTGGACCTCCCTGATTTCTGCAGTGACCTTGAGCAAGTGGTTCCCCTCTGCAGCATCACTGCAGGCCAGGAGTGCAGCCAGTGGAGGGGTTAATTAGTGCTTTTTAGTAATTATTTCCAGGGAAAAGGCAGCTGAATTCCAGTTCTGTGCTGCTGTGGGGTGCTCTGCTCCTCACAGAATGGACAAAGTTGGAACCTCTCTGCTCCTGTTCCAGTGCTGCAGATAATTCCCTGTGTGTCACAGCAGGAGCTCTCTCCCTTTTGGAACCTGTCCCATATCTCAGAAAAGGTGGAGGTGGCACCTTTAGAACAAACCTGCTAAAAATAGGAGGTGTGACTATAATCCTAATCCAGGAGACCTTTCTCAAGGCTCCAGGGAAACTGAGGTTTAATCTTCTTTTCTTCTGCAGAAGGGAGCTTAGTCTTCCCTGTAAAACCTCTCTGCTAATCAGATTTAATTTGTTTAACTCTTGTCATGTCTGTCCTTTGCTTCCCTGGTGATGTTCCCACCTATGAGGTAAAATCCAGGGTGAATTTAGCAGCAGGAGCAGACCAGGAAACATTCCTTGCCTTGGGGACAACTTTCTGCATCCTCCTGTGACCACTTAGTCTTTTTGCAGCCCAGAGGGGTTTGTGTGGCTGTTTGTCCTCAATCCCAGCTGTGGGGCCACCCCAAGTATTACTGAAATAATTAACATTGTTAATTAGTTGGGTTGTTCTCTTGCTGATGGACTCTGCAGTGGTTTTGGTGGATGAGGCTGGATCCAGACCCATTTTTTTAGGAAACTCTGTGCTGATTTGGATATTTGCAGATTGGCTGCTCTGAAAATGCCAAAATCTGACAAAAGGGGAGGAAAAATTGAGCTTCTGCCTAAAATAACAACATCTTTGTATGTTCCTGCTGCAGCCAGCTTGGGAATGTGATGTACTGATGCATTCTTGAGCTGGGAACTAAAAAACTGGGGCTGCCCCTGGATCCCTGGAAGTGTCCAAGCCCAGGCTGGATGAGGCTTGGAGCAGCCTGGGATAGTGGGAGGTGTCCCTGCCATGGTAGGGATGGAAAAAGATGGGTTTTAAGGTCTCTTCCAACCAAACTTTTCTGGGATTCTATGAAATTCCCAGTTTGCCATCTTTCCTCCTCTTTTCCAGCCCCATCCTCTGGCAGTGGGAAAGGCTTTGTTCCCTCTCAGTTTTCCTCTGTAGCAGGAGAAGGGATTCACAAGGGAGGAAGCACCTGCAAGTCTTTAAGTTTATTTTTAGCCCAGCTTGGAAGGGAGATGTGATCACAACCCAGGTGTCTTTTCTCTTAGTTCTGAGTGTTTTGGGGGGAAAAAAAAAGGAATAAAGTAAAGGAGAGGGTCCTGCTGTGGAAGTGCTTTGGATCTGTGAGCAGAAGGAGTTTTCCTGTCACCTTTGTGGAGGTAAAGCTGTGTGGATTTAAAGGAAGAGGAACATTCCTGCAGTAGGAAAGTGCCTGGAAGTTTTCCAGCTTGGATGGGCTTTGGAATAGCCTGGCCCAGTGGAAATTGTCCTTGTCCATGGCAGGGCTTCGGAATTAGATGGTCTGGAAGGTCCCTTCCAACACAATTCCAGGATTCTACAGGTGAAATCCTTGTGCCTCTGATGACTGCAGGGACAGTTTTGCTGTTTTCCATAATCCCAGCCCAGCCAGGGCTGACACCCCTCAGCCTTTTGGGGGTGTTGGATGCAGCTGTGCCAGGCAGGAGAGCGGAGGAGGAACCCTGAGGGGAGATTAAAGCCCAGCAGGATTCTTCTCATTGGCCATCTTTGAGTCACATCTCATTAATTAAGGCTTTAGGAGCTCACAAATAGCCCAGCTCTGTCCTCAGGAGCCTGTGCTGCTTTCCTTGCTGGAAGGGAGGACGAGGAAAAGGTAAGGATTTGTTGGAGCCAACTCCCAGCCCATTCCCGGTTTGTCTGGGGTTGAATGAAATTATTTGGGAGCTTTAAATTTCTACTGGTGTTTGCTAAGGAGTATATGAAATTTTGAGGGAGGAGAGGGAAAAGCTCTTTTCCTTCAGGCTGGGATCTGGGACTGGGATTTGTGCATCCAGAACAGTTCCTGTTGGCACAGCTGGATCATGGAAGGAACCTGGAACACCTGGAAAAATCCATCCCCAGTGGGGCTTTCAGGTGCTCCTGGAAGCTGCTGTGTGGTGAAGGAGCAGCTGTGTTGAGGTTGGGATGTCTGAAGGGTGATGAATTTGTGTGGAATGTTTTCCAGGGAATGCTTAGGGCTCACCCGATGGAATTCCGTGGGAGAGAAGAGCTGTGAGGGACAGGAGAGAGGGAAATGCTTTGGGTAACTCCTCAGGGACTGCTCTGCTTCCTTGCTGCAAGCACTGAGTCACAGAATCAGAGTAGCATTTCCCTGATGCTTTCTTCTGGTGTTGAATATTTAGGCAAAACCTGTGGTTTTTGGAAATTATGGAAGTTTAAGGACCGAGGGAATGGTAGGAAGGTCCCCAAAGGACTTCTTAGTGTTTGTTCAGCCTTCTGGTTTTGGGATGGTGGAGCCTAATCGGCCATGTGATGAGATTGGTCCTCCATGGTCTCACCTGTTGGATCTCTGGGGCACCAAGCAAAAAAGAAGGAATAAAGGGATTTCCTTTTGGATTATTACTGACCGTGGGTGTTTTCACCACCCGCGCCGCCGCTGTTGGCACCTCCTTACCCTTTTTGAATAAATATCCCGTCCCTCCGCGCAGCCTGGGGTCGGACAAGCATCCCCGGGGAGCGGAGGAAAAGTTGTGTAATTGTTCGTGCGGCCCGAGGGAGGAGGGATTCGTGTCCCTCTCCCGCAGGCGGGGTCAGGGAGGGAGCCCGGCGGGATTAGCCCTGGTGAGACAGCATTTGGCTTAGGGCTGGTGGAAAAGTGATGTGTGAGGTCGGGGTGACATTGCTATGAGCTGATTTCAGATGGAAAGGCGTTATCTGCCTCTTGGCTGGTGGCTCGCCAGGCCACACCCAGCCCAGGAGGGTGAAAAAAATGCTTTTTCCAGGGATTTTACCACTTGCTGATTGTTAATTAAATAGGAAGAACTCGTTTGGTTTGTCCCACTGTCACCTCTGGTTTGGAAGCTGCTGATGGTTGGGGGTACCCTCACACAGCATTTCTTCCTTTTCCCATGTGGATAATTAACCTTTCTTCCCCAGAGAGACAGAAACATGAAAACACATTTTCTTCCTTTCATTCTGGCTGAAGAAACAACTGCAGCAAATTCTGTGTGGCCCCAGGCTGCCTTTTTTTCACCTGTGCCAGGAACTGAACCTTTCTTTCTTTCCATGGAACACCTGCAGATGGAGTTGGTGCTCCAGGAAATGTGGGAATAAACCCCAGAGCACTTTCTTGGCAGTGATCACACCTGAGTTCAGATTCTCCTGCAAGGGTTTGGGGTTGGTGGTGCAGAACATGCTGCCAATTCTTACCCTGCAAACTCTCCCTGTGAGAGGGAAGGGGCTGGGCTTTCCTCAGTCCTATAATTCCAAATGCCACCAAATAGGATTTTGTTCCTGTTAGAGAGAGTTTTCCTTAGGATTTTGGTCCCTGTGAGACCCAGCTGTGATGGAAAACAGCTGCCTTGAATCATCCCAGTGTAGTGGCAGCTAAATCCCAGTTCCCTCCTCCTTTGGGTTACATCCTATGAGTTTAACCTCAGTCTCTTGGGAAGTGTTTCTGCACTCCCAGTGCTTTTTATCATCTCTGAGCTTCTGATTTTGCATCATTTCAGATTTTCCTGCTGAGATTTGTACCCAAGGGTAAAGGATTGGTGCTGTTTTGAGGGGCTGAGCTTTCCTGGCAGTCCCCAGCTGTGTTCCCATGGCTGTTTCTAACCTGATATATTTTTTTTTCTGTCTCTCCCCAGTCATGCAGGGACCAAGGCCAGTGGTTCTGAGTGGCCCATCGGGTGCAGGGAAAAGCACTTTGTTAAAGAAACTGTTCAAGGATTATGAGAATGTCTTCGGGTTCAGCGTCTCCCGTGAGTATCCAGGGAGGAGTCCCTGCTCAGAGCCTCCCTCTGGAGCTTTATTTATCCCTCAAATATTGGTTTTTCATGGTTTGTCTGTCTTGGGGATGTTTAAATAATTTAGGGCACCTTTTACTCCTGGTATTGAGTGGTGAGTCTAGGATTAGTCTGGAGCAGCACTTTCCACAACTCAGAGAGGTAACAAGATTCTTCTGAGTGGTTCTTGACTCTGAAAGTAACAAAATCCCCTCACATTTCTGCTTCAAAAGCTGCTTGATTTTTCCATGGAGCTCTGCAAGGTGTTTTTAAGTGCATTACCAAAATATGTTTTAATGTCCCAGCACTTTGCGTAGTGCAAGTAAAATCTGTGCTTTGAGATCTGGATTCACTTCACCATGAAAGAAAAATACTGAATATTGTAAAAATTTATTGTTACGGGAGGAGAAAAAAGAAAACCAAACTTGAAATATTTTTTCTTTTTGTGTGTGTCATCCTGTGCTCTTGATTCAACAGAATCTCTCATCTCACTCCAAACTAAATCTTATTTTTTCCAAATTGCCTCTTGGTAGAGATGTTTTTTCCTAGAGATCCATGTGACACTTAGACCTTGGCATTTCTTTGATCCCTATAGTGGATGATGTACAGAATTTACAAAGCTGTTTTTCTTTTTTTTTTTTTTTCCCTGAAGACACCACAAGGCAGCCAAGACCTGGAGAAGTGAATGGCAAAGGTGAGCCTGTTGCAGTCAGCTCTCTCTGGGCTCCCCAAATAATTCAGGTTTTCAAAGCTGAGCTCTCATTTTAGCTACCCTGCTGTGAACTTGGGTGTTGGGGGATTTGATTTTCCAAAGTTCTGGGTAGTTCTGGGGGATATCTCCAATGGCCACTGCTTAGGGAAATGCAGCTGCTTAGTGAGTTTTTAGCTGTATTTATAGCTTGTGCCCACCTGTTTTCTCCTGTGTTTACATATTTAAGAAACAATCTAATAGGGTTTATTCTTAATTTCCAATGGCAGTTTTCCCTCAAGTAAAGGGAGGAATTTCAACAGAAGATGAAGAAATATTCCTTTTTAGTTAGTTTGGTTTTGATGTCCCCTTTTATCTCCCTCTCTCTCATTGCATTCTGATCTTTAATTATAAAACCTTTCAAATGAAAGGCCTTTCCATTCTGCTGTAATGTGTCCCACACCTATAGGCAAGGGGAGAGAGGTTCCCACTGCACCAGGAATGGGAAAGGATATGAAAAATGGGGTAGAGCAGCATTTTTGACTACACAGAAATTGCCCAAAAACATTCTGGAGTTGTCTGGAAAACTGGTGTGGAAATAGGAAATGAATCTCTGAGTCTGCCAGCATTGTCTGAAGCAGATTTTAAGTGTCTTCTCCCAAAAAACCCCATGGGTATTATTTTAACCATGAACTTTGCCTTCAAGACTGTTAATTTCTGTCTGTTTTCCCCTGTTCAGATTATCACTTTGTGACCAGAGAGGAAATGCAGAAAGAAATTGATGCTGGTGAATTCATCGAGCATGCAGAGTTCTCTGGGAATATGTACGGGACAAGGTAGGTCAGGTGTCCCTGCCCAGGGCAGAGAGGCTGGAATTAGATGGTCTTGAAGGTCCTTTCCAATCCAAACTATTCTGGGATTCTAGAAAATAAACACAGAATCTCTCCAAGCCCCTGAGGAAGTTCCTGTCAGGAGAGTCTCTTGTGCTTAGCAGAAGAGTTGAAGTTTTCACCAATATTTTCTGCTCCCTAAATCTCATCAGTGAATAATAAAATAAATGATTAAAAATCTTGAGGCAATTCCCCGTGTTGGGAAGAGAGAGTGTCTTTACAGCATAAAAAAGCCACCCCTTGAAAAATCAAGTGGAGAATTAAGTGCATCCTCTGACCCAGATGGAGCATCCATGTCCATCCAGCATCCTTCAGGAGAGGCTGTGGAGTCTGGATCTCTGGAGAAAGGGAGTTCCCAGTGATTTTGCTCTTTGGTGAAGGCTGTTTCCATGTTTGTCACAGATGGTTTGGGTTGGAAGGGACCTTAGAGTTCCAACCCCCTGCCACAAACAGGGAACTTCCCTCTAGGTGGTGTTGATGCCTTTTTCCTGGTGTTAGGAAAATGAAATTAGACACGGTTAAAGGGTTGGGGTCTTTACCTCAGTATTTTAATCAGGATCCTGTTTGATGCATCCACTTCACCCAGGTGACAGCGTGGCAAATACACCCCCATCAATCACACACACCAGTTACAGACTTTACACATTAGTATATTTAACAAGGGGGCCTAATAATGGGGCTGGGCTGGTTTCAGCTCGAGTTTCCAGAATCTGTCCTGCTCAGAGACCTTGGGTTCCTGAGCCAGCAGAATGTTTGGTGTCCCTGGCTCTGCAGCTCTGGGCTGTTCAGTCTCTGGCCTGCAGAACACTTACAAAACACTGAGCACTGAACTAAGTAAAAGGTTGCAAGTGTGCATGCTGCTGATACTTGTGGATACACAGAACTGTGTAAAAGGGATATAAAAGAAAAGACAAAAGTCATTCCAGCATCAGTGAAGCTCTGCCAAGGCAGGAGTTTATAGAAATCCCACCTGTCCTGTGGGATAGTCACACTTGATCCATTTCCACACCTTCCAGCATGGCTTTGCCAGCCCCTCTAGCAGGAGACAGCAGCTCCCTTGGACACTTGGAGAAACTCTTTATCAAGAGCAGAGCATCTCTGTCCCCTCCTGCCACAGCCTGGCCACAGGGCAGCCCTGCTGGAGGGGGGACACCCCAAACCCTCAGGGCACTCTGACCTTTTCCCTGCGTGCTGTGTCCCCAGTAAAGGAGCAGTGCAGGCTGTGCAGGCCCAGAACCAGATCTGTGTCCTCGACATCGACATCCAGGGCGTGAAGAACATCAAGAAGACCGACCTGAACCCCATCTACATCTCAGTGCAGCCGCCGTCCATTGAGATCCTGGTGAGCGCCCGCCTTGCTTTGCCGTTAGCCCTTAGAGGTAATCAGCTCTGCAGCCATGGCTCCCCTTCCCTCGGCCACCTCTGTCCCTCAGGGCCCTGCACTAGGTGGGGAGGACATTCCTGAGCTTCTCTCTGCCCAGCCCAGCTCCTCAGCCTCTGGTTCTCAGGGATAAATCTTCCTGTGTTTTGTTTTCTGAGTTTTCCACGTCTCCATCGCAGCATGGAGTTAAATTCATCACTTGTGGTCCGTGCTGGGGAGAGAAGGATTTCGTGCTGAGATTTGCCTCCACAGTTAAAATTAAACTCAGGAGGCTGGTTCTGTGCAGCACCATAAATTCTATGCCCCTCAGGTATTACCTTGTGGAAGTGGTTGCAGTGGGACACTTGCAGATGTGGAATCACTGTTGTGGCTCAGAGAGGGATGAGGACACGTGAGGACAACTCCTGACTCTCCCCTCTTGCTCTCAGTACATCAGGCAGGCTCTGTTTCTCGTTGAGTTTGTGGAGGAGGAAGCCAGCAGCACCAGATGCCAGAGCCCAGCAGAGAGATCCCATTTCCAGCAGTACCTGGAAAAATAAATAAATGAGAGGGAGGTAAAAGAAACCTGGGACCCTGAACTCTGGGTAGGAGACCTGAAGCC
Organism: Petroica traversi; assembly: GCA_025920805.1. Lineage (NCBI taxonomy): Eukaryota > Metazoa > Chordata > Aves > Passeriformes > Petroicidae > Petroica > Petroica traversi. Next base: position 1,573,579 of record JAHLSL010000022.1, read on the forward strand.
CAGTTTGGCCACTGGTTTGCACTGGGCTGTAAGTGATGCCCCTCACCCTTTGCAGGGTGTTCTCAGTTCCCATGGTCACAGACAGCTCTGGCCTGAGGGGTGGGGGTGGTTTCTGCCTGCAGCTTTCAGAACATTCATTTCTTTAATTTCTCTGTCCTTGGGTTTAGGAGCAAAGACTACGGGACCGAAAGACTGAGACAGAGGAGAGTTTACTGAAGCGTTTGACTGCAGCCCGTGTGGACCTGGAGCTCAGTGAGTCCTTGGAGAGGGCTGTGCAGGGACAGGGGGTGCCTGGCTGATTTGGGAGTTGCATTTTGTGGGAACATCTGATTTGTGCTCTCCAGCAGTGCTGGCAGGGTTTGCCATGAGCTGAGCTGGGTCACTGCTGCATTTCCCACTGCAGTTCCTTGGGGCTGGTTGGCAGAGCAGCTCATTAGCAGCAGCTGAAATAATAATAATAATAATACTAAAAAATCATATTAAAATGCCACAGGACTTTGTGCACGAGAGCCAACACAGGGAAAAAACATTCTCCTCTAACTGTCCTCATCTCCTTCCCCAGGTAAAGAGCCTGGGCTGTTTGACCTGGTGATCATTAATGATGATTTAGAAAAGGCCTATTCTGAACTGAAGGAGGTGCTGCTGGAGGTGAGTCCTTGGGGTTTTTTTCTGCCTTGTTCCTGGGCAAGGCAGGTGAGGGGCAGTTCTCAGGCAGCTACAGAATTGTCACCTCATCTCACTCTTGAGCTGCTGAGGGACAGATTGAGTGATGATGGATCAGTGGCCTAAGAGTGGGAAATGAATCCCACACAGTTGGGGCAAAAGAAACATTCACCCCTGGGGGGCAGAGAAGGGGATTCCTGTTTCTGGAGCTTCCAGGGCAAACCTTGCCTTGTCCCTAGAGGTGAACTCAGGGCTTGGTCCTGTGACATCCAGCTAATCTCAGTGGTTGGTCACTCCTGGGCTGTGAAACCAAGAGCTGCTCCCAGAGAGTGCCAAAATCTCAGTCTCTTTCCTGATCTCCCTGCAGGAAATCAAGAAGACTGAAGAATCCAGGAAGTCCTGAGCTGGCCCTGCTCGGGCGTTTCGATTTTGCACATCATTCCCGACGCACGTTACACCGTTCTATTCCAACAAACATTCCCTCTAGGCTGCTCCTGCTCCCAACTTTCCCTAGGATGTTTATATTAAAAGGAAAGAAAAGCAAACCTGGTCGTGCTTGTGTTTCTGTTCACTGCGTGCTCAGCACGTGTTCTCCCAGGTTTGTGCCTCTAGATTCTTGGGGATCTGCAAAAGGGGGAAAAAAAAAGCTTCCCTTTTGGAAGGCTGCAGAGGAGCTGTTTGGGGCAGCCCCCAGCCCCCAGCTGGATTTGTGGAGGGATATGTTGTGCCAGCTGATGCCACTCTATTTCATCATCTCTCCACTGCCTTTTTTTCTGGAGGAAAAATCCTGTTAACTTCCCTGGTATTCCAGCAGCAATCACAGAATTCATGTGTTGCTCCACTTGAGTTTGGATTTTTAGATACTTTTATACCTACAAGTTGAGGGAGAAAAGATTTCCCTCCTACCCTTTGCTGCCTTCTGGGCTGATGTGCTTGAAGGCAGCAATAAATCCCTTTTCCTAGGGGGAATCCAGTAACTGTTGCCTGTACAGGTCTCTGTTCACTTCCTGAGTTCTCTTTAGCCTTAACACTGATGTTTTTATGAACCTTCCAAGACCTTTGGTCCCTCCAGCAGGACAAATCCTGATGGTTCTTGAGTTGGTTTCTCACACTGTGAAAACCATGGAGACGAGCTGGGAGAGTTCTCCTGGAAAAGAGAAGGCTCTGGGAAGACCTCAGATCGCCTTCCAGGAGAGCTGGAGAGGGACTGGGGACAAGGGATGGAGGGACAGGACACATGGAGTGGCCTCCCACTGCCAGAGAGTAGGGATGGATGGGATATTGGAAAGGAATTTCTGGTTGGGAGGGTGGGGAGGTGCTGGGATGGAATTCCCAGATTTGCTGTGGCTGCCCCTGGATCCCTGGCAGTGCCCAAGGCCAGGCTGGACAGGGCTTGGAGCAGCCTGGGACAGTGGGAGGTGTCCCTGCCTATGGAATAGGGTGGCACTGGATGGGCTTTAAGGTCCCTTCTGGGATTCCATTCTATGGGATGACCAGTCTGTCAGTGCTCTTGTCCTACAGGTGGTGACCTCCAGCTGTTCTCATCCCAAACCACACAGCCCACGAGCAGCTGGGCCCTGCAGTGCCAGCCTGGGATATTTTCTCACCCAAACCAGAGTAGGTTTGTACCTGAACACTCAATTTTTGGGTTTCATCCTCTTCACACTCCATCTCTCCAGTTTATCCAGCTGCTCTGCAGTTCCTCCTGATCCAGGATATCTCCAAACCTCCATCCTTTTCCTTATGGAAAGAACAAGCAAGAACCTCCCCTTGAGCCAGCCTTTTAGTACCTGGCATCCCAGCCACGATTTGATGATTATTTTAATCACTTACCTCTCTTGGACTGGTTTGACACATCTTTCCTAGAAAATATCCCTTCCTGTTATCATGGGTTTCCCATTGCTTGGTCCTGGAATTGGTTAAAACAAGCAGGAAAATCCTGTGTGGATTCGTGGTGTCCAGGCTCTTCCTGCGCCATCAAGTGCTGGGCTCTGATTATTTCCCCCTCTGAACCGTGGGATTTTGCTGTGATTTGAGGGCCGCCTTTGCAGTGGGAAAAGGTCCCCTCTAGATGGCAGGAACGGCAGCGGAACGCGCCGAGCAGGAGGCGCAGGACACGGCGCCCGCCTCACTCCGGGGCTCTGCGGCCACCGCGTGGCACCTGCGGCGCTGTCACCACATGGAAGTGCGGAGCTGCTCCCTGATCCCTCCTGCCAGCCCGACCTCGGCTCAGCCCTGCGGGACAGGTGAGTGCAGCGGGAACGGGAGCGATTTCCAGCGCGGCAGCGCTCGGGAAACGGGAAAAACCAGTCCTTCGGGAAGCTTGTGTGAAGGAGAGGGAAATCCGAAATAGCCCTGGTGGGGTGCCCTGCTTTAGCTGCTGTGTGTGACAGGGCAGGTGGGAAATGCCTGGAATGCGAGGTGTTGGGATGGTGGTGGGAAGAGGAGGGAACAGGAGTGGGTGGTGGGGCCAGGCTGGTCCCCAAAAGGGTGACACGGCTGTGGAGCATCCCCAGGGAGTCATTTTGGGTGCTGTCAGCACTGCCCCTCTCTAGGTTTTGTGTTTTGGAGGGGCCGTGCCGAGCACTGAATCCCAAAGCTGGGTGGGTGAAGGCACTTGTTGAAGGGAGTTCAATTCCTGCACCCTCAAAAATGGGATGTCTGATTTATAAATTGCATTTTTCAGCCCTAAATACGTTTCTGGATCTGTGGGTTTGGCATGAGCTCACGTGGATGTTGCATTCTCACATCCCCAGGGCAGGCAAGGATCACACTGAGGTCAAATGCTGGGTTCTGCACAAGTGCAAACATTGCTGCCAGTGCTGTGTGGGGCTGGGATTGAGGAATCAGAATGAGGGTACAGGAGCCTTTTTGCCCTGGGGTTGTTTGCCATTAAAGATGCTCCTCCTGGAGAACCCTTTTTCCCACCATTAAACCCTCCCTGGAGAACCCTTTTTCCCGCTTGATCTTCAAAGCAGGGAAATGCTGTTCCCATCTTGGGGTACACTCAAGTAAAGGAACAGGCCTGCTCCTGGGTTACTTCCAGAAATGTCAGGAATAGGGGTTTTATATAACTATAACTGTTCCATCAGCCTGAGATAAATCTGGACAGACTTCAGCTTTTTTCAGCTGAGATGCTTTGGGAAATGTGGCAGCACCTACATCCCTGCTGGGGGAGGAAGAGGAGTGCAGGGCATGATAAAAGCTGGGATAAACCTGCCCTGGGAGCTCTCCTGTCTGAGACTGAGGATATTTCAGAGCAGATGCCAAAAAAATAACAACCCCCTGTAGCCCTTTTGCATCAAAGCTGTTGCTTTGCAGTCATTGCATTGTTTTTTGCTGAATCCAGGCTGACACACTGCTTTTGGGACAGGAGCTGATTATTTCCCCCTCCATTTTTCAATTTTCCTAAACTGAGGAAAGCCTTCCCAAGCTTTTTAGCAGTAGAAATAACCCTTCAAGGCGTGAATTTGGGGTTTGGACACAGAGGGCAGCTCTGCTCTGACTGGGAAGGATGCTGTGCAGGGATGCAGGAGGGCAGGCAGCCCCCAAAGCCCAAATCATCCCAGAAAAGCTGGAAGCATCCAGGACAGCTTGAAGCAGCCAAAATGATGCCATTTGCCCCCATCCTGATGAGCCCACGGCCCAGAGCCTCATCCTTGCCATGGTTTTCCCTGGCATCTCAGTGCTGTTGGAGGCAGCTCTGATTTTCAGGCTTCCTTCCATGCCACTGCAGAAAGGCACCGCGGGGCAGAGCCAGCCTGGGAGATAATTGGGCAGCCAGCATAGAAAATGAGCAACGAGGGGAAGAAGGAGCAGGAATAACCCTGATTTTCCTGCTTGTCCATCAGCGTTCAGCTCGTTCCGTGCACGTTCCCCACGGCAGCGCTGGGATTGAGAATCCCAGGTAGGGAAGTGGGAGGGGATGAGCTCGTGTTGGGGCACAGGGAGGGGGTGTCATGGGTGTCCTGAGTGCTGTCAGGAGTTATCCTGGAGGGAAAACTCCTGGGGTTTTCTGGAGAGGGTGTGCAGCCTCTGGAGGAGGCTCCTAATTCCCACCTTTTTTGGGAATTACAGCTTTCCAGAATGATGGAAATATCTTTTTGGGAAATCCTCCATCAGCCTGCATGGCTTCAAAAAAGAAAGCAGGGAATTGGGGGGGCTCATCCTCATCCCTTCACAGCAGTGCCACCTGCCCGTGTTCCCCAATATTCCAGGGTGAAAAACCTCTGGCACAGCTCCTTTTTCCAGCTCCCAGCTGCTCCAAATTGGACAAAGAGCACTGGAACCTGTGGGAGCAGAGGGAAGTGGGCTTGGGATGGATTTCAGAGGGTTGCAGCTGGGCTGGGTGATGTGATGTGATCCATGCCAGGGTATCCTGATGTCCCTTGTGCTCTCCCCCAGGACAGGGAGGTGACTCCACGCTCCAGCTGCTGCTGCCTCACACCAAGACTGACCAGCACCACCAACACTGACCACAGGTAGGTCCCATTTTCCCAAAATAACCCTCCCTGGGATAACTGCTCCAGGTGGGATTCATGTGGACCCGTGCCAGCACCCCTTGGCCAAAGCTTTGCACCTCCTCAGTTTTCTCAGCGCTTTCCCATGTAAGTGTTGTGTTTATCAGTGAAGTCTCCCTGCTGAGCCTCCCCTGGTGCAGCCCATCCTCCAGCCCTGACCATCTCCCTGCATTGCCCAGAGCAGCTGTGGCTGCCCCTGGATCCCTGGAAGTGTCCAAGGCCAGGCTGGATGGGGTTTAGAGCTGCCAGGGCTTTGCTCTGCCTGTGCTGCTGCTGGGAAGGAAGTTATGTGTGAGGACAGAATTTCCTGCCCAGCATCCCCTGGATGCTCTGGGGAGCTCATAAGAATTCTGCCATCCCCACCAGCTCCACGAGGCTGAGAGTGGCCAGGCTGTGCTGAATTTGGGTCAGCCACATTGACTGGGTGTGCAACTGTGTCATCCCTGGAGAGCGTGGATGCCAATCCATAACCATGGCTGGGACAGCTCCCTGCTCATCCAGCCCAGCCTCCAAAACTCCAAATTCAGCTCCAGCTCAACCTTTCCCAGCAGCAGCTGTGATTCTGTGTGTCCTGGCCATGACTCCAGCCCTGTCAATAACCAGAATCCATCTGCAATTCCCATTGTGCCCTGGCAACTGGCACGGCCACCGGGATGGCCGGATGCTCGTGGAGCTGGGGGTGCTTCCCCTCCTGGCTCCTGATTCCCCTCTGGCCACAAAAGAGGGGGAGGACAGGATGTTTTTCTGCATTTTGCTTTCCCCATTTCCGGAGATGCAAGGAGGGGGGTAAAATGAAGGGAGGAAGAAAAGGCAAAATTCTGGTATCTGGGTGGAGCTGGGCAAATGCAGGTATATATTCCTCAATTTCCACAGAGAGGGGATTATTTTCTTTTACCTTATTTTTTATTTTACCTCATTTTTTATTTTACCTCGTTTTTTATTTTACCTCATTTTTTATTTTACCTCATTTATTTTTTATTTTACCTTATTTTTTATTTTACCTTATTTTTTATTTTACCTTATTTTTTATTTTGCCTTATTTTTTATTTTACCTTATTTTTTATTTTACCTTATTTTTTCTTATTTTATTTTATTGAAGCCATGTAGGAATAAGACTCCTGGCAGCTGGGTCCAATGGGCACAGGGAAAGATGGGGTGGCTTTGCCCCCTCAGTGCCCAATCCATCAGCCCAGCGTGAATTTGCAGATATTCCCTGAAGGATCAGGAGTTGTTGTTCCTGTTTGTGTGATGGAAAACAAAACACCTGAGTGGTGGGAGCTGAACTTTAGGGATGTCCTGGCTCCCTGATGTGGAGTCAGCACGGAGGTGATGGAAAAAAACCCCTCAAAAAGCCAAGAGCAACACTCCAGTCACCACCAATGTGCTGACCTGGATATGCTGGGTGTAGGATGAGAAAAAGGAGGAGGTTTATTATTTTTTATTTTTTTTATTTATTTATTATTTATTATTTTTCCTTGCTGGAAGTGCAGGATATTTGAGCTGAATCCCTTGCTTTGAATGTGGCTGAAATCCCAAAATGCCTCCTGGATATGGGGGTGTGTTCTGGGGGGTAGAACACAGCCCCCAGTTTGGGTGGAGAGGGGAAACTGGTGCCAGAGGCCAGAGAAAACGGACAATCTCCCTCCCTGGCGTGGGGTCAGTGCCTGTCACTGTCCCTGAGCAGGGAGGGTGATCTCACACATCCCATTGATTTGGGATTGATTTGGGATCTGGCTGCTCGTCCCTGCAGCAGCCTGACCCGTGTGGCCCCGGTCATCCCAGACCTGGGAACCTCCCTCTGCTCCTGCTCCAGGGGCTGCCTGCACTCCCTGCCCCTGCCAGCACCCCCAGGAGCAGCCTGGCTCCACCACAGCAGCATTTCCACTTTTATTTGCCTTTTTATATTTATTTTTTTAATACACCATGTTTTATTCACCCATCTGCCTTCCCAAGCACGGACGCTGCTGCTCCTTGGGGTCAGCCCACTGAGGCTTCACCTCACTGTGGCATCTCTGGGCTCTTTATTTGGATTTTTTTTTTTTCTGAAATCCAGCCTGATTCCCCTTGTCCTGTAGGGAAGACATTTCACTGCTGTCCTTGCAGCAGCTCCTGGCCTTTCCAAAGGCAAGCAGGATATTCCCTTGTGCATTCCCACCACAGATGTGCTGCCTTTCTGGGCCCTGGGTGCCTCTGAGAACATTTTGGCTCTGTTTTCTCAGCACTTTCCCATGTAAGTGTTGTATTTATCAGTGAAGTCTCCCTGCTGAGCCTCCCCTGGTGCAGCCCTGACCATGCTCCCTGCATTGCCCAGAGCAGCTGTGGCTGCCCCTGGATCCCTGGAAGTGTCCAAGGCCAGGCTGGACAGGGTTTGGAGCACCCTGGGATGGTGGAAGGCGTCCCTGCCCATGGCAGGGGTGGCACTGGATGGGTTTTAATGTCTCTTCCAACCCAAACCATTCTGGGATTCTCCATTTCTTCCATGTGCTCTTCCCCTGGGAGCAGCATCCACATCAAACTCCTGCAAGGATCCCAACAAAATCCCCCCGGGATGATCATCCCTGTGTTTTTCCAGCGAGCTGCGAACTCCTGTTCTCAACCCAATCCTCCCATCCCCTTTTTCACCCCCAGTTTATTTCACCCCAAAATCCCATTTCCTCCCTGTCCTGGAGGAACTTTATTCCAGTGCTGCCGCCGAGGCAAAACTGGGATCCAAAACAAACCCTCTTCTCCAGGATGAAGCCTTTTAGGAGCTCTCTGAGGAGCAGAAGCTTCTCCCTGTGCCACCACCCGCAGGAGCCGCTGCCGGGGAGGGGACAATGGTGCCATTGAGCGGGGACAGTGCCCCGCTGCCGTATTGTGCCTGGCAGAGATGCCCGGGAATAATCGGCCCCTCCTTGGCTTTGTTGCAGGGCTGCGCTGCTGCTGCCGCAGGGTTTCTCCCCTCCCGGGGCTCCGGTTATGCGGTGAAGATCCGCGGCTCCACGGGCGCCTTTTTTTTCCTGGCTGAGAAAGGTACGGCTCGATCGCCACCTCCTGACCAGGATGGGGCTCTGGGGAGGGCGCTGATGGGGGAGGGATTGTGGATTGGCAGCAAAAAGGTGTTTCTTGCCCCAGGAGGCCGTGGCACTCGTTAGGTCTTGTAATATATTGTATATTTATTTTTAGATTTATATTATAGTGTGTCTTTTATATGTCTCATATATAAAGGCAGCATTGAGAGCCATGAAAATCATTATTTCTACCTAAGCCTGCAAAATGTTTTGTATCAAATACTTGCATAAAGTACAGAAATCATCTCCACCTGGGGTCTGGACAATCCCTTAAAATCTGGATGTGGGATTTTGCTCACAACTATTTTAAACAAGGCTCAATGAGACTTTGCTCTGAGTCTGATACAGAGCAGGGCTGAGATTTTTTTTAGGAGCATATTTAGGTTGTTTTCAAGCTGGGTGATGACAAAAAGAATTTCCCTTCACATTTTCTGCTGAGGGGGTTTTCCTTGCCCAAAATCTCCTTGAAATCCTTGGACTGGGGCTGAACTTTGGGCTTGTGACTGTCAAGGGCAGCAGCAGCTGCAGGAGAAAGTGCTGTGGTGATGCCTCTCCCTCCTCCTCCTCCTCCTCCATCCCTGGAGCATCCTTGGAGCTGATTTCCTCTGGAAAACTCCTCCTGGGATCACATAACCCCTGCATGCTCAGCCAGGCTCTTCCCAGCTCCTTCCTCCCCTAAAGCAGCTGGAGAGCAGAAACCCAGCTGAGAAATTCAATTAGAGGGTGAAATCTTGACTGCCCCATCCCAGCTGTGCTGAGGAGCAAGGACAGCTCTTAAAATTTCCTCCAAGCCAGGAAAAATAAGTTGTTTTGAGGAGTTTCACGTGGTGGGAGACGTGCTGGGGGTCGTGTATATTTAAGAGATGAAAAGCCATCAGATTTTAAAGGTTTGGGGCCTTCTCTGTGCCAAATTTGTTCAGTTTTTGGGGTTCCTTTAATTGCAGTGCTGATTTGTGCTCCTGGAAGCCAAATCTCCCCTCACAACACGGGGCCTTTAAGGAAAACATCAATTTTTGTGAGGTCAGCCATAAAATCATGCGAGCTGGCAAAGGGAAAGATCAGACATCAGCGTGCCAAAGGTTGTGGCCTCTGGATGGGGCAATTATTCAATCCCTGTTTGGGGGTTTGGCTGAGGGGCAACAGCCAGGGGGAAAAAAATCCCTCTGGCAGAGAGCAGGAGGGGCTGGGGGAGGAGGAAAATGTCCCCTCTGTCCCCTTCCAGCTGCTCTCCCTTCCAGCTGTTCCCCTGCCCTGCAGAATGGGGCTGGGAAGGGAGCACAGGGATGAAGAGGGGCTGGGGGTAGGAGCCTGTGCTCAGCATAAAACACCAAAACCACCAAATTTCAGCAACAGGCGCTTCTTTGGAAAATTGTGGGGGGAAATGAAGTTTTTTTTGGAAGGTGCTGCAGTGAAGGACAAGGACAGGGAGAGGCTGCAGCCAACTTTCCACCGGGTTTGGAGCAGAAAGGAAAAGAAATCCCAAACATGAAGGAAGAATTCCTTATCCTGCTGCAGCACCTCCGTTTCCTGCCTCCCTCTCCTCCTCCAAGGAGCTCTTTTTTGCTATTTTTAGCCCTAAACCTTTTGACTCTTCAAATTATTTGATTGTTTTGGTTTGGTTTTTTTTTTCCATAAGCGCCGCTCTCTGCTCCGGAGTTATTCCTGCACTCTCTTATTTTTTTTTACACGTGCTGAGAAGGGAAAGCCAAAAAATAAAGGGGAACCAGAGGAATCCTTGCTGTCTCAGGGTAGGCTGGGGTTGCAGTGCCAGATTCAAAAGGAGCTTTCCCGTTTCCACGTCAGAGCTCTGGCGGGGTGGGAGGGAGGAGAGCGGCGCTGGGAGCGGCTCCGGAAAGGGATCCAGGGATCCCCGAATCCAGGGATGAATCCAGGGATCCACAGCCAGCCAGGATGGGACAATTTTGGGAAGGACTGAGCCCAGCGCTTCTCCGTATGTTACTTTAGTTTTGTTTTGTTGTTTTGTTTTATTCTCCCTCCTCGTGTTGATGTTGCTGTGGTTTTTAGCTTGGGTGGCTCCCTGCACTTTGCAGATCCCCTCCCTGTGCTGCATGCCCCCCTCTGCTCCCACTCTGCCCTTCCTTTTGTGCCTTTTCCCAATTATTTGGGTGGGAAATGTGTTTGCTGAGGCTGAAGGTTCCTGTGGTGCCTTTCCTGCCGGGGTGAGAGGCACAACATCCCTATTTGGCATCAGTTTGTGCTCACTTTGCTGGAGTGAATCATCCCCCGGCACGCAGGGCACTGCAAATCCACAGTTTGGGGTTAAACCAGTGCTGCTTTAGCTTTATCCTCAAGGAAAAAGGAGGGAATTTTTCCCTGTGAAGGTGGTGAAGCCCTGGCACAGGGTGCCCAGAGAAGCTGTGGCTGCCCCTGGATCTCTGGAAGTGCCCAAGGCCAGGTTGGATGGGGCTTGGAGCAGCCTGGGATGGTGGAAGGTGTCCCTGTCCATGGCAGGGATGGAATGAGGTGATCCTGGAGGTCTCTCCCAACCCAACCCATTCTGGGAACCCCCTCTGGCTCTGGGACCTCCTGGCCACCCCCTCTCCCAAACCTCCTCCTATCCCACACCAGAGTTGGGGGGAGGAAGAGCAGATTCTGATTTTCCTGCTGATCCTGTGCTACATTCCTGAGGTTTCTGTCAATTTTGGGATCTGCATCCTCCTGGCTCTGGGACCATCAGCTCAGGTCCCCCTGCTCCTGCATCAAGAGCTGGGCTTTGAGGGCAGGCAGAGCTGCAGAGCAGCACCCACAGGGGCTCAGCCCAGCAGAGCTGTGGATTTGCAGCTGCTGTCCCAATCCATGACAAGTTTATCTTCTCTGTGGGGCGCTTTTGGCTCGTTTTTGCAATCAGGTCCAAGGCTGTGAGCACAATTTGCATTTTCACCTCCTTGCAAAGGCTGTGTCCCCTCCTGTGCAGCTGGGGAAACTGAGGCACGGGGTACCCCTGGCTTGGCAGCGTCACCACCAGTGGGAGCTGAACCTGCTCCCTGTGGCCTCATCTTCTCGGCCAGCCCTCCATGAGCCAAAACTCTTCTTTGGCTCCCAAACACCCAGGATGCTCCTCCAGGGTGGGATCTCCAACTTGGATCCTCCCTCCTCACTCAAGGTCCTGAGATGAACCTCATGTGGAGGTTCTGTTGCTTTTCCATGGCTTTTAATTTTCCCATCATTTAAAATCCTAAAGATCTTCCCCATGGCCCTGAGTTCTGCCCCTTCCACCTCCAGATCTCTGCAGATTTAGTTGCAAACTGTCCAAAGGATTTCCTGGAGAGTGGGGCTGGAAGGAGCTCCTGAGCCTTCCTTGTTCATGTCAAGTTCCTCTCTTCCCATCCCCAAATCTTTTCCCATCTATCCCAAGCTCAGGAGCTTGGCTTGATGGATTTATGGAAGCTCTGCTTGGTGGCTGTGCCCTCTGTGGTGGGAGGTGAGTGAACATTTCCATGCCCTTAAGGGGAAACAGAATCCCTTAAACCCTGGGAGGCCACAGGATTTGTCTCCTTGCACCCAAATTTTCTTGGAATGTCACAGGAGGGCGACCTGCCCTGTGACCAAAGCTTCCTTGGGAAGTCAGAGGGAGGAAATCCCAACATAACCCAGCTGCAGACAATGGGAACAGGAAAAAGGGCCGTGAGGATGGGGAATGCACCTCGGGCTCTTCCTGCAAGCTGGGAGAGCCATTTCCCAGACAATCCTTGGCTCTTGCCCAAGACCAAAATACCAGGAGTGTTTTTTTCGGTGTTTGACAAGAGGAAACCCCGCTTTCTGAGGGATCTGAGGTGGTGTGCACCATATTCCTGACTGATCCCAGTGCTGGGACGGGCTCTCTTCTCCTGTCATTTATGGCCTGGTTGGAGTTCTTCCAGCAGTGTTCATCCCAAGGGTAATTTTTAAGGCTGCACAGCTCCCTTTGACCCACTCTGTCCTCTGGAGATTGTGATGAAAATCCACGTGGATAAAAATCTCACTGCCAGGAGAAGGGGAAATAAAGGAGTTTCTGTGAGATTTCTTCACATCACTGTTGCAACCTGGGGCTGGAGCAGTAGAAAGAGAGGGAAAATGGATAAATTAATGAAGGCACATGAGGATAAACTTTGTTGGAGCAATTTGTTTATCTCTCTGCCTCTCTGTGGTTGTCCCATCATCGCTCTGGCTGCATTCTCAGAAGGAGAAGATCCCATGTCCCACCCTCAGGTGTCCTCAGCTGTCCCCAGGGAACGAGGTGACTTTATAAGGTCAGAACTGCTCCTCTAAGAGCTGCGCACTCTTCTGCAGTTGGACTTTTTGCTCCTTCTCCATCCTCCCAGGGAGGATACCAACTTTTCCCGGGGCTGTGGAGGTGTGAGAAAAGCTGAGCAGGGTGGGGATCTGAGGCTGAAAGTCCCTGTGCCACTGTTTGTCGGGGAAACTTTTATTTTTCTTATTTTTCTTTCTTTGCAGCTGAAATTTTTCTGGCTGCACCTTGCCCTTTCATGGTGTGTTCTTGGGATTGTCTGTGAGGACCCCCAAAAAGCAGGACTGGCCCCAATCTCATTCCCATCACCCTGATCATTAATGGCACTCCACAGCCCTGTCCCCACCCGGAGATGGCAGCACCAGGGGGGTGACAGGGTGGCACCAGCTGCTCCACAGGAGCTGGGGCGGTGGTGAGGTCACAGGATTGTATTTTCTGAGGGATTTACACTCAGCATCCCCATTTCCTCCCGAGGCTGCGTTTCTGCTTTGCTTTGTTATTTCTGCCCCTTTTTAACACCCTCTTGAACCGGCTCGGCCGCTGCTGTGTCTGCTCGGTCCTTCAAACACAGGGCGGGGGCCAGCGAGGCAAAAAACCCCTGATGGCACCACCAGAGGGATGGAAATGGGCAAAACCACGAGAAAACAGCCCAGAAATTGGGCTCGTCCCCCACTAGGGCGAGGCGTCACTTCCAGCCCAGCCCTGAGCATCTCTGGGTGCTTCCATCCCTTCTCTGCCACCCTCTGGATCCAGGCAGGGTTAATCCAACCCCCGACCCCAAAAACTGTTCCCCACCGCTTCCAGCCCCCGAGAACACCCGCAGCGCATCCGGCAGCCTCTGCTTCGGAAACCTGAAGCCGGTTCAAACAGGAACCCGAGCCAAATTCCTCCAGGCACATTTTCATCATCCTTTTTTTTTTTTTTTTTTTTTTTTTTTTTTCTTTTCCCTTGCCGTGGACAATGGATTTGCTCAGGGCTCTGCCCAGCCCTTTCCTCCGCGCTGCCAGGCAGAAATAGTTAACCAGGCTGGCTAAGAAATGAATGTCCTCGTTTCCTTTCCAGGGCAGGCGGCTCCCCCCGGCTCCCCCTGCCCGTGTTGCGCTCGGAGCCCCGGGGTGAAGCTGCTCCCCAGGGCCCTGATGTGAGAGCAGGCGATGTCTCTGTGACCCGGTGGCCCCTGCCAGCCCTGCCAGGTCGCCCGGGGGACTTTGAGCAGCGCTCTTCCCTGCGATCTGCCCGCTCTTCCCTGCGATCTCCCCTGCGATCGGTGCGCTGGGAGCACCTCGGGGCTCCGGGGGACACGGGAGCCAACGCCGGCTCTGCGGAGTCAAAACTCATCGAGCTGCTCGTGGAAAGCGCTGCTGGAGAAGAGGAGGGGAAGGGGGAGATGGAGAAAAGATGATGCCACGGGCATCAATCCCTCCTGCAGCACAACCACGTTTGACAGCGTGGCTTCTCCTGGGAGCTGCGGTTGGATCCCCCAGGAAAGGGGAGACCCCCAGGGCCAGGACCCCGTGCTGAGCCCAGTCAGGGACACCCCGGGCTGGGTTGGGAAGGTGTTTGGGGTCACCCCAGTTGCCACAACCCGTTAGTTCTGCCGGGGCTCGGGAAGGGCTGATGGCTCCTGGGGTGCTCCAGCTGCAGGAGCGGCGATGCAGCGCTCGGGAAAAGCCGCTCGCCGCTCCTGCAGCCTCTTCTCGAGGGCATCCAGAGCGCGGCTGCCTCTCCCGGGGCTTTCTTGCATGCTTGGCTTGCCTTGGCTTGGTGGGAGGTGGTCGCTCTCGGGCTGGCGGAATCCCCGGACAAAGCATTTTCCGCGCTGCGGGGCCGAGGCTGAGATCAGCCGTGGCTTCAGCGCCTGCTTGGATGGACCCGGAGCTCTGCAGAGGGTGGAGGCGGCCGGGAGCGCTGGGCTGGTGCAGCAGGAGCCATCCCTGCCCGGGGCACGGACACCTGCCCGGCATCCCGGTGGGAGCGAGGAGGTGAGAGCTCCGGCCGGGGAGCGAAGCCCTGCCGGGAATTCGCGGGGAGAGGGACCTCGTGCGCCGGGATTTTGGGAGAAGGGAGGACTTGGGTGCCCTCTCCTTCGGCCCCAAGCTGGGGGATGGATCGGGGCTGGTCCGTCTTTGGGTGGGACCCAGGGCTGGTCCCTGCCCGGGGCTGCTCCGGACCTGCCCCTGCTTGGCTCTCGGGCCCAGAGGTTTGGCCAAGGCTGTTTCTGTTTCTACCTGGAGATTAGGGAAAATTCTGCTGGCGAATTCAGGGTTTGATCTCCTGTGCCCGTCCTCAAGCTCAGCGTGAGCTCTGGGGGCTCTTGGAGCTGCTGTGCTCCCGATTCTTGCATCAGAGAGGGATACCCTGGAAAACAGGAGGAGAGGGCTGTGGGCAGCTCCGAGGAGCAGCTTTCTGCGGGGAACTCGGTGTCCGAGGGCAAACACACGCGAGGTTCTGTGCGCTGGCCAGGACACGAGTGGGCGTGGAGCTCCTTTATTTATTCCTCCATCTCCCGGAGATCCCGAGGTGGGAGGATGAGGAGGAAGCTCTGCTCCGGGCCAGCTGCTTTCTCGCAAGCTTTGTTGCCCTGCGCGTCCCCCTGCTTCCCAATCCCGTGGCTTGCAGAGCCTCCTGGCAGCCCGCGGCACTTTTTTAGCCATTCCAGAGAATTTGAAGGGTTCCAGCGAGGGCGAGCTCTGATTTATAGGGAGTGTTTTTATGGTGTTTATGTTGGCAGGCCGGAGTTTATGTACGGTTTGAAATGCTCGCTGAAGCCTTTTATCACTGAAAAACAACAGAGCGCTGATGAAAGCCCTGTGCTAATTGCAGGGGGGTTGATTTAGGGCTGCGGCTGCAAAACGCCTGGCTCCTGCTTGGCTCCAGGGGCTGCTGCAGCCCGCAGTCCCCGCGGGGAAGGAGAGATGATTTCATCCATCGGCGGGGTGGGATCCGTGCAGGTTGAGCCATTTTGCCAGTGAAGGTCACAGCTGGCACTGGCAGGGACAGCTCGTGGTGCCTCGGGCTCCTGCCCCTGCTCACAGCCTGACAGGACAAGATGATCTGCAGATGCAAGAGGCTGCAGCTTGGGAAGGAAAGCGGTTGCTTAAAAGTGTTGGGGTTTTTTTGTTGTTCTTTGGGTTTTTTTTATAACCCAAACCACACTCAGATGTGGGGCATTTCCTTGTGCTGGTGTTGGAAACGCAGCTCACTCCCATCCCATCACTCCTGTCCCTGTGTCTTTGTGGGATCTCTGTCCCAGCTCAGGTTTTGGTGACATCAGGGACTTGGTGAGATCCCATCGTCACCCGTGGGGTTTGGAGTGATTGAACCTCACCAGCCCCTCACAAGAAACACCCTCCTGCTCCTCATTTTCCACTGGAATATCCCTTTAGTCCTGCAGAAGTAGTCTGAGAGGAGGAAACTTTGTCAGGTGCCAGCAGTGGGTCAGCTTGGAGCACAGGGAAGGAATTTATCCATCTTGCAATCAGCTCCTGATCCCTCCAGTCGTGTCCACCTTCCCTTCTCCAGCACCACAGGTGCCCAGGAGAGAGGTGGGTGATCCACGGGGTGGGAGCAGCACCTTGGTGTGGGATGGGAGCTCTCAAGGGCTGTTAAAAATGTGAAATAGCAGGAAAGAGCTGCAGGAGGATAACACCTCTTGGGCAGGGTGTGCTTTGGGTCTGCTGGCTCCTGAGGGCAGGTGGTGAAATTCAGAGGAGAGGAGAGAAGAGCTGGAATCTGAGTCCCAGAGCAGTCCTTGGATGTCAGGCAGGTCACAGAATCCCAGAATGGGTTGGGTTGGAAAGGACATTGTTGTTCCAACCCCCTGCCATGGGCAGGGACACCTCCCACTGTCCCAGGCTGCTCCAACCCTGTCCAGCCTGGCCTTGGGCACTTCCAGGGATCCAGGGGCAGCCCCAGCTTCTCTGGGCACCCTGTGCTCAGCTCCAATGACTTTTGACCACCCAAATTCAGACAATGAAATCCCACCCAAGTGCCTTAAAACCAGTCTTGGAGGAGATTTTATCCTTTCAAGGAGCCCACGGCACACGGTCCTGCCTCCACATCACCCCACAGTTCCTCCACACCCCTGCAACCCTTTCCCCAGAAACTTCTGCTGGATTCCCCTGCCAGGCAAAAGGGCACTTTATTCCAAGCCAGGGGTTTAGGAAAGCTCCTGGCTGGCATTAGGCACCTCAGCAGATGTACCCTAATAAGAAGGGAGGGAAAGGCACAGCATTGCAAGCACATCTAAGTGCCTCTGCTCTAGTCACACATCCAAGAAAATGCAAGGAATTTGGTTCAAAGTGCTTTAGTGAAGCAGAGAACCTTCTATTTTAAGAGATTTCTGATATCTCTCAGCCCGCACTGAACCACACAGAGTCTAAAGGAGAAAAAAAAATTTAAAAAAGGACACAAAACCAACAAATCCCCCCCTTGCTACTGGCAGTAAAATTTTGGCTGACACATGTGAGCCTCTATTAACCCGTGGCCCTGCGAACGTGCTGCTCAGGGACAGAGCTTACAGTAGGAGAGCCCATCCTGCTGTTATTCCTTGTCATGGGAAGCTTCCAGAGAACCAGCCAAAACAAATATTTGGAGGAAAGGCAGGGGCTGCCTGGAGGGAGGAATGCTCCTGCCACCGGGCAGGAGGTGACATCATCCGGATTCCTTCGCTGAGGAATGCGGGATTTGGTCTTCCCTGCCAGTAATTGCTTTTCACAAACAGACCTGCCCAGGGAAGCAGATTTCACCCAGCCCCTTCCATTGCACGCAGAGAGGCTGAATATTCCCAAATCCCCTTCTTTTCCCTGCCTTAACAGGGACTTTGTATGGACAGGCAGGGTAAAATTGGTCATCTCGCAGATTGTGAGTGAAAGCACCCAAAATTCCAAAAGTGAGAGCTGGGCAGGGACAGCTGGTGGGGCAGCAGTGACTTCTTGGGGTGGGTGATGGGCTGGGTGTGTGTGGGACTTCTGTGCTGGGCAGGCTTTGATGAGAGCTGCAGGAGGAGCCCACGGTGACCTCCACGGTGACCTCCATGGTAACCTCACTGGTGACCTCCATGGTCCCCTCCATGGTGACTTCCATGGTAACCTCACTGGTGATCTCCATGGTGATCTCCATGGTGACCTCCATGGTAACCTCACTGGTGATCTCCATGGTGACCCCCATGGTGACCCCCATGGTAACCTCCATGGTCCCCTCCATGGTCCCCTCCATGGTCCCCTCCATGGTGACTTCCATGGTAACCTCACTGGTGACCCCCATGGTGACCTCCATGGTGGCCTCACTGGTGACCCCCATGGTGACCCCCATGGTGACCTCCATGGTGGCCTCACTGGTGACCCCCATGGTGGCCTCCATGGTAACCTCCATGGTAACCTCACTGGTGATCTCCATGGTGATCTCCATGGTGGCCTCCATGGTGGCCTCACTGGTGACCCCCATGGTGACCTCCATGGTAACCTCACTGGTGATCTCCATGGTGACCCCCATGGTGACCCCCATGGTGGCCTCCATGGTGACCTCCATAGTAACCTCCATTGTAACCTCCATGGTCCCCTCGATGGTCCCCTCCATGGTGACCTCCATGGTGACCCCCATGGTGACCCCATTTCTCAGTCCTATGAAGCCCAGTGAAGTCAGGTGTTTCTGAATGAAGAACTTCAGTGGTGACTGGAGAGAGTTGGACTTGGTGGACCTTGTAGACCCCTTCCAGTTGGGATGTTCTCTGGTTCCGTGGTTGGAATAGGTGCTGAGGTGCAGAGCATTCTGACCAACCTGGCTTGATCCAGCACAGGGCCCCTGAGCTGGCACTGCTGGGACACCTCGAATTCTGTGTCCATCTTTGGGCTCCACACAAGAAGGACATTGAGGGTGTGGAGAGAGAACAGAGAAGGAGCTGAAGAAGGGTCTGGAACACCAGGAGAGGCTGAGGGAGCTGGGAAAGGGCTCAGCCTGGAGAAAAGGAGGCTCAGGGGGGCTTGTGGCTCTGCACAAGTCCCTGACAGGAGGGGACAGCCAGGGTGGGCTCTGCTCCCAGGGAACAGGGACAGGAGGAGAAGGAACGGTCTCAATTAGCACCAGGGGAGGGTTGGATTGGAGATTGGGGAAATTCCTTCTCTGAAAAAGTGGTCAGGCACTGGAAGGGGCTGCCCAGGGTGGAGTCACCATCCCTGGAATGTTCAAAGCCCTGTTGATGTGGCACCTGGGGACAGGGTTTGAGGTGAACACAGCACTGCTGGATCAATGGTTGGACTCGATGATCTTAGACCTCATTTCCAACCTTAACGACCCTTAGTAATTAGTCTGGCAGGGCTAATCCAGCAAGGCCACCCCTCCCCATCCATGCAACTTTTGGCTTTTCCCACATCCCACAATCTCCAGCCCCCCTGAGCTTGCAGCCCTCCAGCCCTGGCTGTGCAGGGGCTCCACCAGCACCTCTGGAAATGGATGTCATCGGCACTTCCAGCGGCAGCAGAGGGGTCAGTTCCTGTGGGATGGAGCCTGCTGCCCTCATTTCAATAGCTGGAACTAGGTGTAGTTCTGCTCCCCCATTATGGGGTGATTTAGGGCCTGGAAAGACCCGAAATATTCTGCTCCCAGTGCCTGTCAGAGGATGGCTGGCAGGAAATGCCGTGCTGCAAGGCAGGGCAGCATTTTGCTGGCTCTTGAATTTTCCACCAGGGTTTGGAAATTCTTTTGGAATTAAAAGGAGAGCAGAAAAGACAAAAAAAAAAAAAAACAAACCTTCGGCCAGAGGAGAAATCCCACTTGGTCAGCGGGATTTTTGGAAGGGGTGGGGTGAGGAGGCCTGAATGGGCAGCAGCAGGACAAGGGCTGGGTGTGCTGTGCTGAGGGTGTTGGGATGTGGTCTCAGCTGTGCCAGGACAACGTCTGCTCACTTTTGGGGCCAGCAGCACAAGTGAAACAGTAGGGATGGACACAAAGCAGGGTGTGGGGTCGTGACAGTGACATTTTGTCACAGCACAAGAGTCACACCCGTGCGTGCTGGCTGGGATCGGGTCCCACATGGGATAGGGTGACAATGCCATGGGACAGACCCTCTGTGGGACATCAGGGGCTTGGTTTGGATGTTGTCCCTTCCCTCTTCATATCTCAGCCATCCTCCATCCCTGGGCTGGGCCTGGTGCTGCAGGACTCACTGCTCGGGAGAAGACAAAAACAAGATTTGCCTTGTTCTCTTTGGGAGAGGGGGAAATCACAGAACCCTGGAACAGCTCGGGTTGGTACGGACCTGAAAGATCATCTGGTTCCCAAATGGAGAATGCAGGCACCAATCCCATAACTTCCTACATGCTGAGCAAGCATGGAGCCAATTCCCTGTGGGACACAGGGGTGGAATAGGGAATAAAGGGTAAGAAATAGGGATCTCCTGCTTCCTTCTGCCTGGAGTCACCCCAGAAGCAGCACAGAGCTGGCCAGGCAGCACTGACATGAGCTCCAGAGGATTCAAGTGGAAGCTCCAAGGCTTTGAGGTCAGTAGGGACCAAAAAAGCAGCCAGGAGAAAAGGTGACAATGGATACAGAACTACTTTTAAATGATACAAGGAAGCTCAGAGGCTCCGTATTCATCTCAGCTCAGTGAGTCAGGTGCCACCAGTCAAGTGTGGGACTTCTCCTCTGGCTCCAGCCCCCAGCAGAACATGATTTGGGGTTTGGTTCATATCCCTTAAGCTGTTTCCTCTTCAGGTTTCTTGGAAATGCAGATGGTGGTGTGGTTTCTTAATTATTTCTGTCTGGAGGCTGAAGGGAGGAGGACTTGGGGAGGAAGGGAGGGAAAGGACCAGAGATGGAAAGAGTGAATTTTCAAGAAGAGCCTCCCAGCACTTCATCTTCTTTCCTCGGCTTCTGGTAATTGTCAGGGTCAGTAACTGCAGGTTTTCACTCCAGAAAATTCTCAGGGGGTTTCCTGGAACACTGAAATGTGGTGGGCTGGGTGCCCAGCCAGTGACCACCACAGCAAGGAGGATGGACCTCAGCTGAGCAGCTGAGACATCTCCCAGAAGCTGTCTGGAGGTCAGAAACTCTGGCTTGGCGTTTTTAAGGTTCATTTATCACTAAGTGAAGGAGAATCAGGTTTTGGGGTTTTTTTTCTTAAATACCCTCTTTCCACAGCATTTTCCATGCTGTTTGCCTTTTCAAACTCAGCAAAGGAGGCTGAATCGGCCCTGGGCTGGCAGAAAGCATGGAAGGAATGTGAGCACCAGCCTGGGAGCCTGGGAAGGGGCTCACTGCACAACATGGGGGAATTTTAGAATTATTGTGAATTAAACCATGGTTGCAACACCCTCTGTGCCCCATCCCCAGCCTCGCAGTGGAGCTTCAGACATCCCTGCCTGGGAAGCAGCCAAACTCACCTGCCCTGGCAGCAGGAGCTGCCCTGTTCCCAGGGGTGCTGGAAGGTTTGGTGTGAGCAGGGCAGTGCTCACCTGAGCCGCTGGTTTCTCTGGCCAACCCTGCACCCACGGGCCCAGGGCTCCCTTGGGAAGATCTCTGCATTCAGGACAAACCTGAAAACAAAGACAGAAACCTCAGCTCGCTCATCTCAGGTTGAGGATCAGCCCCGAGCGTTGTTGGCTCGGGCCCGCAGCCACGAGCTGCAGATTGTCCCCTGTGTATCAGGCATGGAAGGGCTTTCCTCCTCCTCCTCCTCCTCCATCTTCCTGCCTTCCCCTCCCACCTCAACGTGCTCATTCATGAAAACCTCCCAGCTGGAAGGACATGGGCAGAGGAATTGATGTTGGCGCGTTTTTTCCCCGCACGTCGGCCAAGGGAGGTCGGAGGCTGGGAGGGATTTAATCTTTGTTTTCGCAGCTGGATTCCAGGTTTTCCTTTCTTCTCTCCAGCTTTTTATGGCTGCTCCTTCCCCCCGAGCAGCCTGTTAGGGAGCAGAGTGTGTGCTCTTGTGTGCACAACCTGCAGCAAGTGGCACTGTCCCCCTCAGGACTGGGGACGTGCCCAGAAGGGGCAATTCCCATAAACAAAAACACAAGTCCCACCTCAAAATGAGGAAGAAATTCTTCCCAAGAGGGTTGGCAGAGCTCTGAAACAGCTGCCCAGGGAGGGCGTGGAGTCTCCTTCTCTGGAGACATCCCAAACCCACCTGGATGAGTCCCTGTGTTTTGGCCTGGAGCGTGATGGGATCATGGCAAACCCTTGGGATTGTGGTCCCAACCTGGGCACACCATGGCTTTGGGGATTCTGTAGGGGTTGGTGAAGGTGGGGAATGGATTGGTGGTTCTGGTGTAGGGTTTGGTGGTGTTGGTGTAGGTTTGGTGGTGCTGGTGTAGGGTTTGGGAATGCTGGTATAGGTTTGGTGGAGTGGTGTGCGTTTAGTGGTGTAGGGTAGATTTTTGTGGTGCTGGTGTAAGGTTTGGGGATAATGGTATAGGTTTGGTGGTGTGGTGTAGGTTTGGTGGTGGCGTGTAGGTTTTCATGGTGCTGGTGTAGGTTTTAGTGGTGCTGGGGAGGGTTGGCAGTGCCAATGCATGGTTTGGTGGTGTGGTGTAGGTTTTAGTGGTGCTGATTTAGG
>JAHLSL010000022.1:1595623-1612724 GCA_025920805.1 Petroica traversi
GGTTTGGTGGTGTGCTGTAGGTTTTTGTGCTGCTGGTGTAGGTTTGGCAGTGCCAGTGCATGGTTTGGTGCTGTGGTGTGAGGTTTGGCTGACAGGCAGGTGAGGGCTCACACCCATGGGGTGCAGGGGGTGGAGAAGGCGCTGCTGGAGCCGCGCTGGATGCCCCAGTGACTCCATCCCTGCAGCTCTCAGCCAGCCTTTGCTTCCAGCAGCAGCGTGGCCCAGGGCCAGCTGGTCCTGACTCCATTCCCACCTGGATGCAGCCTGGGGACACCTTCCCTGCTCCAGAGGGGACAGAGGGACCCTGACCCAACCCCCCTGCAGTCAGTCCCGCCAGGTTTGGGGACAGACAGACACGTGGTGTCCCTTCTTGGCACGGGGCTGTCCAGATGTGAGGCAGGAGCCGCTGACCTCTGCGGCGTCAGCGGGTGAGGCCACCTATGTAAACACGTCCAGGAAGGTCCCCGTCCCTGTTCCACCCCGTGCCTGCCTTGGGATCAGACCCTCAGTGGATCAGGACCTGCTGATGCTCCATCCCGGAGCTCCGGGAAGGTACCGTGCTGCTCTCCCAGCATCTTTCCCTCTCCTCCTTCTCTTTGCACGTAAAGCTGGCTGTGTAATTAACTCTGTGTGTAATTACCTAAGGGTTATTAGATATTTGCTGGTGATATTGGGGTGATGAGATGTCTCAGTGCAGGGAGCCCGGCCAGAAGGGTAGGAAAGCACTTGAGGAAATAATGTTTCCTTTTCTCCCTTATTTTCTGTTTATCCTGTTGTCTAAGAACGGTTGGCAAGAGCACGTCCAACCCATTTGCTGCCTGATTTTTCCATGCTCGAGTGTCTCTCTTTCCTTTGAACTGTTTAGGTCTAATTAGTAATGGGGAAAATGGGCCACAGTCACATCTAAATGTCTGGGACTTCTGCTTTGGCTTTTTCCTCTTGTCTTCGTGGAATCCCAGAATGGTTTGGGTTGGAAGGGACCATAAAGATCATCTCATTTCAGCCCCCTGACATGGGCAGGGACACCTCCCCCTGTCCCAGGTTGCTCCATGCCCTGTCTTGGTCTGGAACAGCTCCAGGGGTGGATGGGGAGGGCACAAACTCTCTGGGCAGCTTCTTGTTTTCTTCAATACCCTTTTAAAATTGATATTGGATTTCTCTACCATAAAGATTTTGTTACCATAAAGAAAATCTGGCACCCAGGCGTCCTGGGCTGAGCTCAGGAGGACATTCTGGTGATTTGGGGTGGCAAGTCTGCAGCAGATTTATTTGTGGAGGGCACATTTGGGGTTTTATAAGGTGGAAGGAAAGGTTTGACAGCTGTTCCCAGCCCTTGTTCTCATTTGCACAACACTTGGATCGTGGAGCAGCCTCACTGTTACAGCTCTGTCTGACCTGACTCTGGCAAGTCAGAGGCTTCTCCCAAGCCAAAAGATTGGGAAATAGAAAAAACAGACATCCCAGCAATGAGTGCTGGAATCTGCAGAAAGCTCTGGTGCTCCAGATATTAAGGCTTGGATAAAATTTTGTCTAATTTCAAGCTGGGCTTCACCTCAGCTCCTGCAAGCAGGACGCTTGTGCTGGGTGATGGGTGAGAGACCAGAGGGGATCACCAGGAGGACCAGAGGGATGGAGAACCTCCCCTGTGGGGAAAGACTGAGAGAATTGGGATTGTCTAGCCTGGAGAAGAGAAGCTTTGGGGTGATTTTGGAGCATTTCTTGTGACTAAAGGGGCTCTAGGAGAGCTGGAAAGGAATTTTGGACAAGGGATTGAAGGACAGGACAAGGGGGATGGGTTAAGATGAGATATTGGGAAGAAATCCTTCCCTGGATGCCCAGAGAAGCTGTGGCTGCCCCTGGATCAATTTATGGGGCACTTGCTCATTGCAAGCTAAGCCATCAACTTTGTTTGGCAAATTACAGATATTTTTCGGTTTGTAAAAAAATTAGAATCATAGAATTGCTTAAGACCATCACCAGTCAACCCAGCACCATCATAACCAGCCCTAAACCGTGTCCCCAAGTGCCACATCACCCAGTTTTGGAACACTCCCAGTGATGGTGACTCCACCACTGCCCTGGGCAGTCTGTTCCAGTATTTCTCAGCTCTTTCTGTGAAGAATTTCTCCCTCATATCCAGTCTAAACTTTCCCTGGTGCAACTTTAGGCCATTTATTCTTGTTCTGTCACTTGTTATCTGAGGGAAGATAAAAGCATTGAATAACTTTGGGCCATTTCTCATGGCTGGGTGTGAGTGGGTCATCCCATCTGTGGCAGTGGCTGTCCCCATGTGTGACGTGGATGAGGTGTGTGATGACAGAAATGACACAATCACTTTTTCCACTGGAACAGCTGGAAAAAAAAATAAATTAGGGTCAAAATCTCAGGGTCAGCATCCTGACTGTGACATTGCAAAGCATTTTCCATGCACAAAAAAAACCCCCAGACCTGTGAGTTTTGCAGGTGTTTGCAAGAGGAGATTGGTGAGGAGAGCTGGAGGAGGTGTTGAGCATGTCCTGCTTTCCAAGAACTGTGGAATCATGGAATGGTTTGGGTTGGAAGGGACCTTAAAGATCATCCCAGTCCCACCCCATTCCATGGGCAGGGACACCTCCCACTGTCCCAGGCTGCTCCAAACCCTGTCCAGCCTGGCCTTGGGCACTTCCAGGGATCCAGGGGCAGCCACAGCAAATCTGGGAATTCCATCCCAACCTCTCCCCACCCTCCCAGCCAGGAATTCCTTCCCAATCTCCCATCCATCGCTGCCCTCTGGCACTGGCAGCCATTCCCTGTGTCCTGTCCCTCCATCCCTTGTCCCCAGTCCCTCTCCAGCTCTCCTGGAGCCCCTTCAGGCCCTGCCAGGGGCTCTGAGCTCTCCCTGGAGCTTCTCCTCTCCAGGGGAGCATTCCCAGCTCTCCCAGCCTGCCTCCAGAGGAGTTCCAGCCCTTGGGACATCCCTCTGGATCTCTCCAGCAGCTCTGTGCCTTTCTTGTGCTTTGCTTGTGGGGATCCCAAGGACAGAACAGCTCCACCTCCACTTTGGGGTTGCTGCCTTTACCCTCAAGTTGTGTCTGTGGTGTTGCTGCCCCCACCCCTTCCCTGTTCCCACACTGACACAGGGAGTGTGGTTTTCGTGCAGCTGAAAAATAGGGGAAAATGTTCCTTTCATCCACTTGGCACCAGTCAGGGCCTCACCCAGCAGCTCTCAGCCCTGGTGGAGCTTCCAGCCTCTCCTGACCCCTTTTCCTGGGGTGCATCCAAGCTCCCTCCTCACACTCCATCTCTGCCCATCCACAGGTGTTGGGGAAAAAAACCACCAAACCCACACCTCTCTGGAGCAGCCAAAAATGTGTGGGTTTGCTTTTTTTTTCCTTTCCAGCATCCCCTGACCTTTCCCATCCACCCTGACCCTTTTCCTCTGCCCCCACCTGCACTAAGGCACTGCTGCGGGGTGAACTGTGGACAGAGGAATGGACAACAGCCAGAGGAGGAGATGTGAACTTTTGCACGGCCAGGGGATGGATTTCCTCTGATTTTAATTGAACTATTTTAATTTTTTAATTTTTTTTTTTTGCTCCTTTGTACAAGCTCAGGAAGGTCTAGAGCAAGTCAAAGCCTGGCTGGGCTTCACAGGGCTGGCAACACCAAGTGGAAAGTTTATTGCTTCCTGTTATGAGAGCTCAGGGAGCCACGGTGGGATTTCAGGAGAAACAGGGGCAGCTCCAGCTCCAGGGATGACCCCGACGGGTGGGGTTGGAGGTGGCCTTTCATTCCCAGTGCTCCTCCAGCCACTTCAGGAAAGGGAAGCAAATAGAGGAGGGAATAATGGCTCATTTGACCTCTGGCTATTGAGGCAGATGTTTTCTTTGGAGCAGGAACGGACGCCGGGGGAAAAATGCCATAAAGGGTTTTACACATCCCAGGGCTCCACCTGAGTCCGTTCTTGCCACCACCGTCTCATCACCTTGGAAATTTCATTAGAAAGGTTCCCCTCAGAAAAATTATTGTGGTTTTTTTTTTTTCCCCAGCGTTGAAATTTATCTCAAAAATGTGTAAATCGCAGCGAAATTTTCAGCTGGGAAGGGCTGGAATAAATGGCTTCTGCTCTCCAGCCTGTGTTTAAACATTTCCTCTGGGCTTTTCTACTTTGGAATTTAAATCTTATTGTTATTAAACCATATCAGATTAGGTTTTAGGTCGTTTTTGAAGTGAACTTCTTTTACCTTCCCACAGCCATCAGCCAGCGAAATCTGAAGGAAACTTTCCTCTGTTTTTCAGCAGAAATGTTATTTATCTTGCTAACAGCACTGACTTTTTGCTCCAGGCACAAACCAATGCAAACTTCACAGAAATCCCATTTTCTGACCTATCTTCTGTGCTAACTGAGGCATAACTGTGGTCCAAATGTCATGGCAGCTCTGAGCCAGAGTTTACATTTTCAGAGTGCATGAAGGAAAACATCCCTCACCTCGCTTTCAAACACTCTTGCATTATTCAGCCAAAATCCCCACGGGCTTGGGAAAAACGTGTAAGACCAGATTTTCTCTGTTTCATCCTTGCAAAGAGCCAGAGACCAACCACATAATTCTTTTCAGATCAAAAACCTCCTTGGGTTCATCCAACAAGCAGGATAAAAATCATTCTGGTGATGAATAAGTAGAGAGTTTGTCTTTCTGTTCTTCAAATATCACGTTTGAATTGGGGTAGTTGTCACCACTACCTTGAAAAGTCCACACAGAGGTTTGTGGTGGTGCAGATTTTATCAAAAGAGCCTGGCACAGTTTTTTTCCTGCTGCTTGTAAATTGTTTTTTTAAAGAGAGTTAAGGTTCTGGCTGAGTTCTTAGGATGAGAGCCCTGATCAGCCCCAAATCCTGGAGAGCACCCAAAGCTCTGTGTGAAGGAGTTTGCACAACTGGGATGGTTTTGGTGTTAAGTCAGGGATTGTGGTGGGACTGAAGGGGAGCCTGGAGGCCCTGGGATGGCTGAGTCCAGCAGCACTGGGACCATTCCTGTCCCTGCTTCCCAGATCCTGAAGGATCCACACTTGTCCTTGATCCCATCACACAGGAGAGTGTTTTGGTTTCTGTTCCATGAAGAAATGGGCTGTTTCCATCCCCTCCACCCTAAACCCAAATTCTATCCCAGGATGTTGCTCACCCCTTGCTGAGAGGTGCTGGCCCGTCCCAAAGCACAGGAGAGATGTGGCCCAGCCAAGGTGGTGACACAGTTCATGTCCTTGGGGACACAATTTGGGTTGCTGAAGGCTCTGGAGACTCCAGGCACAAAGAAGGGGCTCCCGTGGGAGCTGGGGGCCTCTTTCCCACCAGGAAATGCACATGGAGATGTCACATTTGGACTTCTGGTCCGTGGAAGGTGTCCCCACCCACAGCAGGACCTTTAAGGTCCCCTCCAACCCAACCCATGCTGGGATTCCCCATTGACCTGATCCTGCCAACCAGGCAGGTGCCACTGGAAATGTCAGAATTTCAGTGCTGGCCTGAACCAATCTGGTTGAAAATGAGCCCAAATCCTCTTCCAACCCCACAGATCCCCCTCATGGCTGTGTGCTCCTCTGGGAGCAGAGGAGGGCATGGAGGAAAGGAGGACACATGGAGGAAGGGAGGTGTCAATTCCTGAAGCTCATCTTGAAGGGGATAAAACCTCAATGTGCCTCCCTTGTGACTCTGTCACTCACTGAGCAAGCTGGAAACCCTTTCTCTCCAAAACTGCCACCAAATTAATGGCAAATAAGAATAACAACACGGTTCTGTGGGTTTTTAGTCCATGCAAAAGGGGAAAGAATAATTCCCAAATCCCAATATTCCTTTTTAGCAGTGCCTTTGCCACGCTTTCCATCACAAATCCATTTCAAAGTGGATGCTCCCCCACAGCCACCAGAGGTGAGGATGAGTCCTGCACCTCACGTCCAAAAGTCAGGGAAAAACATTTGGTGAAGTTAATCCAAGAGGGAAAAGATAAGAACTAAAGCTGCTGCCTCAAGTTTTCCTCTCGCTTGTGGGGTTCAAACATTTTTACTTCTCAGATTGGCAATCCCATCATCTCAAAAGCCCAAATCAAACAATGATCAATAAGGTAAAAAGTTGGTGTTTTACTTTATTTCAGTTTTTGTGGCATTCATCTCAACACGGTGGGCCTTGTCTAAAAATGTATCATTTGCACAAAGATGCGTATCTTTGTTGCATTTAATTTAAAAACTGAACAAATGAACATCCAGAAGAGGAAAATTAGAGAAGCAAATGACCTGCCAGCACAATCCAGCACAGAGCTTTGCAGGTTTGTGCTCAGAGTGGGTAATTAGGGTCACTCATAGCAGGGAGATGTTACACCAGGCCCCACCATCATTGCTGACAGCACTTATGCATTTCAATAGCACATTTAAATAAATCCTATAGATCACTGCTCTGAAACACAGACAGTGCCTGGGGGAGAGGTGGCTTGGAGAGGTGACAGCCAGAATTGCACAAAGCCCCATCACATCCCCTCCCCTCTGTCTCCTCTCTTTTATTCCCATCTCTCACTGCTGGGGATGCTGCAGGGGTGGGTTTTTCCCTGCACACTCATTTATGGCTCAGCCTGCTGCCCTCTGCTCCTTCCCTGGTTTGGTGATGGAAGCCCTGATGGCTGGAGCAGGAGCAGATGCTGCCTGGCCTGCCTGGAGCGAGGATGCCCCAAAAACCTTCACCCAGACGTGATTGCTGTGTGTATAAATAACCCTCCTGCTTAGAAAGCAAAGAGCCTGGAAAATCTGCCTGACCCACGGGGCCGGGCCCACGCTGAGCTGCCTTTTATCTCTGAGCCCTGCAGAGCCTGGGACTTGTTCTCAGCTGGTTATTTTTAAATAACCAAAAATGCTTCCCTGCAGCTCCATCCCGTGCCAGAGGGAGCAGGTGGGACTTTCACCACAGGTCTTTGGTGGGAACAAACTCCTGGAGGCCATCCCTCAGCTCCTGGTGGCTTTTTGGAAGGAGGAGGTGACGTGTGCTGGAGGGTCCCTGCCTGCAGGGGATGTGCCCAAAGGACATTGTGGTCCCTTTGGAGTGACCATGAGGTGACCTACCAGAGTTGAAGGACCTCGAGGGGAAAACCCCACCCCAGGAATAAGCAGGGACAACGTGGCCTCAGCCTGTTCCATGTCCTCACCCTCTCGTGGCAGATCTCCAGGGGCTGGGGTGGGTTTGGAGACCTCCAGGCCTGCTGTTCTCCTCTGGAACCTCCCTGAGTCCTTTGAGAGAGCAGCTTGACACTGTGCCATGTGCTGAGGCTGAAGCATGAAGCCAGGCTTGTGATAATTTAACTTTTATTTGGGGTTTATTCCCCCAAAATTCCTCCCAAACCCTGGTTTTCCTGGTGTGCAATGTTCCCACAAAGACATGTTCATCCCTGCCCCTCACTGAGCTGAGAGGGCTTTTCCTGCCTGGCTTAGGTGACTGATTCCAAACAGGGAATCAACTCAGCAGTAATGACAAGTGGGTGATTGGTTTGTAACAGAAAACCCCGAGGAATGTCACTGCAATAAATGCAGTGCTGCTCCTTGCAGGAGCATTCACAAAACAAGGATCAGTTGCCCTCCACATCCATTCAGGCTCTTTGGGAAGCCAGAGCTCTGAAAGTGCTGCTCTGTCAGCACCAGGGATGAAAGTTCCTGATAAAACCCCACATGGTTTCCAACACCTCCCTTCATCCCAGGGCAGTTCTTCCCATGCTTTCCACCCTCAGAGATCTGGTCCCTTCCATGACCTGGCTGCTGCTGTTGCTTCCTTCTCCTCCTCGCTGGCCCTTGGGTGGACTTGGTGCCTTGACTTTCCATTTCCACCCAGAGCCCTGGTGGCTGCTGGAATG
The DNA here is from genome assembly GCA_025920805.1 of Petroica traversi. Classification (NCBI taxonomy): domain Eukaryota; kingdom Metazoa; phylum Chordata; class Aves; order Passeriformes; family Petroicidae; genus Petroica; species Petroica traversi. Next base: position 1,603,485 of record JAHLSL010000022.1, read on the forward strand.
GCAATGCCAAAGCTCCCCAGGGACCTTGGTGATCCTTGGGTCATCAGGGCGGAGGTTTTCTTCTCGAAATCCACTTGCCTCAGGTTTTCTGTTCATCCCCATCCGAGCAATTCATTCCTGCAGCTGCACAGGAGCCAGAAAATCTCTGCTGGTGCTCAAAACCCCCTTCCCAATCCTTCACCTGCTCCCTGCTCCCTCCACCAGCTTGGAGAGAGGGGAACCACCTCTTTTAGGGACAGCTTTTCCTGGGAGTGCAGCAAAGCAGGACCTCCAGGGCAGTTTTTCCCACTAGCAAGCTTTCCTTCTTTTTATATATTTTTAAAATATTATTTCTCCCCCCCCAACAGCCAAAGAACTTTTGCCAGAATGTGTTTTCCACATGTTCCCTATTAGTCATGCTCTCAGCCTTACAAATCCGTCCGCGGTGCCACAAGCTGATGCTATTCATTTACTCCCGACCCGACACAAGCAGAATTCCAGGCAGCGCTCCTAAAACCAACCCCGGCGGCTTGTTTGGATTTAAATCCTGTGCCCGTCTCCTGCCTGGCGTGTCTTGTGAGCACCGTCCCGGCTTCTCCCGGGGCTGGGCGAGGGGCAGGAGGGTCGGGCAGGGGCTGCCGGGGATGGTGCGGCAAAGGCGGGGTCTGACAGCGCCTTAAATACTTGCGGAGCTCCGCTTGCCAACCACTGGGGCCGGGGTTTATCTGGGGCAAGGCGGAGGGATTGGAGGCACAGGAATGTCGGTGGAGGAGGGAAAGGCACGGCGAGAAGCGCTATGTTTCTGTAAGTAGATTTTTAGTTTGTTTTTTTCCCTCTCCAAGTTGTTTGCCCTGCGGTTCAGGCAGCGCTGCGAGAAGCGTGGGGATTGGAAAGACATCCAGTTAGCTCTGATTTTTAAATTTTTTTCCCATTCTTTGGCGTGTTTTAGACTCAGGTTTTAAAGTTTTCCCAGTTCCTACAGCTGTGCCCGCGATCGTGTGGAGGGTTTAGGGAAGTCACCGTGGTGAGAACGAGGAGCCAGCAGCTCATTCCTGTGGTGGCTTCACTCCGTTCTGATTTCTTTAGGTGCTGCTGGTGGTTTCAGCAGTCCCATCCCTCCTCTGTAGCTGTTTTGAAGTGAAACTTGTACCCCGTGTGCATTTCATAGCCTGTGTGTCACCTCGGGAGGTGGCATGTGGTGATGGAGGGCTGGATGAATGATTTCAGAGCCACAGGAGTAGGGAGTCCTTTCTTGAGGGGATAATCTCATCTGATCTCTTACCTGCTGCAGATCCACACAGATGGGGTTTTTTTTCCCCAGGCTGCAAAACTTTCACAGTGCACAGAGGAATTGGGTCTGTAGCAGGTGGGAAGTTGCAAAAATCCCTGTTCTGCACTTTGAGGCTGGGATGGTGAGGAGAGGGAGACAATTGCATTTTCCTAGTGCCAATCTCTTCATCAGCTCCGTGAACCAATCTTTTCTTGGAAGTTTGTTTTATTTATAATTGATCCCAAAATACCAAACCTGAGCAATTAAAAGCAGTGAAACCCCACAGTTCAGTCTTTGCAGCCAGCGAGTCCTAAAACCCACTGGAAGTTTTAACCAAACTGATTTGTAGGGAGGGGTTTTTACCTCATTTCCTTCAGCTCCTGCACTCAAACACGAAGCCAGGTGGGCACACCAAGGTGTGACTCTGCACAGAGGGGGCTCAGGGGTGCAGGAACAGCTCGGGGCTGTTTCCTGCAGATGTTCCTGCAGATCCAGATGTGCACAGAGGGCTGAGCTGCAGGGGCAGAGGCAGGAACCACAGCTCAGGGTGGTGGCAGGCAGGCAGGGATGGACTTCTCAAAGCAACCACCCCTCACTTCTGTTATTTTGCAATTTCTGTCCTTTTCCTCAACTCAGGGGGTTTGGGAGCATTTTACGGGGTGCTCCTTCCTAAAATGAGTCTCCCAGAGGAGTCAGCGGCTGCTTTGCTAACAACCCTGATAAATATCACTTCAAAATTTGAGTTATTACTCCAAAAGCTGTCACAACCTTGGCCAGACCCTTGCTACCCCAGCAAGCAGCTCCCGGGAGGTGATAAATATCACTTCAAAATTTGAGTAATTACTCCAAAAGCTGTCCCAGCAAGCAGCTCCTGGGAGGTGAGTTGGAGCTTTGGGAATTGTGTCCGTGTGTAAAACTCGGTGTAGGCTTCAGAAACCCTTTAGGGGAGCACTGAATTTTGGGTGAACTGCTCTGCAGGACATTCAAGGTGTGTTTTTAAGGATGATTTGGGGTTTGCAGCTGATTTGGGGTGCAGATGGGAGCTGCTGGGGGGATGGACACCTGCATGGGGCCAGCCAAGGTGGGGCTGGATCCAACCCTGCCTCATCCAGACCCGGATGCTCCACAGGCAGATGCACCACGCCCCACACCCAGCAGGGTCTTCCCTTCCCAGCCCCCCATCAGCTGGGCCTGGCTGAGTGCCTGGATTAATCCTATAAATCATTTAACACCCCAGTTTGCCCACGTTTGAATGTGAACACAACAGGGGAAGGGTTAAAGACCCCTCAGGGGGTACCCACTGTGAGGAAGTGAAAAAAAGGCACTCAAAGATGGAACTTCCCCATCTCACCCCTGACTAAAGCAAATTTCCTCAATAAATAAAGAATATCTCAGTGGGCATCACTTTCCACAGCCTGCAGTGGCTGAATTGTCCCACTTGCACATCTGCACCCACCAAGACATCACTTTTGGGGCAGGAGAGGGGGATTCTGGCCCCGGCAGCTTTGAGGCTTGAGGGCAGAGAGGAGAACTCTCCTTGTGGTTGATGACCCAGCTGTTTCTCCCCTCCGTGCCTCAGTTTCCCCAGCCCCAGGACAGGAACTGCAGCAGCTGCAGCTCCCACAGCCCGGCGTGTGAAGCCTTGGGGGTTTGTGTTCGCAGGGGATTTGTTTGATCTGGAAATAGCAGGGTTAGAAAATTCCATCTGCCTGCTCTCGAGAGCCCTGGACGGGGGCAGCGAGCACTGAGCAAAGCAGGGCTGAGCAGAGCAGCCCTGCTTGGCTCCTGGCCTGGGAAGCAGCGGGAGCAGAACCGCATTCCAGAACGCCTGCATGTGGGGAATGGAGCTGGGCACGTTTCCCTTCCTGCTCAATGTGGGGCTGAGCTCGTGGCTGCTCCCACCATGGAAATCCCACAGCAAAATTTTGTGTCTCCAATGGTGCAAAGCCAGGTTAGGGCCAGGCTTGTGTCTCGTGGCATCATCAAGGCCAGGTTGGATGGGGTTGGGAGCAACCTGGTCTGGTGGAAAGTGTCCATGCACATGGACCAAGATGATCTTTAAGGTCCCTTTCAGCCCCCAAAATTATAGGATTCTGGGATTTTATTATCATTTCCCCCTTTGATCTTTACTCCCACTCAGCCATGCTCACTCAGCATGGAGAGTTAGGCCTGATGTCCCTACTTTTTCCAGAAAGGAAAACAGCTCCTTTCTCTTCTCTTCTCTCCTCTCCTCTCCTCTCCTCTCCTCTCCTCTCCTCTCCTCTCCTCTTCTCTTCTCCTTCCCCACTGTTCTTTGTGTGCAGGTGCTTTCCTGTCACTCTCATCTCTGGGTGTCTGTGCCAGCCAAGCAGTGAAATAGTCTGAGGTCACCCAAGGAACTTGGGCTGAGGCCCTGCTGGAAGTTGAGCTAAACACAAAATTCTGATTGCAAGTTCTTCCTCCCCAGCTGTCCAGGTCCCCTAATAAATGCATGGTTTTCTCTTGAAAGCTTCTCAAGGTTTATTTTTGAAACAGTCTGTATTTGATTAAAGTTTTGTTTTGTTTTGCTTTGTTTCAAGAGGAACTTAAAAGGGCCATCAGCCTGTAAACATAAATATTCCCATTCTTTTGCTGATTCTTTGCATTTTTCTGGGTTTTCTAATGAAAGATGTTTCGGCAGGGCAAGTCTCTGTGATGTGGGAGCATCCTCCACTGCTCCAGCCCTGACCAGCCTTTCAGGGCAGAAATTTTCCCCAATATCCAGTCTTACCCTTTCTGGTGCTAATTGAGGCCATTCCCTCTCCTCCTGTCCCTGTTCCCTGGGAGCAGAGCCCGATCCCACCCTGGCTGTCCCCTCCTGTCAGGGACTTGTGCAGAGCCACAAGGTCCCCCCTGAGCCTCCTTTTCTCCAGGCTGAGCCCCTTTCCAGCTCCCTCAGCTGCTCCAGACCCTTCCCGTGTCCTTCTCTGGACACCCTCCAGCCCCTCAATGTCCTTCTTGTCATGAGGAGCCCAAAAGCCACCCCAGGATTGGAGATGTGGCCTCAGCAGTGCCCAGCACAGGGGGCACTCACTTCTCTGGTCCTGCTGGCACAAGATGTGACCTCTCAGCCCTGGTGTTTCATCTCCCCCTCTCCCTGCAGGTTATAACTGAGTAGCCCTTATGACCAACATGAGCTGGAGCTTCCTCACCCGCCTGCTAGAAGAGATTCACAATCACTCCACCTTCGTGGGGAAGGTCTGGCTCACCGTGCTCATTGTCTTCCGCATCGTCCTGACGGCGGTGGGGGGCGAGTCCATCTACTCGGATGAGCAGAGCAAGTTCACCTGCAACACCAAGCAGCCGGGCTGCGACAACGTCTGCTACGACGCCTTCGCGCCGCTGTCGCACGTCAGGTTCTGGGTCTTCCAGATCATCATGATCTCCACACCGTCCGTCATGTACCTGGGCTACGCCATCCACAGGATCGCCCGCTCGGCCGAGGAGGAGAAGAAGTTCAAGGGGTTCAAGAAGAAGAAGCAGTTTGCCCTCAACTGGCAGGCTGTGCACAACATGGAGGACGCCATGGAGGCCGATGAGGAGGAGGCCATGATCTCCGATGATGCGGCCGAGCACGAGAAGGCCAAGGCCAGGCCCAAGTGCAAGGAGCAGCAGAAGCACGACGGGAGGAGGCGCATCCAGCAGGAGGGACTGATGAAAATCTACGTCTTCCAGCTCCTTACCCGGGCTTCCTTTGAGGTCTGCTTTTTGATAGGGCAGTATCTGCTCTACGGTTTCGAGGTGGAAGCCTACTACGTCTGCAACAGGGTCCCCTGTCCCCACACCGTGGACTGCTTTGTGTCCCGGCCCACGGAGAAGACCATCTTCCTGCTGGTGATGTACGTGGTGAGCTGCCTGTGCCTGCTGCTGAACATGTGCGAGATGTTCCACCTGGGCTTCGGCACCATCCGCGACGCCATCCGCAACCGCAAGATCAACAGCTTCCGCCAGCCCCCCTACAACTACGCCTACCCCAAGAACATCTCCTGCCCTCCCGAGTACAACCTGGTGGTGAAATCCGAGAAGTCCACCAAGATCCCCAACAGCCTGATGGCCCACGAGCAGAACTTGGCCAACGTGGCTCAGGAGCAGCAGTGCACCAGCCCGGACGAGAACCTGCCGGCGGATCTGTCCACCCTGCACAAGCACCTGCGGGTGGCCCAGGAGCAGCTGGACATCGCCTTCCAGAGCTACAGCAGCACCCAGGCCAACACGCAGCCGTCTCGGACCAGCAGCCCCGCCTCGGGGGGCACCGTGGTGGAGCAGAACAGGGCCAACACTGCCCAGGAGAAACAAGGTGCTAAGCCCAAGGCCTCCTTGGAGAAAGGCAGCTCCAGCAGTAAGGATGGGAAGACGTCGGTGTGGATTTAACTCTGTCAGGGAGGCGAGAGTGGCGGCGTGAGCGGGGTTTTTGTTTTGGTTTGTTTCTGGTTTTCGGTGTTGTCTCGCGTTCGTTTCGCAGGGCACGGTTTTTGTGTGGAAGCCAAGAGAGAAAAAGGAGTTCCGGACAAATTTAGTGCTGTCTTCCAACATTTAACAAAAGACATTTCTTCCCCGTTTCCAATGTGTTCTCCAGCTGGGAACCTCCAGTGAGTGACAGGAACCTCCAGTGAGTAACAGCAAACCTCCCACACCTCCCAGCCCTTGGGTCACCGCTGGAGTCCCCAGCAGAGACTGGACAATGTGCTATGGTGGCAAGAGGAGCTGCTGGTGGCTCAGGAGGGACGCCAGGCTGGCAGGGATCAGCCACCCTCCAGCGTGGCAAGGCTCGAGTGCTGCACGCCAGGCAGTGTTTAATTACTAAATACCCTTAATCAAATTAATTCCTGATCCTTTGGTGAGAAAAGCACTGACATATTGCAGGGACCTTGGTGGCAACCTCACAGCTGATGGCAGCTGCCAGAGAGGGCCTGGTTGGATGCTGTGAGCCAGGAGCTGGCACCCACATCAGGTCTGGGGCAGGAACACAGCGACTGCCTCGCACGGGGAGACCTAAAACCAGCCCAGGGCTGAAGGGTTCATCTTCCCTTCCTCTGCGTCGAAGCAAAAAGCAAATCTGCTCCCAGCCCTCCAGAGCAGTGACATTGCATCCTACTGGTGCCTGTGTAGCACTCGCTACAGACGTGATGGGAATTGGTGCAGTTACAGAGTTTTTAACAAACTGCTGCTTCACATCATCAGAAAGTGCCTTTACGCAACCAGGAAAACAAAAGGTAAAGGGTTCAGGCTCCTTTACTCGCTGAATTTAGACCATCGGCGTCGGCAAATTTGTTTTCCTGATTAATCGAGGAAAAGCACAGTTGGCAAATTTGTTTTTCTGATTAATCAAACCCTTATAAATAGTGGCAGGAGGCAGATCTATGCATCGTGTGTCTCTGGTGTGTGTGTGTGTGTCCATGTGTAGCTACAGACAGGTGTGAACACGTGTGTGTGAACATAGACATAGAGAGATAGCTGTAAATGTGATATCAGCCCTCTGCTCCCTCTGCAGCCTCCAGCTCCCCTGGGAAAACCCAGCTGCTCCAGGGCTGGGGCTGAGCTCACCCTGGAGCATTCCTGGGGTACTGGGAGGGTTCCCACATTTTCTGGGGGGGCTTTGCAGAAGGTCTGGCTTCAGTGGGAACAGAGCCAGGACAGCAGCAGGAAGTTTTTCCCAAGTTTATGAGGAGTCTTTTTTTAGGCTCGGCTTTAGGGTGATTTTTGTGCATTTACAGTACTTTGGAGCTCCAGGGCTCCTACTGTGCTTTGTCAGGGGGGTTTCATCACCACCACAGGGAACCCAAATAGGCAAAGAGGTTCAAGATCAAACTTATGGCAAAAGAAGTGAATTCTCCCTGAACAGAGCACTGTTCCCTCGGGCTGTGCCAGGATTTCTTGTCCATGGGATATTCCTGACTTCTCACTGGACATCACTCTCATGTCCTTGAGATCAGTCCCTAAAGGCCCTGAGGATGCTTTTCCCCAAATGTTCAGCCCTTTGGCCATTCTTGGGGACAGGCAGAGAATTTGGATATGCCCTTCACCTCCTGGGAACTTCAGCTGAGCTGAGCCATGCATCAGAGATCAGTCCTAGCAGAAAACAAACAAATAAACAAAAAAACCCACCCCAAAAAAATAGAAATAAAAGAAAAGCAGAGAAACATTCTATGAGCAAATCCAGCAGCAAATATTCAGCTCTGTGGCTCTGTGTAGCTGCCTGGGGAACGCTCCCAGGCTTGTTCCTGGTCCTGCTGAAGGCATTGGTAAAATGCCTGGAATGCTGTTTGCTCTTGCAGCTTGAGATCTTCCCCTTCCAGATGGATAACTGGATCCAGGGGGAGGATCAAGCATGGCACAGTCAGTAGTGACACCCATCCATCCCCTTCTGCTGGGAATCCTGCAGGAAAGGCTCAGAAAGGTCACACCACGGTGGTGGGGGAGAAAAACGTCTCCAACTGCTCTGTTTGTCCTTGTCCCATGGTGGGAATGTGCTCCCTGCTGGCTGGGGATGTGGCTGGGTGCTCACAGGGCTGCTGCCACCTGCCAAAACACCAGCCCAGGCTGCTGGGGAGGGGACAGATGTGTCCTGGGTGAAATTTGTTCCCTGGTCGCTGGAGCTGGGCATGAGCTTGTCCTCTGCATCAGTGGGACTTCTCTTTTATTCCCAGCCCTGTGTCCCGTGGGGAACTGGGTGTATTTAAAGTCGTAACCCAAGGGGAGGAGGGAAACTGAGGATAACAAAGGTTGGATGCTGCCTGGGAGGAGAGAGGTGATTTTGGGTGGAAATTTGTTCTCTGGTCACTGCAGTTGGGCATGAGCTTGTCCTCTGCATCAGTGGGACTTCTCTTTTATTCCCAGCCTTGTGTCCCGTGGGAAACTGGGTGTATTTAAAGTCCTGATCCCAAGGGAAGGAGGGAAACTCTGAGGATAATCATGGCTGGATGATTCTTCTGATTCCTTTTCCATGAGCAACAAAACCACAGCCCTGGATAAGCTTGTGCTTCCCACACGGTGCTGGAAGGCACCGTCCCGTGCAGAAATTGGGATTTTGGATTCCTCCTGCCCCCAGTGACCCCTCCCTCAGCACCATTCACAGCCTGAGCCCTTCCTGGTGACTCAGATGTGCCCCTCATCTCCTGCTGACCTGCAGATCCCCCCGTGAGTCACCACACCAGGGACAGGAATGTGCCTCCCTTGCCTTTGGAAGGAAACAATCTTGGCAAAAGTCTCGCCATGGGGAAAGTGGGGGCAGATTTTAAACCAAAACCCCCCCAAATCTGGTCACAGAGACCTGATCAATTCATTTTAAACCCAGTCTGTAGAGCAAGGCTGCACCTGTTCCCCCAGCAATCCAGGTGGGCAGTGCCCGTGGGAGGAGATTCCAGGTTCAGACCACGAGGGTGGGAAAAGGCCATGGATCTTCTTGGCCACCACTGAATAACTCCCTGAAGGGTGACATGAACCCCTCTCTGCAACCCCATGGAAACATTGAGGAACCTCATGCCTTTACCCTCTGCATATTTTGGGTGTTTGCAGACTGTTTTCACGCTCAGATCTGCTTTAGGCTGAACATCTCCAGTCTCATCAACCTCTCTCCAAGGGCTGCTCTTCCAGCGTGGTGTCCCTGGTGTCCTGGACCAACTCCAGCCACTCCTCATCTTCCCAGCTTGTGCCACCTTCTCTCCCTTCTCCTCTTCCTGCACTCGGGTCCTCCCCAAAACCCCATCTCCTGCAGGCCTGGGTATCACTCCCCTCTCCAGGTGTGTGGTTGTACAGCTGGAACCTTCCTGCCCTCCTTCAAACCCCCTTTTTATTGTCACACAGTGAGCCAGGGGTGTTCTGAGTGACCCAGAACCTTCCTGCCCTTCTTCAAACCCCCTTTTTATTGTCACACATGTGCCAGGAGGACTCTGAGTGACCCAGAACCTTCCTGCCCTCCTCCAAACCCTTTTTATTGTCACACAGTGAACCAGGGGTGTTCTGAGTGACCCAGA
>JAHLSL010000022.1:1643209-1682707 GCA_025920805.1 Petroica traversi
CGAGTTGAGCAAATCTATGGAATTTTAATAAACTTTTTAATGACTTTTCCAGCCTGCCCAGTGATGTTTCTCTGTGTTTCAGGTGTGCTGGCCCTGGCAGCTGCCCTGCAAGCCCTGGCTGGTGCCACGCGCGGGGCTCGCACCGCGCTCTGGTGCGCGCTGCAGGCGGCTCTGCCCAGAACCCCTCCAGCTGCACCCCAAAACCAGCAACCCCTCCTTCCTGGGCCTCCCCAGGAGCTCTGTTCCTCCAGCACCCAGGAGAGAAGCAGCACGGAGCAGGAAAGCAGAGGATGGGATGGAGCTGAGGAAGCAACGAGGGTTTTGGGATGACGGCGAATAACGAACGGAAAGCCGAGGATGGGGAGGGAAGGGCTCGGGTCCTGCCCAGCATTTTGTGGGAGGTGAATTTTATAGGATGTCAGGATGCAAAAAAAGGGTGAATTCAGGTGCCTGGGCAGTGCTGCAGTTCTGGTTTGTTGGGGTGTTTATGCAGTTTTAACTTTGCTGGTTTCTGCTGCTGAGAATTTGAATGTTCAGAGGAGCTGAGCATTTCCTGCTGCGCTCGCCCAAATCTGAGTCTCACCAGAACGTGGTAAAACTTAATTCTCCTTTTTTTCTTTTTTTTTTCTTTTTTTTTTTTAGTTTTTGGTTAATGAGGCAATTTATTATATTTAAAGGTATAATAATTCAGGGTTTGTTTTATTTATTTATTTTTTTTTTCACCACGTGTTGTTCTTTCCAGAGCCAAAGCGACCACTGAGTACTTTGCACCCCCATCACTGTGTCAGGAGCTGCTGTGGGGGTGTTTTTGGGACAGGAATAATCAATGTTCAGTGCTGGTTTTTGTAAGAGGCTCCAGCAGTTGAGCTGCCAGTTCAGTTTCCAGCAAAAACAGTGTAAAATGAACTTTTTCCACAGCACACTTTGGATTTTTCCACTAAAAAAAAGTGGATTTTGTAGCTTTGCTGTGTGGAATTGCACGTGGGCAGGTGATAGAAAACTCACTCAGATTTATTGATTCCTCAGTGGGTTTAAAGCCAGTAACAGTTTAACACAGTATGCACTTAATTAAAAAAAAAATTGCTTGTTATTAATATAAATTCATGCTCCTATAATTATTTTTTTTCAGACACATTCCATATTTATTTTAACATCTTCACTGAATGTTTATTTAAAAACCTATTTTAGTAATAGAAAGTTAAATATTTTACCAAATCTTCCGAATAATCAGATTTAATGATTTACTCAGGAACTCTGTATATTGTTATATAAATATACACGTGGTATATAGGGATTTTTTTTTTGGAAAAATATGTTTGCAAACTATTTACACAAAGCTAACTATGTACTAGGTTACCAAAGCTGTTTCACTGATTATTTTTTGGTGTGGAAAGTCTAATCTATTTAATTGCTGTTAATTAGTCTTTGTGGAGTGGCTTAGACAATCAGAGTGTGGCTGTTCAGGGTGAGAATTAGCCAAGAATAAGGAATTCAAGGTGTGTTTTTAGGGCATTTAGGAATATTTTAATGCTTTAACAATCTCTTAACCTGTACTAATAAAGGTTCTTGAGTGCCAGGGTGTTAATGAGCAGCTCTGGAGAGCAGGTCTTGGGTTCAAAGTGAATTAAATTTGGGATAGAAGCCAAATCGAAAGGTCAAAAATGAAGATTTTTTATGTCATGTAGTGTTCAGTGTTGGGTTTGAAATTTTTGTGGGTAATTCTAGAACTGTCCCCGTGTATATTTGTACTTTCAGAGTTGTTCCCAGTGCAGTTTTGTAGTTCTGGATGTTTCTAGAGCAGATGTTTTATCTGTAGTGCCACCCTTAACTCTATGGAGTCGTGGAAATTTGTGGCTAAAATTTACCCAGGCCTCTGATTAAAGTTTAACAGCAAAAGTAGATAGAAATCAGATCCTTAGAGTAGCAAAATTATTATTTTTCCCTAAAAAATGGTGAATTCTACTCAGCCTTAGCCTAAAAAAGCAGGTACCAGATTTATTTTAGTGTGAGCGTTTTCTCCGTGTGCACATGCAATTTATTTGCACAAACTAATTAAAAAGTAAATCAGATTCTTAGTGTAGCAAAACTATTTTTTTCCTAAAAAATGGTGAATTCCACTTAAAAGATTCTTTTCAGCCTTAGCCTAAAAAAACAGATACCAGATTTATTTTAGTGTGTTTTCTCTGTGTGCACATGCAATTTATTTGCACAAACTAATTAAAAAAGTTCCCGTCTGCATTTGTGACTCTCATTGTATTCCACAGCCTGAAAGTGGAGTGTGCAGTATTTCAGTTCAGTGGGTGATTTTTGGGGTTTAATTACCCAAATTAAAATTAATTTACCATTGCTGTGCTGACAGGAAATCAGAATTTGAGAGTCTGATCTATTGTTATTTTTTTTTTTCTGTTTACAGAACACTTGTGGCTCTGTTGTTTTATACTGATGAACATTTGGGGTATCATTGGTTCTCATTATACTGCTCATGATTTAATTAATGACCTTAATTAATTCACAGTTAATGTGCCTTTAACAGTCTTATTTTTCCAGAGTGGCTACAATTTCAGTTTAAAGATGCGTTTTAAAGGATTTCAGGTGGCTGCCATTAGCACATGCTGTTAATTATGTTAATTATGCTAATTGCACCCACAAAATCACCCAATTTGGGGCTCTTTGAGGAACTCTGGAATGTCCCCCTGGATCCTGTGCCCGGGTCAGGTGCTCCTTGTCATGCCCTGCAAATGCTCCTGGCCCACTTTTCTTCACAAAAGCTCCAATTCTTCAAAGAAAAATGATTTATTTTTAATGCCCTTTTCTTCAAAAGGATTGGTTATGGAGAACATCAGACCTAGAACGAGTTTTGGCTTCAATCCTTGTTTCAGAATTCTCCACTTCTGTTTTATTACAGATATTTTTGCATTTTAGGGGGGGAAAAACCTCCCACTTTATTTTTGTAAAATGCAGCTCTATAAGTCTGAACATTTTGTTTGAGTTGGAAACGAGGTACAAATTCTGCAAGTGTGAATTTTTGGTGTGAATTTGGCTTTAGGAACTAATTGTATTCATGTTTTACTGACTTCAGGGGAAGCAGAATTGAGGTTTTGGGCCACACTTAAGCCAAAGATGTTTTGGGTTGGAGTTAAGTTTGATTTTTGGAGAGAGAGACAGAGGAAAAAAAAAACCCTTTCCCTCCCCATTCTGAGAAGCAATTAGGTAAAATTCAGTTTATTCCCTCATTTTCCACTTCCACCTCCCACCCTCTTGAGATTTAATTGTTGGGGGTTTTTCCCTGCTTTGGTTTTTAAATTTTGGGGTGAGATGAAGAAGGTGGCAGAGTTGTAGCCATCCTGGATGGCTGCAGTTGAAATAAATGGGGTACTCAGGTGTCCTTTTTAAAATCAGAATTATTATCAGGGTGCTTTTTGATAGCTGGTGATGAATCTTCAATGCTTTAAAATCCCAAATGGATAGTCCAGTCCAACATGGACTTAAGAATTACAATTATTTTTGTGTTCTGAATAAATAACTGGAGGTTTTGGTGGTTCAAACTCATTAATTCCCAGAAGGGAGGCTGGCAGCAGGGGAAGAATTCTTATTTTATTTTTCTGGTTATAGGGTTTTGTATCTCAGTTTTTCTGTATCCACAAGGTCCCTTTTGGCAGTTCAGTTGCTCTGACATTATTTATATAAACTGAAACTCGAAAATTGGTATTAATTTGTTATTTCCATCAGGGCAGAGAGGTTATTTAAGTTCGTGGTGCTTGTCTTGCTGTGGCCTTTCCAGGAGTGGGTGACATTCACTTCCCAAACTGCTGCTACTGGATTTTATCCTTTCCACACTGAATATTTTCCTTTGCTGCTGGAATTCACCACCACTACGGATATTTTTGGCTCTTCCTGGCTGTGTGAAATTTGGGAATTCTTTGCCTCACATTCAGAGCTGCTGCTCTGGCTCACAATGATTCCCTAGTGGTTATTCCTGGTTATTTTTCTTGGTGGAAATGAAGGGTTTGAGGTGGGGATTGGGTGAGTGAGAGGCTTTGCTGGGGGATTTCCCTTGGCAGGGAAGTGCTGGGGATACCCCAGGATTTTGTGGCACTTTTCCAGAGGTGACCAGGAGCACAATCCCTGGGATTGTGTTTGCTCTGCAGCCCTTTGTTCTGGGGCAAAAAGGAGGAAAAGGGAGCCCAAATTCCAGTGGAGAGGATTTTTCTCCTGGCTTCCTTGACTGGGTGTGTTGAGGGACCAGGAATATTTGCTGAAATCAGGATTCTTTTCCTCATGGATTCTGTCAGGGCTTTGGTTTTGTTTAATGCTTTATTCCGGGGTATAAAGGAGGAAAAGGGAGCCCCAGTTCCAGTGGAGAGGATTTTTCTTTTGGTTTCTTTGATCAGGAGGGTTGAGGGACCAGGAATCTTTGCTGAAATCAGGATTCTTTTCCTCATGGATGCTGTCAGGATTTTTGTTCTGTTTAAATGCTTTGTTCTGGGACATAAAGGAGGAAAATGGAGCCCAAATTCCAGTGGAGAGGATTTTTCTTCTTTTGGCTTCCATGGTCAGGAGGGTTGAGGGACAGGAATCTTTGCTGGAATCAGGATTCTTTTCCTCATGGATTCTGACAGGGTGGAGCTGCTGAGATTTGGGGCGGATTTGGCTTCTTCCTGCCCTGCTCTGGTGGCCACTTCTCCTCCCAGGTGTGTTTTAATCACCTTGAGGGCCAGGAGAGGGCTTGGGGACACTGGTTGTCCCTCTGGGATCAGGATCCTCCCCTGGCTGCTGCAGGGAAGGGGCTGAGGCAGGATTCAAGTTCAGCTTCTTAAATTTACGAAGTGATAAAGAGCAAGGAGGACAGAGCACAAAAAGGGTTTGGTTGAGGTTCTTCCTCCAGAGGCAGAATCCAGCTGTGCTCTGGGGGACATTCACACACAATTTTCTAATTCACCATTAAGTGACAGCTGTAATTCTGCAGGAAGCTGGATTTTTGTTGTGTTTAAATACTGTAAAAATTATGCAACCAACACACCTTAAGCCTTTATGTTTATTATTTTTTTAAAATTCTATTTTTACCTGCTCTGGGAGCTGGGTATTGGATTTTTCTTCTTTTTTTCTATTTTTTTTTTTGGCCCATTCTCTGTTTGGGAGCTGCAATTTTGCCAAATGCTGCGTGGTGGCACAACCCAAAGCAGTGGGGCTTGGGGATTTTGTTCCTTTCTGTCTTTATTTCTATGACAGAGGACGTGATCTGAGCTGCACAAGAAAATGTTCAATTCTTTATGGCCACAGCCTGCTACAGATTAATTTATTTTTCCTAATGGAGTGGTTAAAGAGGAAGAACTTGGAGTTCTTGATGATTCAGTGTTTGGGGATCGAACAGGAGCAGAGAACACATCAGTCAATATTAAGGCAGTTGAGTGTGGAATAGATATTTTAATTATTTAATAGATATTTTAATTATGATTTTTGGGTAGCTGGGCTGCTGAAGAGCTGAGCGTGCTCCTGCTTCCCTCAAAGCCACAGCTTTTAAGGGATTTCTGTCCTGATTTGGCTTTTCTGCTTTACCTGGAGTTCAGGAGCTCTTTAAACACAAGCTCAGCAGCTCAACTTGAGCTTTTATCAAGGAACTCTGGAGGGATGAGTTCTCCCGGCCTCTTTTATGAGGATTCTTGGAATTTTACAGGATAATTTTGTTTTCTCTCAGAGCTGGAGAAACTGGGGGCTTCCTGGGAATTTTGCACCTCGTTTTCTTCTGTTCTGCATCAAGGGAAATAGAGCCTTAACCATGCTGTGACCCTGATTTATTCCCTGTGCAATTTATCCATGGCACTCACTAGCACTTTGTGGTTTTTATTTTTTTTTTGTTTGTAGCACTTGAGATGTCTGATTTTTATCAATTTATTTTTTTGGGGGAATAGAGAACCGCTTTGTAATTTTCTAAAATAAAAGAATAACTTTACCAAGCAAATTTATCAGTGATACAGAGTGGAAGGTCCTTATTTTTCTTCCTTAGCAATACTGCAATCAAAGGTGCAAAATAATGTGTTTAATGTATTTGTTTGGGCTATTAGAGACTGAAAATATATTGGGTTAGGAACAACTTTTAAGCAAATTGAGGAACTGGAGCTGTAAATCTTCTTTGTTTGTTGCCAAATGAGCTTTAAAAAGGAAAATATTTTCATATAGTGTCTAAAAAAAAGGGTTGGTTAGAGAGAGAATTAACCAGAGATAAAAATCATTGCCAGAACAAGATTGCTTTATGTTTTTTACTGAATAAAACACAATTTGTTTATGCACAGTAGTAACTTAATGAGAGTAGGTTTTTTTCACAGAATTAGGCTGTTTTCAATGTATAGATGGGAAAAATAAGTTTCCTTTTATTGTTTATGACAGATATGCAAAGATGAATCGTGTCTATATTTTAATATTGCTGTTTGCTGTCTGGAGTGTATAATTTACCTGTGTGTTGGTCCAACTCATTTCCTTAAAATATCCCATTTTACACTTGCTAGGGAAATATCACTGAAGGAGATTTTGGTTGGGCCCAAGAGAAATATGTGAAATAATAGCTTAGAGAAAGTGAATTGTTGATTATGCAAGATTTTAATCATTAATTAATTTAGGCTTATTTGTTTCTGCTAAACTGTGGATGTTTGAACGCTACAAAAATCTTACTTCTACCTCTTGTGTAAAATTGCCCTTTACAGATGTTCTCTGATGCCACAGGGGAGTTGGTGCACCTTAACTTGGGAATTTCATCCGCTTTCCCTTTGATTTTTTAAATTTTTTTAATTGTGGAACACCAGGATGCCTTTTTTGTCCACCTGTGCTGAGCTGATCCAGGTTTGTGTTCTGTGTGTGAGAGCCTCCAGAAAGAGGAGAAATCTGTAATAAACCATGGCCAGTGTGATTTTTTGGTATTTTCCTCATGTGTGGTTTGATTTCTTTTGTTTAAATGATCACCTGTGCTGTGTGGATGTCCCCAATAAACAGTGGTGGCCTGTTCAGATCAACTCACACTGTTTCTCTGCTGGATTCCAGGTTGGTGACTCTGCCTGGAGAAAGAGCTGTTCTGTGTCCATGACAGAAATTAAAATATCCGTGTTTTTTATGACTTTTGCTTTATTGCCTTCATTCTGTGGAAGAAGGGGGAGTTGGGTTGAATTTGGGGCTGGGTTCACTCTTGGTTCACTCAGAAAATTCAGATTTGCAGGAGTTGAGAATAAAGGACAGACTTCAATGAGGCCTTCATGGGGTGTTTTGGGGGGAATTGGGATGAATTTGGCGTTTTATTTTCTCAAAATGAATCAATGAATGTCCCAGATTTGGTTTTATGGGCAGAGATCAGGGGCAGAAGTCGACACAGGTAAGATCAGAATTTGGCTGGTTTGTCCTGTGGAGGTGAGTGATGTTTCAAAACTCACAGGAGAAAATTGCTCCTCACTTTAGAGTTTAAAATTTAAAAGCATTAAAGGAAAAAAAAAATTGACACAATTGTTTTTATTAGTGGAGAAGTCATAAAAATACCCACGGTGCTTTGGATAATCCAGAGATGTAATTTTGAGGCATTTCCATCTTCAAACACACCTCAAATATCCCAAATCAGCCCCTCTGAGCAGATTTCTGTCATTGCTGCTGTTTGGACACGTGTTGAATAATTTATTTTTGCAGACACTGAAAGAGAAGCCTCTTTTTTTCCTCCTTTTCCAGGGAGAAGGGGATTTCCAGAGATCATGAAGGAAGAATCCCTTCCCTAATGGGCATCTCAGTTTTTATTTGGCTGCAGCTTGGCTGCTTTTGATATTTGTTCCAAAACACCTGTGATGGAATAAACTGAGCTATTTTAGTGGGGCTGTGCTGGCAGCTTGCCAGAGGAGATAACTTGGGAAAACAATGGCAGGGAAATGTGTTCTTCCCACATCAGCCTGGTAACATTCTGGGCTTTTATATTTATTTTTAAATAACATTAATTGGTAGCGTTTTAAATCCACGTTTGTGTGATGGGCTGAGCTTTGTGGAGCCATGAAATTCGATTGTGCTGTTCTGGTAAATCTGTTTCCACAGTACCAACTCCCTTCCCTTACTGAGGAGAGCTTTGATTGGATCTGATGAGTCAGATTGCTTAAATATTTATTTAATTTAAGAGTCATGGGTTGCAAAAGTAGGAAATTTAGGTAAATGGGGGAAAATAAAATAATTTCTGCTGTTGCTTGTGGTACAGAAATCCCAGATCCTTCAGCCTGGGTTAAGTCAAGAATGCAGGAGCTGTGGGGTCATTCTGACCTCAGAAAGAATTTATGATGACGCAAATCTTAAATTTTGCTGAGCAAACTTGGTTTGAGAGATGTAGAGGGATTTCAGAGCTGAGATTTTTTTTTTTTTTATTACAGAATGGTTTGGGTTGGATGGGACTTTAAAGCTCATCCAGTCCCACCCCCTGCCATGGGCAGGGACACCTCCCACTGTCCCAGGGTGCTCCAAACCCTGTCCTGGAATGGTTTCTCATCAATAATTAGAAGTTACAATGTCCTCTGGTGAGTTTTGAGTCTCACTCAGGCTCTGCTGCATTCCCAGTTCTTCAGCTCATCCTCTGGAACTCCACAGTTCCTCCCTCTCAGGAACTGCTCTTTTCCCCATCTTTCTGTGCTGCAGGTGTTGAGTGACAGAGTTCTTTTTGTTCTTCATGGCTTTGAGGGTGCCTTGTTAATTCCTAAAGTAAATAGAGAAGAGCTCAAATCTGCTTGAGTTAATTAATATAATTGTGTGACCTTGGAAGCTCAGGGATTTCCCCCAGAACAGGAGGGACTGCAATCACTTAGATTTGAAAGATAAGTTGGGTGAAGATGTATCAGAAGTTTAAACAAAAATGAGGGGGTTTGGAGGATTGCCTGAATTGGTGGGATGTTCTTTTCTTGGTTCTGGAATCCATAAATCCATTTTCAACAAATATCTGGGGTGTTGGCTGGGAGATTTTAATGGGAAAAATGGGTTTGTTGTCCTGGGAGATCCCTGACACGGCAAAGGCTGCAGGCAATCCCAATAAAATTCAGCCTCCAGAAAACAAACAGGTTCTAAAGAAGGGTTGAACAGAGGAAGTCACAGCTGATCATGGGGGAAATAAAACCTGTCAGGGGTTTCTGTCAGGGTGCTCCTATGAATGGTGGCACCAGGAGAAACAGGGATGGAGGAATTCACTCCTGGGTGGTGCTCAGCCTTCACAAACCCTTCACAGAGTAAATTACTCCCCTTTTCTTGCAAATCAGGGAATCCCAGACTGATTTGGGATGGAAGAGACCTCAAACCCATCCCATTCCACCCCATTCCATGGGCAGGGACACCTCCCATTTTCCCAGGCTGCTCCAAGCTCTGTCCTTGGCCTTGGACACTTCCAGGGATCCAGGGGAAGCCACAGCAAATCTGGGAATCTGTGCCAGGGCCTCCCCACCCTCACAGAGAAGGATTTTCCCCCAAAATCCCATCTAAACCTGTTCCCTTTCAATCTGAATCCACCCCCCCTTTTTCTGCCATCACAAGTCCTTGTCCCAAGTCCCTCTCTCACCCTGTTTTTATCCAGCGTGAGGCACGAGCAGCCCTGGGCAGGGATGTTCCTGATGTTCTCTTTCTGTCCCAGGGTTGGTGCAGCTCAGCTGAGGTCACTGCTTTCCCCTCTGTTCAGCAGGAGCCATCATTTATCATAAGAAAAATTACATTTTGCTTTTTTCCAGAATCGCTTCAGAATTCAGGCCAAGTATCCAAGTTGGATTTCCAGGGCAATTTCTGGCAGCAGTTGGGAAGCAAAGCTGTGCTGGGATGTAAATGTGTGAGTGAAAGTTTCATCAGCTGGTAAATGATTTGTGTTTCTGCTGGGGAGCATTTATGGGCTGAATTCAGTTGTGGTGTGGGAAGGAATTGCCTTTCTAGGAAATCCCTTGTGCAGACACTTTGTATTTTCCAAGTGCCACTGGCTACATGGCTATATCAGTAAAAATACTGATATAAATATCCATTTTTAGATGAATTGGGCCCTTTGAGGAAGGCAAACTTGAATAAAAACTTGGTGTTTGCTCCTTCCCTCTTTCCTAAGGGATTTTTGCCCTGCTTTCCAGTGGGTAATGAAAAAACCCAAACAACAAAACATTTATGCACCTTCAAATAACGTAAAAAATAACTTAAGGTCATTTTCGTGCAGATAAAATATTTAAGATATTATTAATAAAAATAACCAGGTTGTCACCCTTTTATCCAAATTTTCCTTTATGTGTCAAGCCTTTATGGGCATTTTGAGTATGACAGATTCATCTTTTCACAGAGGAGCTGATGGTGCTTGGGTTGCCCTGGGATTGATCCCTCTCAGGAGTTTTTGGAAGAATTTTGAGGTCAAACACCAGAGTTGACTCCTCCATGAGTCACCAATAGGATTTGGAATTCCTGGAAAGCAGAAATTGCCTCACTCCATAACAATGGGGCCACCAAAGCTTTATTTTGGAGTTGAAGCACTCACTGGGTGTGGACAGAAAGGGAAAGGATGGAAATGAGGGAGTTGGAGAGGCAAAATCAATGGGGTGAGCTTTGGGATGAGGGAATGGGACCTTTTTTATCCAAGCTGACACAACTCCCTTCCCTGGAACCAGGGAAAAGATGGATTTATGTGACCACGGAGCTGCTGCCTCATCCCAGGGACATCTGTGGTGCTTCTTGAGCACCTGAAAGCAGATTTTGGGTGCAGGGAATGTTCTGAAAGGGATTGGATTTCTCGAGGAAAAGAGAAATCAAAAGGCAAATCAGCCCCAGGTTTCTCCTGGGTCCTGCTCTTGGCTGAGAGTGAACGGGGAGCAGCTTGGATGGGGCTTGGAGCAGCCTGGGATGGTGGGAGGTGGAAAGAGGGGCTGGAAAAAGATGGGTTTGTAAGGTCCTTTCCAAGCCAAATCGTTCTGGGGTTCTCTGTTTGGGTTTCTGGTTTGTTTGTTTGGGGTTGTTATGGTTCGGGGTTTTTGTTTGTTGTTTTGCTCTGGGGTTTTTGGTTCCTTGTGGTTTTGTTTTGAGATTGTTTTGGTTTGCTTGTTGTTTTGTTTTGGGGTTGTTTATGTTTGGGGTTTTTGTTTGTTGTTTTGCTTTAGGGTTGTTTTGGTTTTTGGTTTATGTTTGTTTGGGGTTTTTTATTTTGTTTTTTGTGGGGGTTTTTTGTGGGAATTTTTTTTTTTTGTTTCTTGCTAGTTCATGGGTTTTTTTGGGCTGTTTGTTTGTTTCATGGTGGGGTTTTTTGTTGTTTGCTTTTGTTTTGTTTTTGTAATAGAACAACTTCTCAGGTTGCTCAGAGCCCAATCCAAGTTCACCTTGAACCTTTCCATGGTTGAGGATTCCACATCTTCTGTGGGAAAAAAAGCTTTTTTTATAGAGACTGTGGTGTTTTCCACTGCCCTCAGTGGAAAAGAAGCTGTAAAATGTGTATTTCTACCAACATTTTTGGGTTTTTTTTCCCTGTAGGAAATAAACTCAGCATTCCCTTCTGTGAGAATCCCATAGACAATTTTGGATTGTGGTGTAGAGCAGGTACAGAACTTTATTAACTATGGAATTATTGAAGATTTAATGTCCAAATGGAAGGATTGGCCCAGCAGAACCAAACAGGTTTTGCCATCAGAGCCATATTTTTACTGAAAATCTGATTTTGGCAGAGGCTTCAGGCAGGCTTAGAGTAGACTTTCATCATCCCAAAATGGTTTTTTAACCTTTAATTTAATTTTTTTGTTTGGTTGATTTTTTCAGCCTTGTCCTTAATGTCAGTAAAATGCTGCTCAGGTGCAGCTTTGTGAAAGATTTGGGGATTACAGGTGGATTTGGGATCAGCAACTCCTTGAAATGGGCAGAAATCCATAATGGGATATGCAAATGTCCCCACTCATCAAACCCTCTCCAGGTGTCCTGACAAAATGTTTGGGGTTTAAAGGGTTAAACCACAGCAGAAATTTAAAAATTTAGGGATTTTTTTACATAGAGAAAGGTTTAATGTTAAGAGCAGAGAAGCTCAGAAAAGAGTAGAATAAAAGGCAAAATTTATAATGTTTTCTTTTTTTTGATGCCTTGGTAAGATGTGTCACTTCTGTTTGTTTGTTCAACTTTTTTTTATCCCGAAATTAAAAAAAAAAAGCTGCATTTTAAGAAAAATTAATCCAATTAGGAATTAAGGAAAAATGAACCCAGTGCCTCTGATCTTTTTTAAATCAATATAATATTTAATTTGCCTCTCTATATTAATTTTCTGTGTCCTCCATGGTTTCTCAATTATCATTGCCAGGTATATGAAACCTTTTTTGAATTCCCTTATGTTAGAAGTGCCTTAGGGAGCTGCTTGTGGGGTTTAACTCAGAATTAAGTGCTCTTTTCCCATCAGAATTAGATGTGGAAGGAAAAAAAATATCATTTTCTGTGGCTTATTTCTGTGTGAAGTTTTTATTAGCATTGATTTTTATTTAATTTTAGTTTTCTGACAGTGTTAGATTGTTAGACAAAACATCAGGGGTTTTTTTTAGTTGTAAAAACTGGCTGAACATACTGAGGAGGAATAAATGGTGTCAACTTTTAAATTCTTGTGCGGTATCACATGGAGAAAAAATCAAATTAAATTCTCTCACAGAGAATAGCAGGAAGAATTTTATTTTTTTTTTACAAAACCTACCTCTTGATGCAAAACAATCCTCATACTTCAGAGGAATATTGAGATAAGGCGTGACGCTTCAGGCCTTGTTTATTATAATAATTCAAATAATTGAATTATTATAATAATTCCAACAATTCAAATTGATTTCTTGGAGAAAACCCAAACAGAGCTTGTTTTAGTGCCTGGAAACTCTGGTTAATTCCATTTGGCATCCTTTTATTTCCAGCTCAAGTGTTCAGATGAGCAGTTTGGAGGTCGAGGGTCTGGTTTTTAAGGGCAAGGAAAGGTTTTTCTGAGTTTTAAAACTGTACAAGTTTCTGTTTAAAGCACATTTTCCTGTTGTTTGTTGTGGGGAGAAAACTTGTGGAGAAATTCTAAGTTTTTATTTCAAAGAGGAAGGGACTGGTGTTGTGCCTGATGATGTTTCATTTGTCTTCATCCAAATTCAGGATTTTTTCCAAGTCTTTCCCCATCCTCTCTATAAACTGGAACTTTTATTGGCTCATCATTTTTAGCTGCTCCTTTATTTTGAACCCATGACACATTGTAGTTCCTGAGGTTAGGAAGTCACTGGTATTTATATTTTATTTTAATTTTTAGTGACTTTTAGGGGTATCTCAGACAATCCAGCTCCTGTCAGGAGAATTAGAGGGAAAAAAAGGAGGAGAAAAAGAGGCTCAAGGGTGCTCTGGCTCTCCACAACTCCTTGAAGGGAGGGGGCAACCAGGAGGGTCGGGCTCTGCTCCCAGGAACAGGGACAAGGTGAGAAGAAATGGCCTCAGATTGTTCCAGGGGAGGTTTAGATTGGACATTTGGGAAAATCTCTTCCCTGAAAGTCTTGCCAAGCCCTGGCTCAGGGTGCCCAGGGCAGTGGTGGAGTCACTTTGCAGTTCTGGTCCCTCACCAAAAAAACCCAAGGTGGGGATCGTGAGGGCTCTGAGATCTTCCTCAAAGTCACCAAGGTCTTAAAGGAAAGGCCCTGCTCGTTCAATCCCATAAAAATCCACCTCGTGCCTCTGGCAGTTGCACAGGGCAGGGAAATGAGAGCAAGGTGGTGCCATGGAGGGCTGGGGAACAGGGAATTTCCTTTGGTGAGCTCCAAATGGACACTGGTTAATTCCAAATTAAAGGCTGGGGATAGACCTTCAAGTCTGTTATGTCCAGTTTGTGGGACAGCACTGATCCTGTGGAGAAATCAAATCCTGCTGGTACCAAGATGGGCTTAGAAATCAAATCCTGCTGGGGCACCCTGGGCACGTTCCTGTCTTTGGAAGGTCTCTGAAAGTCCTGCAGCTCAAACTCTGAAACCCCTTCAGAAGAGAGGGAAGAACAAGCACAGTGGGCAGTGTCTGCAAGAGGAGATGAGTTTTTCACAGGGATAAATGTTGTCCCTCAGCCAGTGCTCAGGGAGTTCAGGTCTTAAGACTTTTTTTCTCCTCAATCCTAAAATTTTATTATTAATTTCGATGCACCCTGGGTGAAAGAATCACAGAATAATTTGGGCTGCAAAGGAGCCTTAAACCTCATCCAGTCCCATGCCAGGGACTCCTCCAACCATCCCAGGTTGCTCCAAACCCTGTCCAACCTGGCCTTGGACAACTCCATGGTGGTCTTTGAGGTCCCTTCCAACCCAAACCATTGTGGAATTCTCTCTTCAAGCCCTGCTTTCAGAATCTCAGCTCAAACTCCCTTCTGCTGCCCTGGTGGTGGTTCTGTGCCCTGAAAAGTGCTTTGACACACCCTGTCACCAAGTCTTCAGAGCCCTGGGCTGTGCAGCACCTTATCTGCTGTGTTTACTGCCAAAAATAAGCGTATCTTGGAGCTCATTCCTGATATTTGCACTGAGCTGAAGTGGCTGTGGTGGAGCCTGCTGGGCTCTTTCGTAGCTCTTCTGTCATTAGCAGAAATTACGTTTAATTTTAAAATTTTCTGATTGCCGATATGAGTTGGCCATTTCCAGGAATTCATTTAGAAACTAGAGATTTTACTTGTAAGTATAGAAATTAAAGATCTTGAGCCTCTGAGACGGGATGGATTTGCAGCTCGGGTGATTTTTGCTCACATTTTGTATTCATGAGGCAAAAATGGTGGGAAAATCTATAACCTATAGAAGATTTAGGGGGACACACACACACGTTTGGGGTTATTAACTTGCTGTTGATTTGCCATTGTAGCAGCTCCTGCCTGGGAGGATATAAATAAACCTACTATTGATCTGATGCCTTTGGGAAAGAATTCCTGTCCAGCGAGCAGCCCTGATAAGTGGCCAGCCACCCATCCCCGAGTCCCCATGTCACATTTAGCACTTGGCTTTGGGATGGACCCTTGAGGAGCAGTTCTGACCACCTTGTCCCCACAGTTGTCCCCCACACCACCCAAAGACACGCTCCTGATGGGGTTTTTGCCCCCTCCTGTTGCTGGGCTGTCCCAACGACTCCCCAAAGCGCTGCCCTTTCGCCGCTGTCCCGCAGGAAATTTAATCTCCCCGGTAAATGACACCCAGAGCTATTTTGGAACTGGGCTGTGGAGGGGAAGAGAAGCACGTCAGTGATTTGACTGCAGGAGGACAACCCAGGGGAGGGTGGGGAGAGAGGGGGGGCTGGCACAGCCTAACCCTGGGCAGCAGAGCCACCGCCGGGGGACTCGGGGGGACCTTGTGCCGCACGTCTCTGCCACCGCTGGGGTTTCTGTTTTATTTTCCTGGAGGGGAAAGCGGGGGGGAACCCGAGCCAGCATGGTGTCCCTATGTCCTCTGTTCCCCTCTTCCCTCTTCCCCCTCCTTTCATCTCAGTAGGAATCGGCTTTTTCTGCCCCCTGCCCAGAGCTTTGTCCTCCTCAGGCTCAGACAAGACTCCAGGTAAGACCAAAATCTCCAGCTAAGGAGAGGTGGATTTGGGGATGGTGATGTCCAGCAGGAAGTGGAGAAGGTTGTTGGTAGCTGAGGGAGGGGTGAGGTTGTTTCTTTGCTGTGCTGGAGGATGTTTTGCTTGGTGAAAAGTATTTGGGGATGGAGCTGAGGGTGCAGGTGGTAAATCCATCCTTCCTTTGCTCTGAGCCAAATATGGATTGTTCTGCTTAATTACTTGTGAGCAAAGATCAACCTCCAGAGAAGAGAAGTGAAGAAAATCAGGTTTAAAGCTGTTGATTCAACTTGATACACTCTGTCCCCAAATTTGAGACAGCGCTGGGCATGGAGAGCCTGAAAAGAACATGGAGAGGTGGCAGAAAGGAGCATTTCAAAAAGTTGTATTTCCAGGGCACAATCTCAGTGCAGCTTTTCTCTTTGGCCGGGACTTTTTTCCCTCTAAGCTCCTCTCCAGTGCCAATAGAACTTCACTCTGCAACCCCCCACCCTCCTCCCATTTCTCCAAATGGCTCTGAGGGGAGATGGGGAGAGATGGAGCTCGACAGCTGAGGCTATTTTGGGCCCTACAGCTCAATGGGGTGGAGTGACTGTAATGACAATGACGTCCACTTGTTAAAATACAAGGGCTTAGGTTGGAGCTGCTGATTGTCACCAAGGGAATTCTTTGTCCATATCGGAGCTGTGATCCTGCAACCCTCTCGTGCAGGAAGTCACGTGGGCTAAAACAGGAGCATTTCTTGCTTTGCAAGTCTGATTTTTTTTTTTTTCTGGGTTTCTGCCACAGATGCTTCTCTCTGGGGCTGCGTGTAAAGCAAAATCCATTTGGGTGAAATTTAGGATGAAATTTAGGATGAAATTTCTGGATTTGCATCACTCCTTTTCTGTCCCCTGGGTAGAAACCACAGGATTTGTGCCTGTTCTCTCCATTTTTCTCATTTATTCTCGGTCCCACAGAAGATGAGAGAGCATCACAGGGTGCCCCGGACCTCCCTGGTGCTTTGGCTTTTTGCTGTTGTAGGAGCAGCCTTGGGAGGCTCAGAAAAACAGAAGGAAAAGTGGCTGCCATGGGGTCTTGAGGGGCTGCTCTGTGCAGTTTTTAGGCCTCTGAAAGTTTCAGGGGTGGATTTTAGCTCCATCAAGGGTGGAATGTGAAGTCCCCTTGTTGCAGTAAAACCCAAGGAGGGTGACATCCCTTCCCTGCTTGGAGTTCCTTGGAGATGTTGGTGTGTTGATGGAAAAATAGTTTCTGGCCAGGTAGCTGAAAGTGAGAAGAATTTTATAAGATAGTTCTGTCTCTGTACAGAAGAAAGATAAATATTTTAACCATGTAAATCATCCAATGGGTTTAATATCTCATGGTTTTTATGTCTCTCATGGTTTTTATGAAGTGTGTGCTGCTAACGTGGCTGGAAGGTGATCTGACCCTCCTGCCCAGTGCACAAACCACGTGATTTGTTCTCATTCCTCGGTGGAATTTTCTAAATGGTTGAACCCTTGTTTGTTACCAGTCATTATAAATATCCAAGTTATTGATAAGGGATTAACAGGGGGAGCATGGGGTTCTGCAGGTCCCTCTGAGGCACTTGGTGCATATTTATCCCTACCCTGAAGGTCAGAATTGTCTTGAGCTTCTCCTTTTCCCTGAGGGCTTCTCACCATGTTTAACACCATGTCAGCCCCTGACCTGCCCTGAACTTTCCCTCAGCATCTCCTGTGGGTTTTGGCTTGGGCTGGAGGCCGTGGATGGGAGGGAATCCAGACAAGCCTTACTCTCTGAGTTGAGTTTGAAGCTCCTTTCGAGTGCTGCGGGTTCTCTGTGTCCGACACCTCCAGCGACTGATCCGCCCCAGAAACCTCTCCCATCTGCCCATCCAGTGACCTTTGGACATGCCAAAACCGTTCTCCCTCACTGAGGTGGAATTCAGAGTAGCCCAGGCTAAGCCCTGAGCCCATCTCCTCAGCCCTGGATCCCGTTCCTGCTGCCCTGAAACGGGACAAACTGCGCCCGCCGGGATTAGAGCGCTGGCGTAAATCCGTGCCGAGCCCCGATTTGGGGGTGCTGTGGGCAGGGAGCTCTGGCTGTGCTGGTGTGCATTTCACCCTCAGAGCTCCCTGTCTGCTGTGACGGCTCTCAGGCACCCACCAGGGCCTGGCTGATGTCACCCAGCCTGCAGCTGACACCCAGCACTTGCGCTATTCCAAAGTTGTCCGTTCCCCGGGAGGCAGCTGGAGGGCAGCTGGGTTGCTGCTGTTTTCCCTCAGCAGGATTTTAAACATCAAAGGAAACCCAAACTTCCCATTTGACAACTCATGGACTTCCCTTTCCACCCACGGCTTCCATTTCCTGGTGTTTTCAGATGGAACAATACGAGCAGATAAGTCATGTAAACTGCAGCAATAGCAGCGCTGCCTTGATTCTTATCCGGAGCTTCTGTTCCAGTGATGTTCTTTGAAAGCTCAGGGTTCAGAGACGGGAGGTTCCCTGTAAATCCTGCCTTTCCTGTCAGGAAAAGGAGTGAGGGGATTAGAACTCAGCATTGCAGGGGATGTTCAGGAAACGTAAACTCCAAAGGCAAGAAAAAAATACCTCAAATCAGTATATTTTTGACTTGGGCAGAGAAAGGGTAAAAGAGTGCTGGTGGACAGGATTCTCTTTCTAATCCTTGAATGGAAAGGCTTGGACAGAAAATGACCTGTTACCCCTGTCCTCTCTCACACAAAGAGCTTCATGGCAGGCTGCTGACAGCTTGGGGGACAATTTGCCATGAGGGGGACCTGTGCCTTCTCAGAGGTTGTTAAAGCCTTTCCAGGTGCAGATCAACATTGATGAAACAACGTGAAACCAACCCAGCACAGCACAGAGAATCTCAGGAGGTTGGGATGGAGCCAGGCTGGGAGAGCTGGGAATGTTCCCCTGGAGAAGAGAAGCTCCCGGGAGAGCTCAGAGCCCCTGGCAAGGCCTGAAGGGGCTCCAGGAGAGCTGGAGAGGGACTGGGGACAAGGGATGGAGGGACAGGACACAGGGAATGGCTTCAAACTGGGCAGGCATAGATTGGATATTAGGAAGAAATTCTTCCCTGTGAGGGTTTGAGGCCCTGGCACAGGGTGCCCAGAGAAGCTGTGGTTGCCCCTGGATCCCTGGCAGTGCCCAAGGCCAGGCTGGACAGGGCTTGGAGCAGCCTGGGACAGTGGGAGGTGTCCCTGCCCATGGCAGAGGGTGGAACTGGATGATTTTAAGGTCCCTTCCAACCCAAACCATTCTGAGGCACCACCATCAGGGTTTTCCACCTCCTTCTGAGTTCCACTTCCGAGTGCTCCAGCAGGATCTGGAGAAGGCTCTGGCTGTCCCCACTGCCAGGCACTCGTTCCCTTGCCCATGGGAAGCTGGGGTTGGGCAGTGCTGGGGACAGGAGCGGGCAGAGGGCCTGGACCGGCTGTAGGGCAGGGATTTATTTGCATTATCTGACAGCCCTGTGCACTCCTGCCTCTTTCCCCAAACGCAAAGCAGGGAAAATCCCAATGAATAAAGACATAAGCAAAATTGCAAGTGCTGCCAGTTTGCCTCCGGCGTGCTCAGAAATACCTCAGTTGGGAATGTGATCTCTGCTGCAAATGATTAATCACACAGGGATTACGTGGGGAAATATGACACTGGCAAACGTCTGAGATTTATTGGAAAGGGCATCTGCCCTGACTGGGTTTATTCATGCTTTGTTGCTGGTCCTGTCCCTTCCAAGGGAGCTGTCCTGAGTGTTACTATTTTTTTTGGTAAAGTTTCAGTCCCTGGGGTTTTTAAAAGTCTGAATGAACATGTAAATAGTCTAAATCAGAGTAATTATTGAATAAGTTGACTGACAAGTTATATATTAGAAATTTTTAATGTTGTCCTCTCGGTACATTCACAAGTCTGTCCTCTCCTTTCTCCTAAACCCATTTATTATCATAATCCAGTGTGATGCATTTTATCCCATTTGAAATTATAAAATGTAATTTATCTCGTGCAGCCTGTCCAACCTGTTAGATGTGTTAGATACCTACACAGCCTCATCCTTGCTGCAGGTTAGGATTTCATGCCTCTTAATGGATTTCATGCTCTCACCGCCCACAAAACAAGTTCCCCTCTTTTTTCAGATGGGTACTAAAGATACATAATTCCTTCTCATAATTAGAAAAGCAAGCCTGCAGCAGAGCAAGGAATAAACCCTGTTTACCTTTCCATGTTAGAAAAAGATCTAAAGTAATGCTGAGCACACACTGTAGTCACTGATCCCTGTATTTTCTTCTGCCATCCTGGCCGTTCAAAATGCTGTGAAAACCTTGGAGCCTGAGGGCACGTGGTGAAAGCTGCTGGAGCTGTAGGTGAAAGCAGAGGATTTGGGGTTTTCATCCTGCACTGGGAGCTCTGGGGACACAGGATCTTGTACTGGATGGGGAGAAATGAGTTGCAAACACCAGATGAATGTTTGGGAGCCGTGAGAGAGGGAGGCTGGGCCTTGAGGCCACCAGGAAGAAGCATTTTGGTTGTGTTTGCTGCACCAGTTTGGTTCAGGAGGAAAAACCAACAGGCATCTGGTGCAGGAACTTCCCTGGTTTTTGGCTGCCAGAGGTACCAGGGAGCAGCTTTTGTTTGGGCCTGTTTGTTTGGGCACAGCTCAGCAGGGCAGGGAGAGAAGGATGCATTTTAGAAAGGGAGCAGCATTCCTGCCCCTTTGAGGAGCCATAACCATGCTCCAGCAGAGCAGAGCTCTCCCCCAGCCATGGAAATGTGTCCTGGTCATGGAAGCAGCACTCAGGTGGGTTGAGGGAAGCCCCTGGCTGCTGAGAGGTCCCTGGCTGGTGCCCAAGAAGTTCCTCTGGTGTCTCTGTAGCCCCCTCAGAGCTTCTGCCCCTTGTGCATGTTTTTCAGAGCCCAGTTTGATGCCGAAGTGAAGCAACTTCATTTTTCTGCTCTTTTTGACACTACAAAGCTGGAAATTAGTGATGCATCAGTCAGACACAATAGGAACCCAGGAGGGGAGAGACCTGGCAGTGTCTTCTGCAGGTGGATCCAAGTGCTTTGATGACACGAATCCTGAAATTCAAACCAACGAATTTCAAAGATCAGGACGTGAGCTCTGAGTCCAGGTTTTCATTGTTAACTCTTAGTTAATGCACTGAATGGTTCTGCTGGGCCCTCCAGAGTTGAGCTGAACCTCAGCATCTCCTTCTGAACACTGAAATGGTCCTTCCCCAAGTGGGCAGAATGACTCTGATTGTCAATCAATCGACTTCAGTGGAAATTTCCACTGACTTCAGGGTACTTTGGCTCCAGCCCCAGGCTCGTGCCTGCCCCTTCTAACCATTCATGCAGCTTCTCTGCTTGCAGCTGCACAATCCTTTATGGAAAATGCACTTCAAAGCCCCGCTGAGGGCAGAGGTTGGAGGTAGTAAGAGGCACCAAAGAAGTTCAAACTAATTCACAGATTTCCAGACGAGTTTGAGACTAAGAGAAAAAGTGATCTGTGCATTGAAGGTGGCCACTGACCAGAAAGTCACTTGGTCTTAGCACTGATGACTGCAAGTCAATCATTCTTTATCCTCTTAGCATTTACTAAAAGCAAATTTTCCCCATTCCTTTTTTTTTTTTTGCCCGTCCCAGATTTAATATTTGAAACCAGTTCCTTTAATTTCTGAAGATTTGTGGTAGAATAATGAAATTTGCTCAGTATTAGGAAACAAAAGCAACTAAAACTGGATTAGTTTAGAAAGGATTGATCTCATCTAAAGTGAAAAGTCTTTGGCTGCTTCTTGTCTTTTGTATGTTCTTTGGAGTGGCAGACAGAGGATAGGACAGGACGTGTTGTGTTTTTCCTGTTAAATATAGAAAGATTACATTTGATTTTGCCTTAGATCTGTGACCTAGACGAAGTTTGAAGTTTGGCTCAGCAATTCCATCTTCAGTGATAATATTGATCACAAAATTATCGAATATCCTGAGCTGGAAGGGACCCACAAAGACCATTGAGTCCTACTCCTGGCCTTGCTCCTTGCTCAGGACAACCCTAAGACTGTGCCTGAGATACTGTCCAAAAGTTTTTTGAGCTCTCATAAAAAATACCATTTTGTATTTTTGTGCCACCAGTTTTCCAGTATGGGGATTTAATGGCCACTTTTGTTTTTCAATCCCTAGCAGTATAAATAGAATGAAATCTGTAATCTTTTATTAATTTTCATGCACAACTTGTCATTTACCTCAGCACATATACACTGTGCACACAATTATTTGTGAGCTCATCCCTGTCTTGATAAGAAGAGGTGAGAAGGGAGCCAAGAGATTGGGAAAATAAGTGAAATTTCCCAAGGTCATGCAGCAGGTGGATCCAACCCTCACTCCCTGATGCCATCAGTGATTTGCCCATTGATGTAAATGCACTAACAGGAGCTGGAGGAGGATGGAAAAATGGTGATTTAAGAAATTAAAGGAGGGTTTTGGCCTGCTCCTATAGATTTCTGCTGGAGATGAGGGGGAGATGGTGAGGGCACCTGCCATTGGGTGAGAGAGTGGGTGGATGTGTGACCAGCAGGGAAGCCAAACTGCTGCAGGATTAAGAAGGATATTTCTGTCTCAGTGACTGGGTTTTATTTCCTTTCTGAGTTGCAGTACCCAAAGCCTGGGTCCTTCTGCTTTGTGCAGCACTTTGAAGGTGAAAAAATCCAAAAAACCAGGGATGTGCTCACCTGGAGTAGGACCATTCCTATGGCTCAGACAGGAGCTGCCTGGACAGAGGGCTCCGGCATAATGAGGTCAGAGAGATTAAACAGCTTGAAGAGAAATGGTGCACTCAAATCTTCTTGGAAAACCTGGGCTAGGGGGTGACATCCCTGCCCAGGCCAGGGGCTGGAATGAGATGAGCTTTAAGGTCCCTTCCAACCCAAACCATCCTGTGATTCCATGATGGAGGAAATACCTTGATGGACAGACATATCTCTCAGAATTCAGTGTCCATTGGTTTCCCTGTGGTTGCAGAACCCAGCTGTCACACAGCTTTAGTGCAGGTCACTTTCTGAGTGTTACAGGTGGAAGGAGCCCTCATGTTCCTTCTGTATGAACAGCCCAAAGAGTTTTATTTTGCCCAGTGGCTCCCATGGGGAAGTCAACTACCTCACTCAGCAGTTTATTAACCTCAAACATAAGAAATTTTCAAGACCAAAAACATTCCGAGGCCTTCTCACCCACAATGAGAAAACATGGGGGTTCCAGGTGACCAACACCCTGATAGCACAGCAGTGCAGCTGTTCTTTGGCTGCACCCTCTGCCCTGCTGTGTCCTGACTCTCCTCTCTGTCCCCCTTTAGGAAGGAAGCCAGGATGGATTACAGCTCGCTCAGTGGCGTCCCACGCTTCCTGACCCGGCCCAAGGCGTTCATGGTGTCTGTGGGGAAGGATGCCACCCTGAGCTGCCAGATCGTTGGGAACCCCATCCCCGTGGTGAGCTGGGAGAAGGATAAACTTCCAGTGCAGTCTGGGGGAAGGTTTAAAACCACAGAGGATGGGGATTTGTATCGGCTGACCATCTACGACCTGAACCTGGAGGACAGTGGCCAGTACATCTGCCGGGCCAAGAACACCATCGGGGAGGCTTTTGCTGCTGTCAGCATCAAGGTGGGAGAGGAGACCACAGTCACGGAGTCAGCTCCTTACTTCATCCAGAAACCTTCTAACATAAAAGTGACTCTGGGAGAAGATGTCATGTTCAAATGCAAAGTGCAGGGCAGCCCTCCGCTGTCGGTGAACTGGGAGAAGGATGGGAGGTACCTGAGGAACAAGGCGGACGCCGGGCGCTTCCAGATCGAGTCTGCTGGGGAATCCAACGCCCTCACCATCCAGTGTGCCCAGCTGGGGGACAGTGGCACCTACACGTGCCGGGCTGAGAACCTCATCGGCTCCGCCAGCGCCTCGGCCGCGCTGGTGGTGGAGACGCACGGCTCCTCCAACCCGGGCAGCAGCAGCAGCTTGGACAGCGGCAAGACGGCCTCGCTGCTGTCCCACCTGCAGAAGAGGCGCGAGGAGATCAGGAGGATGGACATCTCCCACGGGGCTCTTGACGCGGCCCAGTCGTACTCTGCAGTAGAAGGGCTGTCCAGCATCAGCTATGGACTGTCCCGGGACTACGAGCGGGCAGCAGGGCTGACCAAAGGGGCCCGCAACGCCACTTTTGGGGCACTGACACGCACGTGCAGCGTGACAGAGGGCAAGCACGCCAAGCTGAGCTGCTACGTGACGGGCGAGCCCAAGCCCGTGATCGTGTGGAAGAAGGACAACGAGGTCATTGTGGAAGGCCGGCGGCACGTCATCTATGAGGATGACCAGGAAAACTTTGTGCTGAAGATCCTCTTCTGCAAACAGTCGGACAATGGGCTGTACACCTGCACGGCCTCCAACCTGGCGGGGCAGACCTACAGCTCTGTGCTTGTCACAGTCAAAGGTGGGTGTTGTGGTTCTCACAAGGGTAAAAGTGCCTGCAAGGGGACACCCCTGAAGCGGGGTGGGGGTTTGAACAAAATTTCTGCCTCCAAACTGCTGCAGAGGAACGTGGTTAGGTGTGGATAAAGCCCTCCAGGTGGAAAGGGCACTTGAATACATGAACTGGGGAGAGAGTCCCATTGCTGGTGGTTATTTAGAAGGGCAGTAAAGAGGTGCCAGGCAGGGGTGGATGGTGTAGGACTGGCTGCCTGTGGGGCATCTGAGATGCACCACATCCCTAAAGCTCCCATCAGTGCTGGTTTTAGTGATGTAAGAGATCCATTCCCAGGCTCTGGGTCAGTGACTGTCAGTGCCCCGTCTCACCCTCCAGGCTTTAATCACATCTGGGTTTGTGTTCCCCACGGGGTTTACTCAGACGTGCCATTTGC
This sequence comes from Petroica traversi, assembly GCA_025920805.1. Classification (NCBI taxonomy): domain Eukaryota; kingdom Metazoa; phylum Chordata; class Aves; order Passeriformes; family Petroicidae; genus Petroica; species Petroica traversi. The sequence goes on from JAHLSL010000022.1 coordinate 1,667,616, forward strand.
AGTAGTAGTGGAAATCCCTCCCTAAGAGAAGAGTGTGTTGGGCTGCCTTGGATCCCCTGGGGGACCTACTCCAACTCTAATTACAGTCCAGCTCAGTTTTCCTGTACAGTGTCCCCCAGCAGCCTTGTTCTTGCCAGGCTCTCCAGCCTTTTCCCAGCTTGAGTTGCTGGGTAGTCTGTGTTCCTTGAAGGCTCCCAGGAAATATTCCAGCTCCAGGATGCCTTTGTTTGCCATAGTCAGTGAGGAAGAACTTGTCTTCAGAGGGTCACTCCATGAAAGTCAGACCAAGTTCTTCAGAATGGCAGCAGAAGTGTGACACAGTTTTTATAGAATCCCAGAACTGTTTAAATTAGAAGAGATCTTAAAGATCATCTCATTCCAACTCCTGCCGTGGGTAAAGACACCTTCCACCAAACCAGGTTGCTCCAAGCCCCATCCAACCTGGCTTTGAAGGTTTAAATGTTCCAGCTGCTCTCCCATTTGGCAAGCGGACAGCAGGCAGTTTGCAACCCGGGCAGCACCTGTAAATGAGCTGTCAGAGACAAATATTTTGCCACTTGGGTGGTAAAATTGCTGTTTATTACACTGACAGCAAAATAAATTAGAAATCCAAATGTGCAGGAATGATCTGTGTTTCATACTCGGCTTGAATGCTCTCAGCTTTTGCTTTATTTTCTGTTTTGTCTTTTTTGGACCTAGGAGAGTCTTTCTCCTAGGTGGCTCAGTCCCTGTTCCCATCAGTGACACCTGATCCGTGGAACTCACTGGCACCTGTCCCACCCCTTGCTGTCCCTTGGAGGTGCTGAGTGGTGTGGGGAAGGGCATTTGTGCTGTTCCATAAAGCTGTGATTATCTCACGAGCTGGGGCTTGGAGCTGGAGATCAATCCTGGCACTTGGCTGGGTCACTTTGAGGATGATTCCTTGCCCAACACCTTGCAAAAACCAGCACCTCCTGCTCAGCCTGCTCTTATCTGATTGCTCTCATAGCCTAACCTGTTCCAAGGGAGGTGGGGAAAGCATGGGAAGCAGCCAGTCTGGGAGCAGGCACCATGGGAAAGGGTCATTGATCCATGTCCATTGTCCAGAGCTGCCTGTGAGGCAGGAGGCTGAAGTGGAAATGTTTATGGATTGTTTCTTTGTTACTCTGGGCCACGTTTGGCTCCCTGTCCAGGCCAAGGCTGCCATGGAAAATCCACGTGTGTTGGTTATAATTAGGGCCTGATAAATGACTCTCCTTTGTGTCACCAGGAGTTCTTCTCAGCCTTCCCAAGACCGGTCAGAATGATGCAGCAATGAAAAAAGCTTTTAATTCTGTTGTTTTATGTCATTGGTGATGCCATTGGCTCATTTGGCATCAGGTTTAGGGAGGGAGATCATTTTGCCACGCAAATTTCTCTTTGCTCAGTGATGTAGGAGAGGCTGAATTCTCCAAGCAGCCAACCTTAGAATCAAAGAATCAGAATGGTTTGGGCTGGGAGGGACCTTAGGGACACCTGGTTCCAACTCCCTGCCATGGGACTCACCAGATCAGGTTGCTCAGGGCCCTGTCCAACGTGGCCTTGAACACTTCCAGGGATGGGGCATCCTTAGAAAGCCTTCTGTACTCTGTCAGTCTGGATCCTAGGGACCTAAGTGCCCAACATTTGTCAACTCTTTTAAAGATCATCGAGCTGAAAAAAAATAATTTTTTTGAGCTGTTCCTAAATGAAATTTAGGAAATCAGACTTAAACCTCAAAGGAGAGGCTACAGGGCAGAGAATCACTGTCCTAAATGAGGAAAACTGAAGCTTAATTAGATTCAGAAATGTGTCTGGCACAGAGATAAAATCACAATCCATACACTGAGATGTGAGCTGTAAAAGGAGTTGGGGAATTATTTCCAAGAATAAACCTTTAACAAATCCAGGAGTGGGGAGGATGGGAAGAACATAAACAATCAGCCTGAAGGCCTTGGAGATTTCCCTGGGCCATGTGTAAAGTTGTTGAGAAGAGAATTCAGGTCTCCATCCTGGGCCAAGCCATGGTCACTGCAGTCCCTGAATAAAGCAACCAGATACTGGATGAGAAGGTTAAAGGTTGCAAGCCAAACAGGATGGAGATGGGAAAAACACCCTGGTGCTGAGGCCACTTCATTGTCCCTCTGATCAGGTGTGATTTTGGGTGGTCACTGCTATGGCAGTCACACTGGAGATCTGAAAGAGAATTGCAACTTGAGAAGTGAGGAGGTAGAAAGGAAACTTGGAAAGCAGAGAAAAAAGGAAGATCAAAGACACAAGATGGTGGAAGCTTATCCATCCCCCTTTAGCCAGCTCCTGCTGGGAGGATTTTCCATATTCCTGCCTTTCCTGGCTCATTTTCATTAGGTAGAGGGAAAACTTGGCTCTGGAGTAATAAATGTGAGAATTCCAGCAGTAAGAAAGAGGGAATGTAGGTAAGTGGAAAAAGTGAGGTCCAGAGGGCAGATGTGCCTGGAGAAGGTTAAGAAAACATTGGGCTTCTTTGCAGGCTACACCTATTATTAGCAAAATATGTCTTAGCAGGACTTGCTTTTTAAAAATAACATCATCTCGTTGCCAGTTTGCTTGCTATGGACCCCACAAAAAAGCCTGTGACAGACTGGAGAAATATCTCCTCAGGACAAGCAGCAGAATTAATCTCTGATCTAAGTTCTTGCAGCTTCCAGCTAATTCCATGAGCTGCTCTTGCTCTGTGCTCCCTCAGGGTTTTGTTCTGCTTTGCCTCTCTCACATTTTTTCCCAGTGGACAGGTTTTGGCAGCACTTTTGTTTTCTCTCTTGTTTGCACCTCTCTGGCCTGAGTGAGGTGCTGGTTGTGGGCCAGAGGATTTGGGGTGCCTGCTATCAGGAGACCCTGGTCCTTCTGTAGTCCCCTGACCCAAACCAACCCCTCTGCTTGACCAGGCACTTTCTAGACCTCGTAAAGAGCATGAAGATATGCCCAGGAGGAGGAGGAGGCTGGTGTGTTTTGGAGCCACTCTCACATCTCCAAAAACATTGGGCTGGGTTCATCCCAGGCTCCAATTCAGTTTATCAGCTGCTGTCCCTCCCAAGCTCCATTCAGAGGGAGATAAGAGGTGTGTGCACATGTCAGCAGGACGAAAGCAGGGTTGTTTTCAGGGGATATCTGTGACCCCAGGCTGCCAAAGATAGCCTTGCACTGCCTTTCCCTCACTGGGAGAGCAGTGCTGTTCCTGCCACGCATTCATAGGAGTCAACCAACCTTTCTGTGCCTGAACATTTATGAGCTTTTTCCTGGAATAGCTTTTTCTTTTTTTTTTTTTTTTTCACTTTAGGTAGTGCTTAGTGACTGTAAAGGGAGAGGGGTTAATGATCTGGCCAGCTGCTCCAAGTATGGGAATGCACTTGTGTGCTTCTCAGGTGCAGCTTGTGTTTCTTTTTGGCCCTGCTGCAGGTCTGCGTGTTTCCAGTGTCAGCTCCAGCCTCCTTCCTGCCAGAGGGCTGCATCCTTCTGATCAAAGCTTCCTTTTCCTCACAGAATTCCAAAATGGCTTAGGTTGGAAAAGACCTTAAACCTCATCTTTTTCCACCTTCCTGCCATGATCAGGGACACCTTCCACTGTCCCAGGCTGCTCCAAATCCTGTCCAACCTGGCCTTGGGCACTGCCAGGGATCCAGGGGCAACCACAACTTCTCTGGGCATCCTGTGCCAGGGCCTCCCCACCCTCAGAATAAAGAATTTCATCATAATAGCTCATCTAACCTGGAAAAAAAAATCAGGAAAAAAAGAAAAAGGTTTAGTCACCATCTGGAGTGTGGGCAGAGCAGATCTATGTAGCCTCAGCTGAAGGCTTTCCACAGCAAGACTTTGACTTGCCTTAAACTGAGCTGAATTTAGGCAAAACATTTTTTTTAAAAAATGACCAGGTTGACATGGTGATTTAGTGTCTCCTTCCTGTTCCTGGACATTTTGTTTAGTGACCCAGTCAGGTTTTAACCTCAGAATGGCAACCAAGGTAGTCCAGAACGTTGCTCCCTCCAGGTGTGCTGCCCAGCCTTCAGAGCCTGGTTTATTTAAACGGAAAGAGGGGAGATTTACATCAGACATTAGGAAAAAACCTTTTACTGTGAGAGTGGTGAGGCAGGATGGAGTCGCCAAAACCAGCTGGGAGCTGGCACAGCCATTTCTGGAAGATGAAGGTACCTATCAAAGCCTGATCTCTCACGAAGCATGAGCAGTGCATCAGCACTGGCTAACCCAAGTGTGTGACACTGCTGTGGCATCAGCCCCATGGCCCTGACCACCAACTGTCCTCTCTAGTAATTTCTCCACTTTAGGGCTGGGGTATCAGGGTGATGTCACTGCGCAGCTGTCACTGGAATTCCACATTGTTCAGTTCATAAAATGACTTCCCTCACTGCCATGCTGCTTCTCCGGGTGTTTGATCTATGCCTGGCTTTGGCCCTAAGCCAGGGCACTGCAGCCCCACTGCTGGAGGAGCAGTGAGGCAGGCTTGGGCTCATTCTCTGGTTCTTGTATTGTCATTGACAGCAAAAGCTGGTACAGAGCCTTTGGTGCTGGTGGGGACAACAGAAAACTCCTCCGTTTGTGCTTTCCCCCACACCTGACCTGGGCCCAGCCACCTCTCTGCTCTCTGTGTCCTTCCAGATCCCTCTGCTGAGCTTCTTTCAGCTTTAAGGCCCTCAAAACACTGGTTCTTGCACCAGCTCAGCTGCTCACTCTCATCTGGAATTTCTGCCCTGTGCTCTGTCTGGTGACCAGCTTATTTGTCATTAAACCAATTCCAGCAGGATTCCTTTTAAGGCCTTTTACTCCAACCTGGCCTTGGACACTTCCAGGGATCCAGGGGCAGCCACAGCGTCTCTGGGCAATTTGTGTCACCTTCACAGTGATTAATTTCTTCCTGAATTCCCATCTAAGGCCTACTCCCACCACAAACTCTTATTTCTCCTTTCCATTTCCACCCTCTTCAGAACCCACCATACCCTTCAAGGCCAAACTGAAGGATCTTGAGGTGAGAGAGAAGGAATCTGCCACCTTCCAGTGTGAAGTGCCCGCTCCTGGGACAGAGACAGCTTGGTTCAAGGAGGAGACCAAGCTGCAGCAGAGCAAGAAGTACAACATCGAGGAGGAGGGCACCTACCGCCGGCTCACCGTCCAGAACGTCACCACAGATGATGATGCTGTCTACATCTGTGAGATGAAGGAAGGCAGCAGGACCATCGCAGAGCTGTCTGTCCAAGGTAAGAAACTGGTATTTCACCTTGGCCAAAAGTGTGGGATTCATCAGATTTGTCCTTGTGAGCAGAATTGACCCAGCCCGTGTGTGCAGTGAGGAGGAGCATGGTCAGGAGGGGTCCTACTAATCCTTAGGATTTAGCTTTTGTATTTTTCAGATCCTGTGCTGCTTTAGGGTCTAACTCTAAAACTCCATAGCCTCTCAGCTACTTTGTTCGTTATTGTACACAAAATGTTCTCACATTTTATTCAGACAAAACAACTCCTCTCTTGTCCTGAAACTCAAGGACACCTGAGTGTCTCCAGGCCCCAAGAGATGTAAACAACAGTGAAGTGGGAGGGGGAAAACTTGGAGTAAATTACTTCATTACCTGGAGCTGTAATTGGAGGATTAATTCCTGATATGTAAACAGACCAAATTTATAATTGTATGAAAATCTCATGACCATCGTCCATCTTGGGTGTAGCTCCTCAGAGGTTTCTGACTGCCCAGGGTGTATCTTTTGGAGGCCTTTTATAAATACCCACTTTTATTCTCTTAATCCTGCCTGGCCTCTGTTCTAGGGACCCACTCCAAGGCGTCACTGCCAGGGTACAACTGGACACAGGGCCCCCAGCAAGGACAGGTTGTTTTGCTGCACAAGATGTCACCCAGTGGGGACCCATGCTGCAAGAAGGTTTCTTCAGCTGTAGCCTGGCCCTGTAGACTTTTCTCAACGTGACTCCAAGCATCAGATGTGTCCCCTGGCCCTGTCACACACATCTTTTATGATGTCCAGCAAGGACAGTGGTGAATCTTGTCCACGAGTGGTCTGCCCACGCTGGAAAGGGGGTTTAGCAGTTGTGGTTTGGGCCAGATGTGTGGTGCAGGCTGCAGGCAGCATCAGGATGGTTTAGACTGGAAAACACATCCATGCTCCAGGTCCCTGGAGCTGTTCTCTGGAGTTTGGAGAGGGGACAAGGAAAGGACAAAGTGTGGATGGCCAATGTCCAAGTTTTCTGAGTCTGGTGGTTTGGACTGAAGTGGGAGTAGGTGTAGTTGGGTGTGGTGTGGGTGTCTCTCAGTGACCAAACGCAAACCCCAGAGCTGCAGGCACTGGAGACTGTCACAGCTATAGGATTAATCTTGTCCTGACTCATTTGAAGCCTGATAATACTCCCAGTGAAACCAGGAATTCTTCATACATAAATTGCTACAAGACAGCTGGCTGTTGTGCATCCTCCAGCAAATTCCTTTTTTTGTACCACCAGTAAAGAGCTGGGAGTGCACAGAGGTGGATGCAGAAGGGAAAATTTAGTCCAGACACTTGGGAGAGTTTAGACTGACATCTTCTGTTAGGTCTGGACCAGCCAACTCCTGTAAGTGTGCTTGGCCCCTGTAGGACAGCTGGTATTTTTTTCACTTGTTTGTGCTATAATGGTATGTTCCATCCAAAAGAGAGTGACTGAGCCAGGTGGAGCTCTCAGGAGGGAAAGGAGGCTGAGCCTTCCTGGGGGAACCTTGTGCCTGCCCTGGGAGGAGATTGGAGAGAGCAAGGTGGGGTTGGGACAATGCGAGAGACGGGTGGAGGTAAAGAGCTGTGGGATGACACTGCTGGGGGCAGAGAGGTCAAGGAGAGGATGAGCAGAGAATCAGGTCTTGAATCTTGTGATGAAACCTGTGCCTGATCTGCTACTTCATGAAGGAGTTCACATTGCAGCTCATTAAAGAACTTTGGGTGGATCTGCCTGGGTGAAGCCTCTTTCACGTCTCAGGGGCTGCTCTGGAGCTGGAGCCAGTCACCATTTGGGGTCATCTCTGCTGCTCTGTCCAGTCTTTCCTGTGAACAGTCACAAATTACAGCTTTGAGGTTATCCTAGTGAGTGATAATAATCACAGTCACTTGGAAAGGACGTCAGTTCATTCGGTGTGAATTTGTGTTGACACTAAGAAGAAACCTGAGGTAGTCAGTGTATTTCTCACTAATTCAGGTAATTTCTGTGTCTGCCATGTTGGTTATGTGACTTAGTAGTAATTTTGGAGATGAAATCCTAAACACAGAGGAGAGGCCTCTCTGCCTAAATATTGACCTGCTTCAACAAAGTTTTAGTTTGAATTCCCAGCTTATGTGGACAGTAAAAGCTGTCAAATCTGTTCTCATGCAAGGCCATGTATATTTTGTGTTTACCCAGAAACTGGCTTTTCTTGGTAGGCAAGAAACCCAAGCAACTGCAGTCAAAAACATTTGGTTTTCTCTCTTTGAAGGCCAAAATGAGTCCTTTGGCTCATCTGTTCTGTGTGACTCAGAGCTTGGAATTAATTTTCAGGTGTCTTCACGGTGTCCATAGTGTTTTGATTGGGTGTGGACTTGTCCTGTTTCAGTCTGGATGGTCCAGTGTTGAATATCTGCCATTTGCTGACTGTGATTGTTTTGATAATTGAAGGGAACATCATCAAAAAACTCCCACGGAAAACTGCCGTGTTCATCAACGACACAGCCACCTTCTGCGTGGAGCTGGACAACGACTGCCAGAACGTGCGGTGGCTGAAGAACAAGGAAGAAGTGAAACCCAGTGACCGCATCTCCATCACACGCTCGGGCAAGCAGCACACCATGACCATCCGGGAGTGCAAGGTGGAAGATGCTGGTGAAATTGCCTTCCTGGCCGATGAAAGCAGGACTTCCACCCAGTTCACTGTGACCAGTAAGCCCCTCTTTTGTTTGGCCTCGGTGTTGTGTCTTCTCACGGCCGCTCCCGCGGCAGTGATGTTGTTTCGAGTGCCACCAGGATCATTTTGGTGTCCAAAAGCAGCTGATGTCTGCCACAAAAAGCCCAACAGCCTGACCGTGAGTGTTGTGAGATGTTTAGAGGGATCAAAAAGAGATAGTATCTGTAGAACCATGGAATGGCTTTGATGCCTTTTTCCTGATCTTAGGAAAATCAAAGCTCGACATGGTGAGAGGGTTGGGGGTCGTTACCTCGGTGTTTTAATTAGGATCCTGTTGGATGCATCACTTCACCCAGGTGACACAATGCACACACCCATCAGTCACCTACACAAGTTATACACCTTAAACGTCAGCAAATCTAACAAGGGAGCCCAATAATGGGGCTGGGCTGGGCTCAGCTCGAGTTTCCAGAATCTGTCCTGCCAGGGGCTCTTGGCTTCCTGAGCCAGCAGAATGTTTGGTGACCCTGGCTCTGCAGATCTGGGCTCTTCAGCCTCAGGGCCTGCAGGACACTCACAGAACACAAAGCTAGACTAAGGGTTCCAAGTATGCATGCTGATGCTTGTGGGTGCACAGAAATGTGTAAAAGGTATAGAAAAGAAAAGGTAAAAAATAATTTCGGCATCAGCTTGGGTTGGATGGGATCATCTCGTTCCACCCCATGGCATGGGCAGGGACACTTTTCATTAGACCAAGATTCTCAGGGCCTTGTCCAGTCTGGCCTTTAACACTTCCAGGGATGGAGCATCCCCAGTTTTCCTGGGAAAGAACAGTGCTGGGGAAAGAGCATGGCACAAACCTGTATCTCACATGACAGAGGAGTGGCAGCAGGTGCAATGCTGTCAAGGCTGGACCTGAAATGAAATGTTGGTGAAGTTGCCTAATTTTATTTGGCACTATTTTGATGATTTTGATTTGCATTTTCCAGGCAAAATTTGCTTTATTTAAGACAAAATTACAAATGATTTCTAGCTCTGCTGCAGTTCTGGTTCATATATGAACAAAGCATTCACTCCAGTCACAATTTGGGAAGAGTAATTCTTCTTTTCTCCCACCAGTGTAATCGGTCAGTGACAAAAAGGAATCTTTAAATAAGAGATATGTAACTGTTGTAGAATCTAATCTTGGTTCAGGCATTCTGATGCCTTTGAACTAAAATGAGGAAAAAATGAGGGAAGTGTCACATTTGGCTTTGTGACAGTTTCTAAGGTATTTACAAAGCTGCAACATCCAAAAAGCACCAGTGTAATGGGAACAATAAAGTTCAGTTGGATTTCAGACTATGCTGTTTAAATTATGAAGAAAGAGTTGATCCATGGAATAGAAATTATAAGAAGCTGCCTTCCCACAAACAGGTATTGCTAAAGAAAATATTGCATTACCATTTCTGATGGCAAGGTCAAGAGATCTCATTCCAGGGCTTAGTGTTCAGCTTAATGTTACCCTAATGGGACCTTTGACATCTATCTGTGACCAGCAGCTACTGACAGGGTGGTAACTGTGCACCCCAAAACACTTCTGTGTCTATTTATGTAGGGGAGGAAAAGTGGATCGCCTTGAGATTTCCTATTTTTACACTTTGTGCATATCGGATTCACTGCTTGGAGAATCCTGTGTGCTATGTCCACATCTTATTCAATCAGCTGCTTGAGATTGGTGGTAGCTGTTCTGGTATCATTTATAACACGATATTTGTGTATTTTTTTGTCATCTCGCATCGTTATTGTGCCCATTTTAAAGATGGGTAAACTGAGGCAGAAAGGAGATCAGTTGTCCCCAGAGCTCAGTTTTTTAGTTTAAGCTCACTGACAGACTCCATCTACAGTCAGGACTTTTTGAATATATCCACTGTGTTCACCCATCTCCCACACCTCCTTTAAGCTGGAATTAACTGCTCCCAAGTGTTCACTTCATGGGATCACAGCTGGAGTCTGGTTGACTGACTTAACACAGACACCTTTCAGATGGCCAAAATTAAACGAAATGGATCCTGTGCCGTGTCAGTAGAGGTGTAACTAGAGCACATCAGGTAATTCCTCCAGACCATATCAGTGGCGCCACGTAGTGAATAATCCTGATGGGACTTGAGCCTTCTCTAAAGGGTTCAAGAGAAATGAAAGAGTGAAAAATTAATTATGCAAATACCTGCAGCAATAAGTTTGTGGTCTCAGGTACCATAAAAGAGCCACATCTCTTCAATAGTAGCATCTCATGGTGGGGACATGTCTTTATGTCATTTCCTCTTGAAGGTAATTCCCCAATCACAAAAGCTGCTCCTGCATAAATTAGTAAAACATAGATCCCAAATGATATCACTCTTGGGAGACAAAATTACAAAACACCTTTGAGTGGGGGGAACACGAAATTCAGGAGCAGGACAGATACCCAGATGGAAGAGGCTGCAGAGAACATCCAAGCCTATGTAACAAGCTGAGCTCTCCATAATTCTTACAAGGTTTTAACAACCTTTGCTGATGGTTTTACCCATCTTCTGAGGGAAAATAAGAAGCTGAGTGTTAGTCTGCTTTGCCCAGGAGCTTTGAAGGGCAGAAGTGTGGGTCTGTATCCAGCACTGAAGATTTAAACCTACAAAATGTTAGTTGAAGACTCTGTGTTGACATTTTAATATCGTGTAGAAATCACATAAATATAGTTGTGCAATACAAGTACTGAACATTAAAGTTTGGGCTTGATCTGGGATGATAATGATTCTGTGATCTTCGTGTAAAGCCGCCTCAAAGCATCTTCCATCCATTCTCTTGCTTTTGCATCTCACACCAATGTTTTATGGAGGTTTACTAAGCAAGACGAACTTTGAGTCCAGCCTAAGCTATTCCAGCTTTCCCTCTGCCACGAACTCATTGCTCTGCTCTACTTTGTTCCCTTCCCTTGTGCAGCTCCCAAAAAACCTCCCACCCAACCCCCAGCTGACCCTGTGGTGAAAAATAAAACAGAAACCTCAGTGACGCTGGCATGGTCCCCTCCGAGGATGGAGCGGCCCATTCCAGTGGATGGCTACATCGTGGAGCGCAAGAAGCTCACGGGCTTCACCTGGGTCAGGTGCCACGAGTCCCACGTCCCCGGCCCCGAGCTCACGGTGACCAACCTGGCAGAAGAAGCTGACTACCAGTTCAGAGTGTCCGCAGTCAACGCCTTCGGGCAGAGCCCCTACCTGGAATTCCCTGGGAGCCTGCACCTCGGTGAGCGCAAAAAAACGGCACAAAACTGGGTGGTCGCACACATGGGCGCTTTGAAAACATTTCCTGTTGCTTTGGGGATGGAGAAATGGCCCAGAAAATTCTCTTTCCTTTCACTGCTGGTTCTCCTGCTTCATCTCAACCACTGACCTCCACCAAAGGGATGAAGGAAAAAGTCCAAAACCACCCCAGTGATGGTGGTTGGGTTTCTGTGGTGGAGCTGTGGGTGTGTTCATGTTCCGATGTCCCACATCAGGCTGTGGGAGAGGCAGAGCTCCCTGCAGTGGACCTTAAACCTGTAAATGTTTCTTCTGCACCTGCAACGAAAGGAAAAATTGAGATGGCTTTCTGGTAGAATTTTCAATGGATAGACATGAGATATCGATCTTGCACCTAGAAAATATTTTTGGGTGATCATATCATCATGAAAACCAAGTTTTAGACAGTCTCTCTTTAATCTTAGAGTTTCTAGGAGAAATCCAGGCATTTTGCTTTATTTCTAGGGTGCCAATGTGTACAGAGAATCCTTGGGTGCAATGGGATTTTTTCTTCCTTTGACTTACTGCCCTAGAAAATATCTGTACAGATATTGAAGACCAACACAAACATTGATCATAGTGTGGCTTGTGATTGTGTCATCTTTGTCCCTTGCTGTCTGAACATGCCTGTGTTGTCCTAGAAGTGACTCGTGGGGATATCTAGAAGTCACTCCTTCTGAAATCTAAAAATAATATTGGCTATTCAATAAGTAACACACTTGCAGGGGGACCTGGATATTCCTGGCTTATGTCTTTATACATTTTAGGAATAAAAGAAAATCAGTAAAATCAGCCTGCTGTTCCTGACCTGCAAAAACAGGACTGCAGCTGAAGGAAACAAACCCTTTAGCCAAACCATGCATTTCCTTCAGTGCCTGAAAAATGTGTAAGGCTGCATGAATTTATCCTCACGTCTTGTTTACCCTGACGATTTTGTTCTTGAGATGATGTATCCTCCAGCACGGTGGTTTTGTTCTCAGAGATGTGTTGTTCTTCCCTAGAACCCGTCCTGGCTGTGAAAAACCCCCTGACAACAGGTGAAGTTGCACCTGGAGGGGATGCCCTGTTCACTATTGACCTGACCAAGACATGTTCTGGCACTTGGTACCTGAATGGCAAAGTCCTACAGGAAAGTGAGAGCTGCATCATCAACAGAACCCAAACCACTCACACGCTGCTCATAAAGAACGTCACCAAGAAGGATGATGGGGCAGAAGTGAGATTTGTTGCCAATGACATTGAGACCAGCACCAAGATGAGAGTGAAAGGTATTTGTTGTCATTGCTGTCCTTTCTTCTCCCACCTGAGGGGTGTAGGTGATTAAAGTTGGGGCTGGAGGTTTTTCTTGGCCTGTGGGAAGCACCTGAATTTGTGTCATGTGATTGATGTGTGTCCTGGCAATGACCTCATGTGATAGCTCAGAGATCTGGCCAGTTGGTGTTATCTGGACTAGATTGCTTTACATCAGCTCACAAATTTCTGCCAAATTTCTGTCATTCAGAGCCATCTTCCAGTGGATTCTGTCACCAAATCTTCCACTAATTCACCTTAATTCAGCTCCAGAGAATTGGACTGGTTTGACCAGTCTCTCTGACTGTAATAACCTTTCAAAAGTAAAGGAGCATTCATTACTAACAACACTTTCCTTGTAGGTTTTTTAGTCCACCAAGTGTGGGATGTACAAGTTATTATCTTGGAACTTGATTTAAGATCAAGGTTTCCTCTATGGCAGTAAAACAGAGGTAATGGCAATAACATCTGCACCTACCACATTGCAGGAAAAACATAATGAATTCGTAATGAACCATTTATTCTGGAAGGATGTGTTTGGCTTTGGGAGAAGATTTCTGCAGAACCATGTTTAGTGTATTATTTATCCACAGAAAAAAATGTGGGATTTTTTTTTTCTTAATGACTTTGGCAATAAAAACAGATCAGGTTTTCTGAACTGGGGAAAAAACGCTCAATATTGACATGAGTGTGAGGGCAGGAACAGGTTCTAACACCTTCAGAGATCTCACAGCCTACAGCAGACCTGTATTGGGGTAAATTCCCTCGAGGTAACTCGAAATAACAAAGCCTCTCGTGCTGGCAGGAGCTGCAGCCAGATTCACCAACAAGGGCAAAGACGTGGAAAAAGTCTCCGCTCGGCTGAGGGAGGAAGCCCAACTCCAGGCTGAGCTTTCAGACACAGAGGCCACTGTGAGGTGGTTGAAAGATGGGAAGGAGCTCAAGGCCAGTGAGAAATACGAGCTCCAGACCTCGGGGAAGAGGCGCGTCCTGAAAATCCGCGGGACTGCCGAGGAGGACGCTGGAGTTTATGAGTGTGTCTGTGAAGGGGATAAAATGCTTTATCAGCTCTCAGTGAAAGGTGAGTGGAAGCCTGGGCTGCTCTGCCCTGGGGTTGTGCCTGCCCCGAACTCATGGGGCCACCAAGGCACACAAAGGGAGGGTTCCAGAGGGAGTCTGTAAATGGCTCATCAACACCCAGCCTTGATAATGTGGTCCTACAGCAGAGCTGGGGAGGGAAATTGGTGAGAGCTGTGCTTTCACTCCAATTGGCATCTTGATATTCCAGGGAATTTGGTGTAATATTGTGAGGTCGAGTGGTGGATATGGAAAAATGCTCCTGAGATGAAGAAATCCAGCCCCAGGGGCAGGACAAGACACAGGATCCTCTGTCTGCCCCACACTTGGCATCAGACGAGTCACTGAAAAGAGAATTCAGCTCTGATGAAGGTTCTGGTTGTATAAAACATTTTAGCCTTGTGGCAGGGGCACCAAACCTCTGACTAAAGTTATATAAAAATGTTAAACTTTGCAGCCCTTCCAACAAGAGTGGGGTGATTGCAGTAGTGATTTTTCTTTGAATGGGCAAGTTGACTCTGTAAAGCCATTTGATTTCCATGTTGTGTCCCACAGCTCAGCCTCACCTCCCTCCCAACCACCATCACACTGTTTCTACATGGAGTAAGTCTGAGGTGTTCCATCATCATGTTCTGCTGGCATCTCACCCTCCTTGATTTCTGTAGAAAAAACAAAGCCTGATAATATTGTGGGTTTTTTTCACATTTGACAGCTTGTTTGGTTGTTTCAAAGAGCAAACTTGAGGGAGTTGGAAAAAAAAAAAAAGAAATGTTACTAAATCTATAGAGAGAGGAATTTCTGTCTACAACTGGCACCTGCTCTTCATTTTGATTATTTTTCTCTCTGGCTCTGCCTCTTTAGCATAATTTTTCATGCTGGCAGTTCTACCCACGTTTAATTGAATTACTCGATGGATATTTCCATGTGTTGTTCACTGTAGGGTGACTATCAAATGAGTAATCAATGTTATTCTTTTAAAATCTACATTGACAAGTTATGATTTGAAGTCTGGTGATTACAGTTTGATTGCTGAAGCATTGCCTCTGGTAATTCTCATCCTTGTGGTATGAGCCTCAAAAACGCTGTATCTTCATTTTACCTCCATTATTGCCACCTTTTATCAGCCCCAGGGAGCTGGGGAACCATCTGAGGAGCAGGTCAGCTGTGAATGGCACGTGGGCATCACGTGGCTGCCAAGGGGCCACCGTGCCCAGCCACGGCCACTGTGTCACTGCCAGGGCCTCCTGCCACAGCAGCCAGAAATGCACTTGCCATTTGTCACTGCAGTGCCTGCTCTGCCCTGAGCTCCTCGTGCCAGCACCCCCTGGCACATGACCTCCTGTATTGACAAGGGACATCCGAGACGTCTCCTTCGGGCTGCTCTGGTTTTCTGAGGAAGGCAAGGGTGAATGAACTCATCTCCCTCTTCTTCCTCCCAAAGCTTTGAGCCTGTGGGCTGAGTTTCAGTAATGTTGGGGAAGAAATATCTTAGTGCCCTTCCCTTCCCTTCCCTTCCCTTCCCTTCCCTTCCCTTCCCTTCC
>JAHLSL010000022.1:1687822-1710892 GCA_025920805.1 Petroica traversi
GAGGTGAAGTGGTACAAGGATGGGAAACTCATCACCTCCAGCAAGAAATTCAAGGTGGAATCTGAGGGCAAATTGCGTCGTCTGGTGGTGGGTCAGGTGGAGAAGAAAGATGCAGGGGAGTACAGCTGTGAGGCTGCTGGCCAAAAACTCACCTTCAGGATTGATGTAACAGGTGAGAGAATGTGCTGCATCCCTATTTTACATCCTGAAAAAGTGAAATCCCTGGTTTTTGTCCTGAAAAATTGAAGGAGACAAAAGTTATGTGGCTTGTCAAATTCCCATCTCAACAGGCAGTGACTGAGCCAGCACTTAAGGGGTGTTGGTTTACTCATGAAATTGTGTTCATACTCTTAGATTTGTCTTTGTGTTTTAGAAAATAAACTTGCAGTGGATTTCTGTAGCCCAGTCTTGGGACAGGCTGAAGATCACTGGGGGATTTCCCTGGGAATCTTGGGAAGATGCACTGATAATTCAGTAATTGCAGGAGAAATTAAAGGGCGCAGCAAATCTGAGTACAGGCATTTTCTTGTGAAAACTCCTTTCTGAAACAGACTTTATTATCAAGGAAACCTTTCTATTATGGCCTCTATCAACTGGATGGAAATGCCAGAACTGTTCTTAGAAGCAGGAGATGAGGAAACCAGCTCTTTCCATCATAATATTATCAGGGACAGCTTTTAATCTTCATATCCTTCTCTTGGATCTCAATGAATTTAAGACAAACTGAAGAGACCATATATTAGATTTTTTTTTGATTGTGGCATGGTGAAAATACAATGGGGACTTGGTAATACTCATTCATTAGAAAAAAATAATTCTGGGATGACACATCTTGAGGACAGTTGGGAAATAAGGATACAGACACAGAACAGGCTCACAAAGTTTCTTTCCTAACTCTTCGTTTTTTCTGGCAAAGTAAACTGCAACTCTTGGGTTAGTTGGGCAATTTAATGTTTGTCCTCTCACAGCAAACCTAATTCTGACAGACCTCATCCACGTTAGTGTTGCTGGATTTTGGGATATGTTATTTTCTGCGGATTTTGAAGAAAGGAAGTGGTGGAAATGGAAGCAATTTTGGGGCTGTGTCTTGGGCTTCCAGAGAATGATTCCTTCACTGGCACTTGATGTAATCCAAATGTTAAAAATCCAGTTGATGGTGGTGGCAGGGAATTTGAATGGCAAATTAATTTTAGCACCAAAGGCTGATGTGTGCATTTGGAAAGAGGTCTGCAAATTTTCAAAATCTGCCCTTGTGCCCTCAATTGCAGAGGCAGAGGATGCTTTTGTCCACAAGGAGAAGGTGCAGAAAGAGGTGAAGGCTGCACTCTCAGAAAATGCCACGCTGAGCTGCGAGGTGGCCCAGGAGAAAACGGAGGTGAAGTGGTACAAAGATGGGAAACTCATCACCTCCAGCAAGAAGTTCAAGGTGGAATCTGAGGGCAAATTGCGTCGTCTGGTGGTGGGTCAGGTGGAGAAGAAAGATGCAGGGGAATACAGCTGTGAGGCTGCTGGCCAAAAACTCACCTTCAGGATTGATGTCCCAGGTACAAAAAGATTATTTTCCCCTTCATTCTTATTTCTAGAATCTTTAGAAAAATTAACATTATTTTATTAGACTTTTTTTGTGCTGGGCTTCAAATTTTTGGAGGCCATCACTGGCATGGCCTAGGATGGGTACAAATACAAGACCATTTTTCTGCATGTTTTCTTTGTAAATTATTTAAAATCCTTAAAACAGGGAGCTGAGCCAATGGAAAATTTTGGAAGCTGCACATCACTGGAGGGAAAGGGCTGTACAAAGGAAAGTACTGATTGTGAATCTCCTACCTCCTGTCTTGGTGCAATGAGCACATATCTGCACCACAGCTTGTACTCAGTGCAGGGTCATGGTGGAGAGCCTTCCCAATGTCCATACGCCTTTTCTTTCCCTTGGAAGTGCTCATTTCAGCCTGATGGGAGTAGTGGAAGTAGGGCTTGATATGTATTAATGTCTTTAGGGTGTCAAAAAAAATGGCAAGTAAGGAAAGGAGGTGTCATGGAGACTCATTCCAGTTGTATTTCTCTCCTGGGGCTTTAGAGATGTAGACTGGATTCAGCTTCCCAACTCCCTCACAACTTCCCAATCCACTTCCAAGTGGTGTGGCTGATGTATCTTCTGGAGAACAAGGGGATTTCGCCATTTGGATGTGAGATGAGATGAGATGAGATGAGCTTTCCCCAAGGTTGCACTGAGAACAACAGGGTCCTGGGGGTGTCATTGCTGGTCTAGCACCTTTCTCTCTTAAAATTTTCTAAGAAGAAGCACAAGCAACTGCTGAGAATCCAAGAAATCAATTTTATGGGATTGTGATGCAGCATGGAACAGCCCCTTCCTCTAAATATTTGATTGTTTGCAATTAACTTCAACCAAAACATGTCCTGCCTTGACTGGATCACGTTGGGCAATGTTCTAATGGACCATACAGATATTACTGCTGTGAAAAAAACCAAAACAGGCAAAAAGCCACCACAAAACCCCCATCACAAAGTAGTTGGCATTTTCTTCTGATAGATTTACATGTGGACTGTCATGTTAGGGGGGGTTTTCCCAGCATTACTTGTAAGCCACCATAAGGGGATTGAACAATATCGTATTTTGGAGAAACTCTGGACTTCTCTCTCTTTCCAGAGCCAGAAGTTGTGTTTACAAACAAGGAGAAGGTGCAGAAAGAGGTGAAGGCTGCACTCTCAGAAAATGCCACGCTGAGCTGCGAGGTGGCCCAGGAGAAAATGGAGGTGAAGTGGTACAAGGACGGGAAACTCATCACCTCCAGCAAGAAGTTCAAGGTGGAATCTGAGGGCAAATTGCGTCGTCTGGTGGTGGGTCAGGTGGAGAAGAAAGATGCAGGGGAGTACAGCTGTGAGGCTGCTGGCCAAAAACTCACCTTCAGGATCGATGTCACAGGTAGGAGAAGATTCTTTGTCATCATTCAGAAGAGGACAATAAAGCAATAATTGGAATAACTGTTCCACCATGGCTTGGTTTAGATAGTCTGGGGTTTGCTGTAGCCTGCAGGGTTCACCTGACTTTCTGCACTTGGTTGCCTGGATTTGTAGAAATGGGAATATTTGGCTTTAGCAGGGCACAAAATCTGTCTCATTCTTAGTGGGTCTAATAGTTGCAGCTATAAATATAGTAGAAACAATTAATATTATTCTGGTCCCTTCTATTCCTGGGATACCAAAGGTTGATTTTTGTGCATTGTTCCTCTTGAAAGGAAAGAATCATTAAAGAATCCTTTCCTTGTTAGACTTCCAATCTCATTTTGGAAGACTTAGAGGCTGGAATATGTTTTGTCATTTATCAGCAGCACATCTCAAGATGGGTTGTAAACAGCACTTTTTCTGAATTTGGGCTGTTGTGTGATTGAGATCTCGGTCTTTTGAGATGCCTTACTACTCCTTCCAGGTGCTAAATGCTCCTTTGCTCTGAAATATTCCAAGAAATTGCTTGGAAAAGGATTCACACAGTGCCTAAAGTGCTTTAAGCATGTGATGTTAAAGGGAGTTATGACATTGCACTCACTGTGGGAATCTTTTGCCATGATCCTGACCTACCTGAGCCCTGCAGGGAGATATTTTCTTTGTCTCTTTGAGAGTCATGTTTGTGGCAGTGGAAGAGACCATGAAGAAGCTGTTCCAGAGGCCCTTAGTGCTTTATTGTGTCTGAGATCTTAAATAAAAGGAATTTTGGACCTTTTAGTGGTATGCAGGACAGATGTTCTTTGGGAATGTTGGAATTAAATACATTTTTACATAGTGATTTACAAACGTAGGGTTGATGTCAAGGCTCCTCTTGGTCCTTTCCATTTTTGGGCTCTTAGTTCCTAATTTTCCAAGTGGCACCTCCATCCTACAGAAGGGTAGATGCTGCTCAGTGATGGCAATGAGTTTTGGCAAGTGACAACGTAAACATTTTCCAAACCTCTCCACAGAAGTCTTTAAGATTAATCTCATTTTAAACCCTCAACAATTATTCTCTTTTTTTTTTTTTTCTTTTCTGTTCTCAGAGCCCAAACCTGCATTTATAAACCAGGAGAAGGTCCAGAAGGAAGTGAAGGCTGTCCTGACAGAAAGTGCCACCCTCATGTGTGAGGTGGCACAAGATGCAACTGAAGTGAAGTGGTACAAGGAGGGAAAGCTGCTCGTTTCCTCTCGGAAATTCAAAATAGAGACCGTGGGCAAATCCCGGCGCCTGGTGATAGAGCAGCTGGAGAAGAAGGATGCTGGGGAATACACCTGTGAGGCTGCAGGACAGAAGCTGACCTTCAAACTGGAACCAACTGGTGAGTGCTCACTTGGTGGTGGGAAGAACCAATCTGTGTGGCTTAGAGGAAAAGTGGATATTCCTGACTTGTTGCAGCCACTGGAACAAAACCAGTGAGACCTGTGACATGTTAATTTTTAATGTAGCAATGCAGAGGTGGGAAATCTGAACTTTTTTTTGACTCTGGAAATACTATAAAATTTTTTGTTTATCTCCTTAACACGCCTTGTCACCCAACCTCTTTCAGTGGTGGGGAGCTGAAAGTAGAAGAGGGAGGTTTTGAAGAGCAGCACTGGAGCTATGGAGAAAGGACACTCAGAAAACCTGGTCCGCTGCTTGTGCGTGCCCCAAAAATGTCCAGTTTTGTGGCAAGGGGTTGTACAAGGTAGAGAAGAGGCCAAGAGGAAGGAACTTGGAATCACAGGATGATCTGGGTTGGAAAGAACCTTAAAGGTCAAGTTCCAACCCTCCAGCCAGTGGAGCAAATAGAAAACAGGCCATACATTCAGCCTGTTAATGTTCCTTCTTAATTTTATCTAAAATCCTAAAAATGAGAAGGGAAAGAATTACATAGGTAATATTATTTCTAAGAAACAAGCTTTTTAGGGGCAGCAGATAAAATGGAAATATTTGCATTTCCTTTCTCTGCTTCTTGTCTAAGCAGGAGTTCTGGGTTACCTGAGAGATCATTTTGTTTCTTTCCTCTCAGAAAAATATTATACCAGCCAGAAATATTCAGCCATATTCCCTGGATTTTATTACAGGTTATGGATGGTGTGAATCCAGAACAGAGAGCAATATAAAATTGCTGTGTCAAGGATTTGAGCATAAAGTTCTTAATTTTCCTGGTTTATTGTCTTTCCTAGAACCAGAGGCTAAATTTGAAAAGAAAGTTGTCCAGAAAGAGCCCCTCGTTGTTGAAGAACATGAAAGCATCACACTGACAACCTCAGTCACGCCTGAAAACGCTGCAGTGAGGTGGTTCAAGGATGGCACAGAAATCAAGGCCAGCAAGAAATGTGTGATCAAGAGTGAGGGGGCATCCAGGACACTGACAGTGAACACAGCTGAGAGCTCAGACTCTGCCCTCTACACCTGCCAGACCAAGGATGACAAGCAGGAGTTCAGAGTCCAGGTGAAAGGTGAGCAGGGCCCAACCCAACAGCTGCACTTCCCTCATGGTGGGATGGAGGTGAAATCCAAGCTTTTCCGAAAACAGCTCCCACCTCAAGGCCTGTTGCACCTTCTCTGGATGCCCAAATGGGCCAGCAAAGTTCTCCAGCTTCCAAATTTCCAGTTTTTGTCCTTTGCTGGCCACTTGGGGACATGGAAGCCTATGATGGGTACTTCTGGTGCTTGCTCCTCTCCTGTTTCTGTATCCTCCTGTATAGAATGGCAGTGATCTGAGAACAGCATGTCAAAGGAATCTCCCTGAATTTCTGCCTTTTGTGTTTGTTTTGGTCTCCCTTGAGCCCCAAATATGTATCTATCTATCTATCTATCTATCTATCTGTCTATCTATCTATCTATCTATCTATCTATTTATTTTCCAAATTTGAGCAGAGCTCGTTTCTTAGAACAGGTTTCTTCTCTTTCCCTCCCTCAATGATTTTCCCTTCTCCCGGCTCCCAGAAATCCCAGTGAAGTTTGCCAAGAAGCTGGAGCCCGTGAAAGCCGAGATTGGTGGCAGCGTGTCCCTGACCTGTGAGTTGAGCCACGCCAAAGGGAAGGTGACCTGGAGCAGGAATGGCGTGGAGATCAAGCCCAGCAAGCGCTTCCAGATCCGTGAGGAGGGGCTCAAAAGAATCCTGACAATAACAGGGATCCGGGCTGAGGATGAGGGAGAATATTCCTGCGAGTCCAGGGATGACAAGAGCAGCATCACCATCGTCCCCAAACGTGTGTCTCTAATGGTGACAGTGTGGAGGGATCACTGGGTTTTGTCCTCAGCTGTTACAACCCTGAAAACTGAGTTTGTTCATCTGTCTGGGTTGATTCCTATGTTGAGAGCAGAATACAGAATTCCCCTCTCAGTGTCAGTGGAACCTCAATTTGTGAAAAACATAATCATTGTGGGATCTGTTGAGCTCAGGTCTCTTAATATCAACCTTTGTACTGCATTTGAGGCTGGAATTAATTTTCTCAAATATAAGATGGGCTTTTTCCCCCTATTTTTTTGCCTCTCTTTGTACACATATTTTACTCATCCATGGGGAATGTGATGACCCAGTATTGTGATCACGTACTTTAAGTAATCAAATTGCTGCTTTCAATACAGACGTGGAAGCTTTTGGCTGTTTAAAGGTGCTCAGAACATGCTCCTGAATGTTTTACTCCTTTCCATCAGCTCCCAGAGTGGTGAAATTCGTCACAAGTCTCAACAGCGTGGTGTCTGAGGAAGGAAAAGAGGCTGTGTTCAAGTGCACTGTCTCCCCCAGTGACGCTGTGGTCACCTGGCTCAGGAATGGTGCCAAGATTGAAGCCAGCAAGAAATACGTGATCTCCCAGAAGGACACCAACCACAGCCTCACCATCACTGACCTGACACTGGAAGATGCAGCTGAAATCACCGCCAACGCTGAGGGTGTGGAAAGCACAGCCAACCTCAGAGTCAGAGGTAAGAGGTGGCAGTGCCCCTTTGACAGGCTGGCACTGGTGCCCTGCCCATGGCAGGAGCTTGGAATTAGATGATCTTTAAGGTCCTTTCCAACCCAAGCCATTTTATGATGTTGTTTTATGTGGCTTTCACTCCAATTAATTATGTTAGCAGCAGGGAAAATCTGCTTTGGAGATCTGGTTTGGAGACACATGAGCCACTGGTTTAGTTTTCTCTCAAACCCTAATTTCTGGACCCCCTGCATTCCTACAAACATTTCCTCTCTCGCAGAGGCCTCCATCTCCTTCAAGAAGAAGCTGGAGCCCAGAACAGTTGAAGAGAGGGAGACAGTGACCTTGGAGGTGGAGCTGACCAAGCCTGCAGAGGTGAAGTGGATGAGGAACAGCATCGTGCTGAAGCCCAGTGACAAAATAGAGATCAAAGCTGAGGGAACAAAGCACACCTTGGTGGTCAAGGACATCTCCTTCGCAGACCGGGGCTTCTACTGCTGCGAGAGCCCTGATGACACGACACAAGCCAAGATCAATGTGGAAAGTGAGTTCAGTGATCCTCACTTCTAGAAGTGCCCCAGGCAGGGTTTTGGGGTGGATTCTGGTCTCTGCATTGTCATGGGGATGCAGGGACACAGCCATGGCCTTGCCCACCAGTCGAATGACTGAGAGGAGATGAAAGAAATGGCAGTGAGCAGAAAATGTCTGGCTGGTTCCTGTTGCCTCCATCTCATCCCACCAGCTTTGACCATTAAGCTTCTTAAAAGATTCTTTCATTTCCCCTCTTTCTTATTCCCTGAAATGCTCTGTGTTCTTCCTCTGTATGATTTTTTTAGCAAAAAATCCCTCTTCAGCATCCATTGCCCTGATTTTTCTCTGCAAACTGCCTCGTTCAGAATGTCTCCTTGTGTTCAGTCAGAGTCTAAAAAACTATAAAAGCAAATCTTCTCTCTGAGGGTGTTGCCCACTTGGGTAAATTATTAGTTCCTCATCCACAGCCCTGTCCCTTTCCTGCATCTTTTTGTTATAATTGTCACAGGATAGCTGAAGACAGGATTTAAGCACTAAAGGACTGTCTAATTTTGTCCATAAATTCTTTGCCACCAACTGGTGTTGGGCTGGTGATAGATTATAGGTGAGGAAGGACTTGAAAACAGTCCTCTGGGTACTTGATGTCTTACAAAGTGGAAGGGAACAATTTCCATGATGCCACGAAATAATGGACTTTCGGTGCAGTGAGACAGATCCAGGTCATGCTCTAAAAAAGTTTTTTAATGGTCAGAAAACTGAATAAGTTGACGGGAGTGGACTTGAAGCCTTCATCATGTTTTGGTTGTTGTTGGTGGTGTTTTTTTTTTTTTTTAATTGGCAGCTTATTTGCTTTTAGTGGTGATACAAGTTTAAGCATGAAATCCATTTTACCAGATGATAGGGCATGAATGTCTTGGCACAGAAACAGGTAATATCCACCCAAGCCATGGATGCTTTGGCCACCAACTTGGGAGGTGTCAGCACTTTTTGCATCATGTCATGGTTGTTTTTTTTCCTTTTACTACAACTTTTTGCTCCCATGTGTGTTTTATCCTAATTGAAGAACTGCACAGTGTTCCCATGGATTTATTTATCTTTCTTTTACCAAAAACTGGAGGCCCATTTGCCCTTTTTCTGTGGTGTTCAGTTGACCTATTTGTCCCATGAAAGCATCCATTTAAAAAAGAGTATAGTCATGGCCAGGTTTAATTTCCTGTAAAGGTGATTGTTTAATTGGCAAATGCCCATTAATTGGCAGGTGCATGAGGAATAGGGAAATAATCTATTTTGGAAGTCCTCAGGTGGTTTCACAGCTGCCAATGTGACATCTTCAACTTTTCCATGTTGCTTTCCAGTGAGGCAGATCAAGCTGGTGAAAGGCCTTCAACCCCTGTCAGTGGCTGAGAAAGGGACTGTCACCTTTGAGGTGGAGGTGTCCCACGAGGACGTGGAGGGGACATGGCAGAAGGACGGCGTTCGGCTGAAACCTGCGCCCAACGTCAGCTTCGGTGTCCTGGGCAAGAAACACTCCCTGACTCTGTCCTCAGTGGCGCTGGAAGATGCAGGGCTCATCTCCTTCAAAGCAGAAGGCATTAACTCCTCAGGGAAGCTCACTGTGACAGGTACAAAAAGCTTGGGTTGGATGTGGTTGTCTTTTCCTGACCTGGAGAAAATTTAAGAGGGCAACAAATTTTCCTTGCAACAGCAGGGGATGTAAAGCACAGTAATGTTTCCTTCTAATGGAATAGCTAACAGGGGAATTGTGGCATTACTGTCCTCAGAACAATGATAAAGTGCCCAAACCAATAAAAATTTTAATAATCACAGCAGTCAGGCTCTGCCTACCCATCAGAGCTTGTTTGACCCCGTCCTCCATTCACTGGACTTCCTCTTTCCTTTCCAGAATTGCCTGTGAAGATCAGCAAACCTTTGGCAGATGTCAGTGTAACTCAGAAGCTCAAGGCCACATTCGAGTGTGAGCTGTCCAAACCCAATGCCACTGTGAAGTGGTTCAAGGTACAGCACTGAATGAATTGTGATATTTTAATTTCTGACTTCTCTGGAAGGGAATGAGAGCCTTTAATTCTACTTTCAGGGCATGTGGGCCTAAGCCTTTGCAGCAGAACTCATAGCATTGCTCTCTTGTCCTTATGGCAATTTACTCTCCCAGTTTATCACTCTCAGGGTTTTATTTACTGTTGTAAATTGGGTTGAAAGTGAAACTTTTCTGTGCTTGCACAGAATGTGAGCACTGCTGTCACAGATTTGCAGTCTTCTGCTTTACTCCACGCCAAGCAGTTTTCACCCAAGGATTTACAGCCTTTTTGGGAACTGTGATTTAAAGGGAAGCCTCAATTTCTTTTGTCAGTGACTGTCCAGTTCTTTTTCCCTTGAGAGTAATTTTGGGGATGAGCTCTGGCATTTTGTGTACCTTCCTTGGGGCTCAGCTGAAACTTTCCTTTATTTGGGGTAGCAGCAATTCTTCAAGGTGGAATTTGGGCTCCAAGGGTGATCTAATTTCAAACCTCCTGTCATGAGCAGGGGCATCTTCAACCAGACACGGTTGCTCAGAGCCCTGTTCAACCTTCTCTTCAGTGTTTCCAGGGATGGGGCATCCACCACCTCACTGGACAGCCCGTGCCACTGTTTTGCCACCCTCATTTTGAAAAACTTCTTCCTTATTTCCTAAATTGACCCTCTTTTAGTTTAAACCCATTTTTGTCTGAAGGGGCTTATCGCCAATTCTGTACAGTTTTAAGACTTCAAAAAAAGTGTCAGAGATCATCCAAAATTTCTGTGTGCTCTTCAGCCTTTCCAACTTCCTGAAATCTTTGCACGGTAAGGAAGCTTCAACACATGTTCCTGTAAATGCAGTTTTCAGTCCAATGAGAAGGGTGAAATAAGCACAGATTGGAATGTCTGTTTTGCTTACTGCAGACGTACAGGAGTTGAGGGTGATCTACTTTGGCCTTTCCCCCTTCTAGGATGGGAAGGAAATCCGGCAGAGTAAAAACATTGGGATGATCTCCCAAGGAAACAAGAGAAGCCTCATTATTCACAAGTGTGAATATGAAGACCAGGGAACCTACACATGTCAAGCAGCTGAAGACAAGACATCAGCTACTCTAAAAGTTCATGGTATGTTTGGCTGAAGTAGGAAAATACATTTACTGCAGTACTTTTTGCTATACAGCAAGAAATTCTTTGTGGAGAGTATATGTTTTTCACAATTGCTCATTTTGGTGAAGTTTCTCTTCTGGGCAAGACAGTGCTGGCACACCTGTCCTGCAGGATTTTTGGAAGAGGTCCTAAGTCAGTTTTCCTTTTATCATAAGTGATTTCTGTTCTCTGGAATGTGAATGGTGTTTCTGGGTTGGCATGTCAGGAAATTCTGGACAGCCTGGCACAAAGCAGGGATTCGGTGCTGACATGGTTTGGTGGCACCATTGTCTCAGGGGAACTTTGCCTGAATAAGGACTGGACAAGCCTTGGGTATGAGCTCAAGAAGTGCCCTAATTTTTAGGTTGGAAATGGTAAGGAAAGGGTTGTTATTTCTGCCTGCACCTCTCCTTTATGCTTGAGACAGATTTTCCCTCCGGTGTTGCACTGAGCAACTGATGAAGTGCCAGGTGTGTTTTGTCACCAGGCTCTGAAGCACCTGAGTTAAGTTCTGAGATAAAGGGAATTTACTCAACAGACAGCTCTGCCCTGCCCTGGCAGATGTACTTTTCCAGAGGGGCACCTGAAAAACCGATCAGCTCTTTCTTATTAAAGAGAGAATCTTTCTCATTGCTTACTAGATGCTGTCCTCATGTGGTCACTTGGGTTCAGCAGGACCTTCATGAACATCTGTCCCACTGCTCTGTTGAACTGCCCCTTTTCTCCCTGGTTTTGGGATTCAGATGGGTTGTTTCTCGCATTTCAACTCTGCTCCTGAGGCTGATTCAAGGCCTCTTTCAAAGGAAAAAGGCTACAGTACCACAGATCAGTTCTGACAAAGAGAGTTCCAAGGTGCAGAGTTAAAGAGAGTTATCCTCAGTTCAGGAAACTCTGAAAGAATACATCTCCCATGTAAAACAGAGGAGAGCATGCAGAGAAGCATGAATGAGGCCTGTTTATCGTGACCTAAGAGATTGTAGGCTTGTGTTTAGTTTTTCTTGGCAGATTTTCTCTCATTAATATGGGTATTTCCCTGTATGAAGTTCCAGCATCCAGAAAATCCTCTTGCAATGAGCTTCATCCATAAAGATTATTCACTGTGTTGATGAGAGAAACTACCCAGGAAGAGAGTCTGGTCTAGAATAAAACACACTCCTTTTTCCCCCCTGTGCATTTATGCAAAAATTAAACTTATGGAGAAATAAATATTTGCCTTCGTGACTTCACAGCCCGAGATGTCAAGATTGTAAAACCACTGGAAGATGTGGAAGTGAATGAATTAGAGAGTGCATCTTTCACCTGTGAGATCTCACACGACGAGGTCGAGACCCAGTGGTACAAAAATGACAACAAGCTCAAGACTTCAGACAACATCAAAATGCGGCAGGAAGGTAGGAGGGAAAAGGGAGATTTTGTTCTGGAATTGGGGGTGGGTTGGAGAATGGGAGACTAGAAAATAACAGGGTTTTGCTCTGGGGTGGCTGAGCTGTGTTTGGTCGTGTGTCTGTCCCCAGGAAAGACCTACTCCCTGACTTACGCTCGTGTCCACGTTGAGGATGCGGCCGAGATCAAATTTGTAGCAGAAAAGGCAGAATCTCGAGCTCAGCTGACTGTAAAAGGTAACTCTGCTTTTTGTGCTAGCACTGCTTCTGCTCTCTCGTTTTAGAAACCAATTCCCTTCCCTCACTTTTGATGTGAAAGTTGAAAAAACTCCTACAGTTTTCAGGGGGAAAAAAAAATCTACCTACCTTACTGCCTGGTAAATATCAACTCGGAGTTTATTTTCACAGTAGGGTGGTTTTATACCTTTAGACGTTTGAAGTGTGTGAAATTTGAGGGACAAAAAGCTGTAGCTTGACTTTTTCTTGCATTTTTACTTTCTGGTGTATGTTATAACAGAAAGTAGCAATTTTGAACGTATTTAACTAGAACAATGTGATAGACGGAGAGAAAAGGAAGAAATTTGAATTAACACACTGCTGAGGAGCTCAGGAAATTAGAGTCCAGTCTCTGTCTTTGCCACAGCACTGCTGTGGGGTATTGAGGAAATCACCAGTTACTTCTGCAGTTCTGCCACTCTGGTGGTAAAATATGGAGGAAGTTTCCCTTTAATTAGCCCTTCCCAATTAAACTTATTAATTGAGTGCTCAGCATAGCAGGGATTCCTGTCACCATCCAAATTACTGAACATAAAAGGAATATTGCTAATGAGTTTTTGACTGTCACTTTTCATGGAGACTGTACTGATAACTCCACTTATTTTTTTTCTCTCGTAGAGCTGCCCGTAAGGATCGTGAAGCCTTTACGGGATAAAATCGCCCTCTGGAAGCACCGGGGGGTCCTGGAGTGCCAGGTGTCCCGAGCCAATGCCAAGGTCCGGTGGTTCAAGAAGAATGTGGAAATCCACCCTGGTGACAAATATGAAATCGTGAGCGAGGGCGTTTACCGCAAACTCATCATCAACGACTCCGACTACGGAGATGAGGACACCTACACCTGTGATGCCTTCGATGACAAAACCAGTGCCAATTTCTTCGTGGAAGGTACAAAACCCCTTTTTTCACCTCTAGAATTCACTGGGAGGAGAACGGGCTGATTCACTTGTCACTTACTTTGAGTACACAATGCTGGTCATAAAGGATTTTTATTTAATGTTGTTTGTTCTGAAGTCCATGAAGTTCTGTGTCAGTTCCAGCAAGACTTGGAGCTGAACCACAGAATCATTTCCAAAAGTCCAGGGAGCAGCTCTTGGTAGCAGTTTGGCCTTGCAGAGGTTCTTCATTGAATGTGTTGTCAAATACACATGTTGAATAGTTTTATACACAGGAACATCCTGGAAAATGAATGAATTGTATATTCTCCTAAGGAAAATCAGGAAATTTCCAACCTATAAATGCTTATCAGATATATTGGAGAAAGTTTGTTTTTCAGATAAATGTTGCTGTTTCTTTTATCAATATCTGCCTTCCTGCTTTTCCATTTTATAGCACTACATGTTTGACATCAGGATAGGAAGCTGACTTTAGAATTAGGACTAGATACAGATTCACTTTCTGGCCTGTGACCAGCAATATTTGTTTGCTTTTATATAGAAAGAAAATACATTTTAAGACCTTTTGAGTTCATAAGTGCAGAAAAGATGGCATGAGTGCTCAGGCTGATAACAGAAAAGCTTTCATGACCCCTAAATCCCTGCTGTCTTGTTCCATCCAGAGCAAGCCATTAATATTGTAAGAGAGCTGTGTGATGAGGACGTGACTGAGCCTGAGGAAGCCAATTTTGAATGTGAGACATCCATTCCATCTGTGAAACCTGCCAAGTGGTTCCTGAAGGGAGCAGCCTTGCAGGCTGGCAGAAACATCATCATGCAGCAGGAGGGCACCATCCACAGGCTGACAATAATAAAAACAAGTGTGGATATGACAGGCACCATCCAGTTCTCCATTGGCAAATCCAAATCCACAGCGAACCTGCTCGTCAGAGGTAATATGATATTCAATATTCATTATGTGAATCAGAACAAAGATCTTCCCTCTCGCAGTATCTGGAAAATAACTTGTTATAGATGCTTTCTAAGATCTACTTGGATTTTTGGAAGATCTGCTGAGTTCCCAAATGCCAGTTATTGGGAGCTATGTTGGATGCACCAACTGAGCCAGAAATGTCTTAGGAAAGATCATATTAAATTGCTTTAGTGACCCTGGTATTCAAATCTATCAAGATAAAACTGGTTTTTGGTTTATTTTTATTATCTTGACTTTACCAAGGAGGACAAAACAGATGAAATTTGCCAGGAGAGTTCATTTTGTCCCATTTCTGAACTAGACAAGTATGATAGCTAATTTACTTAATTCATTTTGTCATTGACTTGATCTAGGACAAAGCCTCAAGGCTTTTTATCTTCTGCTGTCACCATGGTAAATCTCTCCAATCACATCCTGAAGTCCTTGTTTTGTCTTTAATTTGCTCTTACTTGAACAAAAACCTCAGTTAGAAAATTATTCAGCAAGCACAGAGCCAGAAGTGGACCATGAATTTGGTGGTTAATACACAGTATTATATCACATAAAACAGCTTTCCTTACAGATCGTTGTGCTGTTGTAGCTCCAAAGCTCATGAGCTCTGTTAGAGTCACTTGTAGCAGGATCTGAGCAGTCCACAAAACAGCTGTGAAAGTCATACATGAAATTAATGGGCATGAAATACAGATTAAAACCCTCCTCTACTTTCCTTCTTTCCCACCCCTGCTTTGCAGATTACCACATCCAGATCACCAGGAAGCTGGAGGACAAGACCGTCCTGGAGCGACACTCGGCCGTCCTGTCCTGTGACTTCAGGCCTTCCCCGAAGCACGTGAGGTGGTTCAAGGGCCAAGAGCTCATTGAGCCCTCGGAGAAGTACAGAATCAAGCGGGAGCAGTACTCAGCAGAGCTCAAGATCATGAAGGTGAAGCCTGAGGACGCTGGTGTGTACAAGTGCAGGGCTGGGATCGCCGAGACCGAAGCCACGCTGAGCGTTGAAGGTACGAGAGGTTTGCAGCAACAGGGCTGGCCTGGAGCTGGTCTTTATGATTCTCTGCTTCACTCTGGGTTCCTCCTTCTGATGAAAGATAGATTCCCAGTTATCTTCTAATTTTGTATAAATGCATTGTCACAAGCTAACTGCTGATTCCACGATGCTGAAATCCATCTCCTGCTGTGAAGTGGGTAATGCGTGTGGGAGGGCACCATGTGGGTAAGGTAGAAATTAACATTTGTCAAAACACATTATTCTCCATTTCATCCGAGGGATTAGACCTCTGGTGCTTTCAGCTAAAAATATCCTGGATGTTAAACTGCTACGGGCCTCCAATTTTGGTCATCTTTGCTGTGGGTTTAATTTCCTGACTGCAGTGTCAGCTTGTCTACCTGCTATGAATTTGACTATCTGCTATATATACACTTTATAGCTATTATTTTGTATCTGAACACAATTGTTATTCATAGTGATTTTCTACCTCATCTGGGCGTAGAGCTGTTTTTAGCCAGTTCTTCCCCTCAGATGACAATGTAAGAAAAGATGTTCACTGTGTCACTTCCAGCAAGACTTGGAGCTGAGCCACAGAACCACTTCTAAAAGTCCAGGGAGCAGCTCTTGGTAGCAGTTTGGCCTTGCAGAGGTTCTTCCTTGAATGTGTTGTCAAACATTAAAATGAGCTACTCAGGGCAATGATGATGTTGCCATCCCTGGAGGGGTTTAAAAGCTGTGTAGATGTGGTTTCATGGTGACCTTGGCAGTGCTGGGAGAATGGTTGGACTCAATCCTTGGAGGTCTTTTCCAACCTGAATTATTCTGTGATCCCATTCTATCCAAATAAACATATATATTTTAAAAAATCAAGTAATATTCCCAAACCCTCCTCTGAGTTATCTCATCCTTGAGAAACAGCATTCAATGAGCAGAGAAACCTGCAAAGAGAAACCTCTGCCCAAGGACTGTGAAAGAAAAAAATCAGAACCCTGTTGCTCCCTAAATCTGAGCAAGTAGCTTAATCTTTGTACTTTGCCTTTGTGATCAAAACCATTGTCTTCTCCTCCTCTGTGTCACCATTTCCCTGGAAATGAGGACAATTCAGTAAAAATGTGTTTGTGCATGCAGCACACAGGGATTTGAGCTCTGTGGGATGTTTAGGGTCACCGTAACATAATTTCAAAAATAATTACTTAATTTTAAATTAAAAACAAACAAACAAAACCCCCAAACTGATTTATATATAAAAAGGGAACTGAGGGTTCTAGACAATTTTAGTCTTTAATAGATTTTTTTTTCCTGTTGGAGCAAATGCAGAATGAGGTAAATGAAATGTGGTGACCAAAGGTGTGCAGGAGAACAGCACAAATCATCTGATAAACTCTGTGAGGTGGCTTGTGGTAAATGATTTATGATGATGGTGGTGACGGTGCCCCTTGGTTTCCCTCAGCCCGCAATGTGGAGGTCCTCAAGCACCTGCAGGACGTGGAGATTGAGGAAGACAGCTCTGCTGTCTTCTCCTGTGAGCTGTCCCATGACGATGAGGACGTGGAGTGGTTCCTCAATGGCACCCTCCTCTACACCAACAACTTCAACGACATCAAGAACGTTGGCAAGTGCTACACACTGACCATGAAGCAGGTGAAGCCTGAGGATGCTGGCACGGTGACAATGAAGTCAGACAAGGTGTCAGAGACCGTGCGGCTGAAGGTGATAGGTGGGTCCTGATCACGTTCCTGAATGAAAATGAGATGCAAATGTGTCATTATTTACCAAATCCATGGGAAAATCCTGCTTAATAGATAAAAACATTGAGCTGTTACATATGGGCCACGAGGATGGTGAAGGGTCTGGAGGGGAAGGCTTGTGAGAAGCAGCTGAGGTTGCTTGGTTTGCTCAGCTGGAGAAGAGAAGACTGAGGGAAGAACTTGCTGTGGGCTTCAATATCTTCATGTGAGGGGGAGTGGAATGGCAAGTACTGCTCTCTTCATTGTGGTGGCCCGTACCAGGATTTGAGGAAATGGCTGGACCTGAGTTATGTGAGGTTTAGATTGGATATTAGGAAAAGGTTTTCACCCAGAGGGTGGTGGGGCACTGAACAGGCCCCCCAGGGAATGATCATGGTCCCAAGGCTACCAGAGCTTCAGGAGTGTTTGGACAACTCACTCAGGGACAGCGTGGGATTGTTGGGGTGTCCTGTGCGGGGACAGGAGTTGGACTGGATGAGCATTGTGGGATCCCTTCCAACTCAGGATATTCTATAATTCTAAGATTTTTAATACATCAGTTCTGAAGCTGGACTCAACCAGCTGTGAGAAGGACAGTTTCCTGCTGTCCTTCATACATCTTAAAGTTCAGTCACACAACTGAGTTTCTGTGGTTTAGCACAGTCTTGGGCACCCTCAGCAAAGGTGCAGGTGACACCCAGTGGTGCATGTGATGTACCTGAGGGTTGAGGTGCCACCCAGAGAGACATGGACACAGTCAAGAAGTGAGACCATGTGGACCACTTGAGATTCAAAAAGACCAATGAGAGGTGCTGCACCTGGGTTAGGGCAGTCCCTCAAGTCAACACAATCTTGGGATGAAGGGATTTGGAGCAGGGTGAAGGGATTTGGAGCAGGATGAAGGCTTGAGAGCAGGATGAAGGACCTGAAGGTGCTGGAGGCTGACACTGATTTAGGTTCTGCATTAGTATCAGCAATGTTACCAAGGATTTATTAATGTCTCTAAATATTTGATAGCACCTGAAAGCATCTCAGTTATCCTGGTTGCTCTCTGTTTTGCCTCTTGACCTTCAGAGAAACCTGCTGTCTTCATGAAATCCTTGGATGACATTTTCGGTGAGGAGCGGGGAGTGATCAAACTGGAGTGTGAAGTCTCCAAAGAGAAGGTCAAACCTGTTTGGAAGAAGGATGGTGTGAAGATCGCTTCTAGCAAGAAGTATGAGGAGATACAGACCGGGAAGACCCTGTGCCTCCTCATCCATGACCTTGAAAAGACAGATGCAGGGTTATACACCTGTGACATCGGCACTGACGTTGCCAAATCAAAGGTCAGCGTTCAGGGTAAGTGTTGTAGACAGTGGCCTGTCAAAGGGTGCTAAAAATATGGGTGGGCTTGGTCCATTGGGCTCTCAGCCATTCCTGAATAAATCTCACATTATACGGTGATGTCTGAACAATCCCTGTTAATTTTGGTGTGAATGTATCTGGGGTGACAATGAAAATCAGGTGTCCGGAATGGAATGACAATAAACATCTCTAACGTGCATAAATCCTTCCAGAAGTGCAAAAAATTTATCCAAAAAATTCCCAACTAACAACAAAAAATCACCAAAAAAACTCCCCAAGCAGCCTGTTTCATACTGTGAGCTATTGTCTCAGAGTCCATTGTAGGAACACAAAAGCAGGACAACAATATCTACTGAGGAACCTGGCTGTTCTCTAATCCTTGTTGTCAGCCTGAAGGATTTTTCATGGCTTCCAAACTCATCATGGTAATGAGAAAAATTTTGAATTTGCCTGGTTAGGACATCAGGAGTAGCAAGATAAAAAATTCAAATGTCCCATTTCTCATATCAGCATGGAGAAAAATCTCACACTTTGTCCCAAAGGCTTCTTTCCTGACAGCTTTTCTCTTCTCTAACTCTTTGAATCAGGAATCTTCCCCACTGATTTTCATTAAGTCCTTCCTGAGCACAGCCAGGGGGTTCACATTTCTCTTTTTGTACAACTTTGAGATTATTCTGAGCCTGAGAAATCCTTCCCGTGTCACAGCCATCTATAAGGAATGCAGTGGTGCCAATTCAGCAGACAAACCCCTGTTATGAGTTAAAAATGCCATTACTCTACTCATGTCTATCATATAAACATTTTAAACTTGTATTAATGTAAATTTTGTCCTCTAGAACTGAACATTGGCATCACCAAACGGCTCAAGAACACTGAAATCCAGGAGGGAGAAGATTGCACTTTTGAGTGCATTTTGTCCCATGAAAGCATCGACGACTTCAACTGGACACTGAACGGGAGGAAAGTGGAAACTGGGGGGAGATTTAAAGCCTCCAACGCAGGTCGGAAATACACACTGAGTATCAAAAATGTGGTTCCTGATGACACTGGGGAAGTCGTCTTCACTGCCCGTGGTCTCACCTCCAAGGCTTCTCTGGTTGTGAAAGGTAACGGAATCTGAAGAGTCCTGTGTGTATTTTCATGAGGTTTGTCAGCAAACACTTGTTATGATCTGAGTGAGCAGCAGCCTTCCCTGTGAGCCTTGAAGAACTGAGATTTCTCCTTAAAAACAAGTGAAATGCTGAAACTTTAACAGATATTTGAGAACTGACTAAGCTAGGTAGTGTGTAGAGATAATTACAACCCAGGCTGTGCATCAGAGATAATTACTGCTCCCTGTGTGGTCAGTGGAGAGAAGAAATTCGTAATTTTCAGAAGTAGTTCATAATCCGCAGTTAGTCCTTTTCCATAGAACCAGGAAATCCCAGAATGGTTTGGGTTGGAAGGAACCTTCCATCTTCTTGTTCCAACCTGGCTTAAGTTGCCCAGAGAAGCTGTGGCTGCCCCAGGATCCCTGGCAGTGCCCAAGGCCAGGTTGGACAGAGCTTGGAGCACCCTGGGATGGTAGAAGGTGTCCCTGCCCATGGGAGGGTGTGACACTGGATGATCCTTGAGGTCTCTTCCAACCCAAACTGTTCTGGGATTCTCTGATTTGAATTGCAAAACCCTCAGCCACATAAAGATGATTTTCATTCAAGGTTTTTGTTTTGTTTTTTTTTTTAATCTCTTCAGAAAAACCTACTGAGGTTACAAAAAAGCTGGAGGATAAAACATCCCCAGCAGGGCAGGACATCAGCCTGAGCTGTGAATTGTCCAAAGCTGATGTGAACATCAGGTGGTACAAGGATGGCAAAGCGATCCGGAGGAGCCAGAAATACGAGCTGCAGCAAGAGGGGACACGGGCCACTCTCATCATCCATGACTCCACGGTCAAGGACAGTGGGGAATACACCTGTGAGACAGAGAGCTCCAAAACAACAGCCAGGATCACAGTGCAAGGTCAGTTGAAGTGCAGAGGAGCTGGCAGGTTCAGAGTTTAGTGTAAATATCTACAATCAGGGGAGATTGCTTCTCCTCCACCTCCCTGGGCAGGATGAATTTTTACTTTTCAATAAGCATCAAGGACTAAAAGCCTGAAAAAAATAAGGTATGGAAAAACACTATGGATAATGAACAATCTCATGGGCTCTGTAACAAGCCAATCACAACTGACAATTTGAATTACTCCACTTTAAATATGAGTGATGAAAACTGTGAGACCTCACCAGTACCTGGACCATGGCATTAAACTTTCCTGGAGATATTTCACCAGAGACGTCCTGTGACAGGAGGGGGACCCAGTGATCTGAGAAGCATTCCATGTGATAGGATGGGAGGAAATGGCCTCAAGGTTTAGATTGGAAATTAGGAGAAATTTCTTCATGGGAAGGGTGGTCAGCCTTTGGAACAGGATGCCCGTGGAGGTGGTAGAGTCACCACCACTGCGGGGATTTAAAACTTGTAAATGTGGTTATTTGGGAAATTGTTTAATTAAGTTAATAGTTCTACTGGTGATTTTGAAGATCTTTTTCAGCCTAAATGACTCTATAATTATTTATTTGATCATTCTACAAGTGGGGACAAATGGGATCCAAGACCCCTCTGGATGCTTAGGATTGGTTTGGGTAACAAATCCGTCTCTTTCATATTTTTTTTTTCCTTCCAGAAAAGCCTAATTATTTTGTCAAGGAGCTCTCAGACCTGAAAGTGGACGAAAGTGGAACTGCAGTTTTTGAGTGCCAGAGTGAGAGGGCTGCATCCTCAGTGGTCTGGAGGAAAGGCATTGCCGAGCTCAGGGTCGGCAGGAAATACGAGATCACACAGAAAGGCCAAGTCCTCCAGCTGACCATAAAGAACCTGGAGAAAAGTGACAGTGACACGTATAGTTGTGACATTGGGGATGCCCAGACAAGAGCCAAGCTCACTGTGCAAGGTATGGGTGAGAGGAATGTGATTGTACATCCCATTTCTGCCATGGGAAACACACACACACACACACGGGCAGAGCTGTTTCTCAGCAGAGCCATTGGTTTCTGCTTCTGTCCCTCTCCTGATGGCAGGAACACGTGGCCAAAAACATGGGAATGTGGGGCTGGACATGCAGAACAGGTGGGAGCAATTGCACCTGGAATACTTTGGGTGTGATTTAAACCCCCCAAAGTCTCATGGGAGGAGAGTTCCTGGGAGAACATAAAAGGGATGTGATTCACAGGGCCTGCTGTTGGATGAGGGGAATTTCTCCTGCCTTCAGGCTTTTCTCCACATCCCTTGAGGGGTTTCTAAGACATGGTGGATAAATAGAATGGTCCATGGAGTCATGGAATGGGTTGGGTTGGAAGGGGCCTTAAATCTCATCCATTCCTACCCCTGCCACAGTCAGGGACACCTCCCACTGTCCCAGGCTGCTCCAAGCTGTGTCCAACCTGGCCTTGGACACTTCCAGAGATCCAGGGGCAGCCACAGCTTCTCTGGGCACCCTGTGCCAGGGCCTCAAACCCTCACAGGGAAGAGTTTCTTCCCAATTCTCATCCATCCCTGCCTTCTGAGAAAACGATTCAAGAATAATCAGATGGAGGTACAGCAGTAGTGTCCACTTGCTAATTATTGTAGTTTGAAAAGAAAAAGTAAAGTCAGACTCCTCCTCTGGTCATCTGCTAGAACAGCTTTGAGAGGCAAAGAAATGTGTTTAATCCTCATCATAACCTCAGGTTCTGAGCTGCCTGAATTCACTCTGAGGTGTTTAACGCCAGCTTTTCTGAGTGGAAAAAACACTTCTCTGTCATGAACATCAAAGTAAAGCATCCCTGTGCTGGTTTTATAAGGAGGAGGAACATCAGAGGTATTCACTGTACACATCAGAGATCTATCACTGTATACAGTGATAACCTTATTTTATATATATTTATAGTGAGGTTTCTCTTTGTATATGTGTTTATATATTTATTTTTACTTAGGGGTGTGTCTGTCTGTACAGACAGGTTTTCAGGGCAGATATTTTGGGCTTTTTACCAAAGCCACGGTCAGACATTTTCTCCCTTTCCCAGTGTGTTTATGGTCGGACTGAACTCAGAAAAGGTGAGGGCTCAGTGGTCTTATCCCATAGATACCAAGTTAGTTTTGATGTAGAAAATCAGGGATGTTGCCAAGGGAAGGAAAACCTCTTAGCAAAGTTCAGAGCCCTGTCAGAGACTCACCCTTCCAACTTTTCCAGGGATTTTATTTAGGAGAAAATTTATAACTCTGGATTTGCATGGTACTGTCTGCTTGCTCTGCTTCATGTTTTCTGGTCCTTTAAATTTGTCATCACTCTATATTGGTGTGTGTGTCCTGTACATATCACCTTCCTGTAAGTCGGTTTTGTGGTCTTAATCAGTGGAATTCTCTTTCAAACTTCTCTGTCATGGGCGTGCTTCTTACTTGAAATTCTCACGTGGGAAATCTTGGGAGTTTCCTGCGTTGATTTTCATGCCAGAGCCCAGAGATCCCAGTAATTGATGTATTTATGTTCCTTTCAGGCCAGAAAGTGCTAATAACAGAAGACCTGGAGGATGTCACTGTGTTAGAAGGAGAATCTGCCGTGTTCAAGTGCAGAATCTCCCCCGTAGACTGTAGCAGAGTGCAGTGGTTTTTGGATAAAACCCCACTCCATACCAATGAACTTAATGAGATCCAGTCCCAGCCTGGTGGATATCACCTGCTGACGCTGAAAAAGCTCTCGCTGAAGGACTCGGGGGTCATTTCATTTGAAGCTGGTGATAAGAAAACATCTGCCAGTTTGGTTGTTAAAGGTAAATCAATTGCCACAACTGCAGGAGAGAGGAAACGATGAGGGGAAATAAGTGGGGT
>JAHLSL010000022.1:1710902-1739573 GCA_025920805.1 Petroica traversi
ATTTTGTTATCCTGGACAACTCTTGGAGTGTTTATTTGATTTAGATGAGAATGTTATAATGCATTGATGCTACAGTGGATGCCTCATTTAATTTCTTTCAAACTGATAAGTGGTGATTCATGAGGAGAAATCAATTAATCCAGGTAAAAAAAAACAAAAAAAAACCAAAACCAAAACCAGGCAACCAGTAAGTTTTAAATCCAGTTTTCACTGTTTGAAAGGCAACATTGCATGTGTTCCCTGCTATTCATTGCTGACTGTGGATTGTTTTCTCTGCAGAAGTTAAACTGAGTTAAAAGGGCAGTGTTTGGTAGCAAAGGCATAAAATGAATGCCAGAAAGCCCAAGAATGTGGGATCAGGGAGATGTTTCCTTACTGGAAATATAAATATTTCTCGTTGCCCAGGGAGGTAAAACACACAGTCTCCACCGTGTCAGATCATAACCTCATTCTTTTTTCAGAATAACCACATTTATTTCAAGGAACTTTTATTTTTACAAAAACTGAAAATTTGCCCAAATTTTGGTAAGCTACAGAAATGCAAATGGATTTTTTTTATTTTTCCTGAGGGAAAATGAAAGGTTTTACCTGTAAAAGGCAATCATTTATGCTCTTCAGCAGGAGTCTTTTCTTCTCAGTTTCTCCCTGATATCATTTGATATTTAATCAACAATCTGTGGCATCACTGGTGCCTTCCTGAGGGCTTTATTGTCATAAACACCA
This sequence comes from Petroica traversi, assembly GCA_025920805.1. Lineage (NCBI taxonomy): Eukaryota > Metazoa > Chordata > Aves > Passeriformes > Petroicidae > Petroica > Petroica traversi. Next base: position 1,711,626 of record JAHLSL010000022.1, read on the forward strand.
AATTATTTGTTACTAACCCTGACCTACAGCTTTGATACAAGCAATCCTGGGTGCAAATCTCACAGATTATCTGTGATCTGAGAACCCACATCTCTTCTGCACCATCCCAGATGGTTTTTATGAGCCTGGAGAAGCCCTGTGTCTTCACAAAGGAGCTGGCCCTGAATTCACTGAGGGAGAGGATGTGAGCATTCACTGTCACAGCCCTGTGAAGCTGTGGAAAGATGGGAAGAGCCTTAGGAATTATTCCAAATAAAACATCAGCCAGTCAGGGTTTGGAGCAAAGCTTGTCATTCTCATGGCAGAAGAAGGAGACAGTGACAGGCTTGAGTGTGAGGCTGGAGCAGACAAAAGCAGGGCAGTTTTCAGTGTCAAGGGTCAGAAATTCTGCAGTGATGCTTTGGGTCCTAACATCGAGCCCAGAGAAATAATTGAAATGATAGAAACATGAAACTGCACTGAAAGGAGCCTCGTGTTGGGCACTGAGGCGTTCTCATCAATTAATCCAGAGCAGCAGCCAGAGAGGTGACAGAATGCGAAAAAGGAGAATCCTTCCTCTGAGAACCATGGAATCTTGGAAAGCTCTGGGTGGGAAGGTCCATCAAAGATCGTCTCATTCCAAACCCCAAAAAGAGAGCAGTAGAACACCCCAGGCCATGAGGAAATCCATGGAAAGGATGGGTCACCTCCTTGGAGAGAGCTCACAGCCCCACATTTGTCTGTGGGATTGCTTTAGGGCAGCCAGATTTGCTCAGAGCAGGGCACCCAAAGAGCACCACTGGGCAGGAGGTGCTCTCCTGCTTGGTAGGACAAGGGAAGATGGTTTAAACTAAAAGAGGGTTTTTACAATGAGGGTGGTAAAACACTAGAAGAGGTGGCCCAATTTTTCCATCCCTGGAAAAATTCGAGATCATGGGGCTCTGAGCATCCTGGTGTGGTTGAAGATGTCCCTGATCATGGCAGGAGGGCTGGACTAGATGGGCTGAAGGACCATTCCAACGCCAAGTGTTCTGTGATTCTTAGATCTACAGGGCTGTTCTCTGAGCTGAGGCAAAGGTTCTCTTCTTAGATGAATATTTTAACTCTGAATGAGGTACAAGCTTGGTCTGACCCCTGTCAGAACCAGGCTCCCCAATTTTCCCTCTGTAACTGCTCCTGCCTGTCCTGAGTCCCTGTCCCAGCCCCAGGCTCAGGAGGAGCTCTGTCTCTGAGTTAAACCACAGTTTGAGCAGGCACAGGGAGGATTTTCAGGCCCTGGCTGTGTTTATCCAGACCAGAGGATGTCCTGTTTGTCACTGGTGTTACTTGGGATGGACTGATCAGGAGCTGCACTGGATTAGGGAACTCAGTGTGAACAAAAAAGAGCATTTGGGTTGCTGGAATGGTCAGCTTGAACCCCAGAGCATGGAGTGGGAGGACAAGCTGCTCACAGGGTTTTTCTAGAGCACAAAGAAGCAGCTTGAGGCTGTGCAAGAAAGAGAAGTCCTTGATGATGCACTAAAGAAGAGCTGGTGGTTAATGATCCTGATTTTGTCTTTCTGCCACCTGAGGATGTTTTCCCAATACCCCTTACACACAAAATAAAGATCAGTGTTGACCCCAGTAGGACCTGGATGAACAATTATCTGTTAGAAAAGACCCACGTTTGTAATGCTCCCACAATAGCCCCATTTTCCCCCTCACAGAGAAGGGTGTGGATGGATGCAGGATTTAAACACACGGATTCAGGTCAAGGAGTCAAGTTAAAAGGATGTCCACAAGAAATTGCACTGTTGGAACTTTCCTTTATCTATCAGGGTCACATCAGAACAGCAGAATTAAAAAATAGAAAAAGGAATTTAGTAGTTATGTGACACTGAGTATCTCAAACTAGAGGTAAAAGGGAAACAGGATAATAGGGTGTAATTTTCCAACAGCCACAGGCTAAGTGCATTGTGGGTCACTACCTGATTTGCATGCTCACAAGACAGCAGAATTCAAGAAGAGTTTATTTTTTCCTTATCTGAACATTTCAGTTGAGTTGTTTTTCTCCCCTCAAAAGTGCCTTCCCTGCACTATCTCATCCTAAAACCTGAATCCCAGGCTGTGACAGAGCCTGCAGGGGAATCTCCACAGGGACCCTGTCACCTTCAGCTGTGCTTCCCTCTCTGTGTTTGCTCTGTGCTGCTTTGAAGTCTGTCTTCATGCTGGATATATTAAAGAAATTACATTGTAGGGGTTTTTTTATGATGAGAAATCAATACTGCTGATCATGACAGAAAGTGCTTTGCCATTCCTCTGTGTCCTGTGCGTTGGGAGTGAGTTGACTCAGTGGAATTTTATGTTTTTTAGTGCCAGTGGTCCAGCTCTGAGCAGCCATCTGCAGCACAGTTTGTGTCACTGACTTCAGTGCAGCATCTGCCACTGATGTTAATAATAAAAGCAGTAAAGAGCAGCAGCATCTTCAGCAGTGCAGGTAGTGGTTAAAGAGGAATAAACATCTGACCTCCTATTTTTTCTGCTGAGGTGAAGTGCTGGCAGCCAGATGTGAGATGCCAGAATCTGTCTACTCTTTGCTAGTGCTTTTCCTTTCCTGCAGATCTCTGTCTCAAAAACGAAGTCTGGTACTAAAAGGGAAAAGTGACTTCCAGCCTCACGTGTTTCTTTCAACATTTGCGTTATTCCTTTTTTCAGAAGCACCAGTCCTTTTCAAGCAAGAGCTCCAAAATGAAGAAGCCAAAGAAGGAAAGCAGGTCAGGCTGACCTGTGAGCTGAGCAAACCTGGGACCCCCGTGAAGTGGATGAAGGGAGACACAGTTCTCATTGCCAGTGAGAAGTACGAGTTCAAGCAGCATGGGACTGTGGCAGAGCTCATAATTCGAGATGTGAAATCTGTGGATGCTGGGGACTACACCTGCAGTGCTGGGGAGCTGAAAACCACTGCTCGGGTCAAAGTGAATGGTGGGTACAACTGCAGACATTGCCACACTTTATCAAATGTTTAAAATATCTATTAAACAAAAATAAATCACATAACACTTCATATTTTTTTTGGTGGCTGAGCCATCTTTAATAAATAACATTTAAAGATAATGCTGCACATTTGTAAGCACCTGTATGTATTTCATTCATGTGACCTCATATTTTCCATCTGGGGTTTTGAATCTGCAACTGTCCATTGGGGAAAAAAAAATAATTAAGTGCAGAGGATTAATTTTCTCTGTGCTGTAGTTCTTGCCCTATCAGCTGCTTTACATGGCTGTGATTAAAACTGGAATTAGAGGTGTAGATCAGTAGTACCGGAGTGCAAGGATGTGAAAACATAAACCCAGACCCTGAAAAACTGAAGGTAATCAAGGGATTAAGAGACTCCAGACTCCTCAAAACACCCTTTCAAAGTCTTAGATGCTGTCTCCACTCTCCACTGCCCTCAAACAAATACACTGCCTTTAGCAGTGAGTGCTGGAGCAGAAAGCAGGACAAATACAGGATAGGAATGTTGTTTGAGCCCTGCAGGAACAGGGAATTTGTTAGGTGATGGTGTCCAGAAGACTCTGAAAGGAGCAACATTGAAAATGAAAGAAACTTCCCCTGTATTCCTAGGAATCCACAGTGAGAGGGAGAGATTTATTCCTGCTCCCAGGCAGAATCTCCCTGATGCCACACAGCCAAGGGAGGGTCTAGGGCTGCTCTGCTCACTCAGAAAAGGCCTGGATTTAAGAGGTGACAGCTCTCCTGGGGGCACTGGTTGTAGAGCAGGTCAAGAGGGCCTGTCCTAACCCCTGGCTCTGTGTTCCAGCTGTGCCTGTCCTTTTCAAACAAGCCCTGGAGAACACGGAGATGGAAGAAGGGAAATCCGTCTCCCTGCGCTGCGAGCTCACAAAAGCTGATGCCACCGTGGTGTGGAAGAAGGGAGGAGCCACGCTCCAGGCAAGTGCCAAATATGAAATGAAGCAGAAGGGGACAGTGGCAGAGCTGGTGATTCATAATGCAGAGCCAGAAGATGCGGGAAGATACACCTGTGACACTGGAGACCAGCAGACCACAGCCCAAGTCAAAATCCATGGTAGGAATGAGACACCTCCTTGTGACCATTTGTTGTTGTTCTTGCCATGGTCCTGCTACCCCTGGACACTTCCAGAGAGTGTTCAGGAGAGCAGGGATCAGCACAAACACAAGGCAGCTCTGGCTGGGTCCATTATGTTGTTTTCTGGGATTATAACTTCATGCTAAAATATCTTAATCAAAGTTACCTGATAACAAAATACCTTTTCTTCACTATGAAATATCTCTTATGCTTTGGATAGAGGTGACTGTCCTAGCTCTAAGCCAAGAGGTAAGAAGGACCTCAGCTACACCTTTTATTGAAGAATATTTCATTCTTCTCTCCACTTTCTCAACAAGTTTTTACACATCTGTGACCAACAACTTTGGGCAGCAGAAGGGTAATTACCTTGGTGTTCTAATTATTGGGAAATAATTGTTCTCTTTTTATTTGATCCAAAACTCTTGTTGGTACTGTAATATCAGAGTCCTGGAGGTGCAGGTAGGTCAGAGCCTCTTTGCTGTGCGTGCCAAGAGAATTTTGAATTGGTTTTGTCTTTGAGTCCCGTGTGAGGTCACCAGGGGGTGACAATGTGCTTGAAGTAAACTGAGAATGCTTCACTCCTCAGCTGTGCCCGTGCTCTTCAAAGAAGAGCTGAAGCCCGTGGAAGCTGTGGAAGGTGGGACAGCCACCCTGCAGTGCCAGCTGGGCACAGAGGCCCCCGTGGAGTGGAAAAAGGGGCAAACCCTGCTCCGAGCGAGTAACAAGTACAGGATGAGGCAGGAGGGCACCGTGGCCGAGCTGCTGATCCACGACCTGGAGCCAAAGGATGCTGGAGAATATTCGTGTCTAGTGGGGAACCAAAAAACCACAGCAGCTTTGTCAGTGAATGGTAAAAAGACAGAAATGACCTGTGAAACTCTGGAATGTTTTTGTCCACCGTTCCCTCCTCCTCTCTGTACATTCCCTCACTGCAACTTCCTTTGTCCTGCTTCCACTGCTTTCTTCATCCACTTTCTCGTGTCACTCCTGTCTCCAATCTCTCCCCTCAATCAGCTTTTATTGTACCCCATGTTGGATGTGTTTGTGTGTTGTGTTGTGTTCTCACCTTCCCTAGAGTGAAGGATGCTGTCCTGCATGTGTCTTTTCCTAAATTAGCATGGAAACATAAGATTCCTTGGGATTTTCTGTTTCGTCATGTTTAGTGATAAGAATGAGTTTGTGTCTTTTTATGCATGATCTCAGCCAAGATCATGGTTTTGTCGATTCCCACTGAACAATTCAATAGAGAATTTATTTTACCATCCATGAGAAAAAGCCAGGACGTGCTTAAGGCTCAGGGTGTTGGAGCAAGTCTTAGGCAGACACGCGATAAATCACAATTCAACCTCTTAGTGGGGTCTAGGGTGGCAACCCCTTCTCATTGTGCATCTCTCAGCCCTGCCAGTCCATTTCAAGCAAGAGCTGAGGAACGAGGAGGCCACGGAGAGCGGGACGGCCACGCTGCAGTGTGAGCTGAGCCGGCCGGGCGGCTCCGTGAGCTGGAGGAAGGACGGGAAGGCGCTGCTGCCCAGCGGGAAGTACAAAATGAGGCACGAAGGGCGCTTTGTTGAGCTGGTGATCCAAGACCTGGAGCTGGCAGATGCTGGGAGCTACACCTGCCTGTGTGGAGAGCAGGAGAGCACAGCTGCTCTGAGAGTCAATGGTAACCCTCCTACCCACGTTTCTCTTGCGTGGCGCATTTGGCAGCATTTCCTGGTCAGACAGAGCTTGGTCAGCGGGATTTCTTAGAGGTTCCTTGGTTTTGGCTCTGTGGTGCCCAAATCACCCTATTAGAGAATATTCCCTCATGCTTTTTTTTTTTTTTTTTTTTTTTTTGGCTTGACTCAACACCTATACATTATATATTGTCCTGGGTTTGCCTTAATTGAATTTTTTGGTAAGGAAGTAAAAGGTCAGTCACAGAAGTGACCTTCCCTGTGGGAAATATTACAGCTTCCTCTGTGGCTGACAGGACCAATAGCTAGCTAGTTCTGAATATTGATACCTGATTAAACCAATTATAGAAGCTGGTCACGCCTCTCTAAACCATATTTAAGAAAGGAGAAAACCTTGCAAAGTTCTTTTACTTCCTGCTTTTCTGCAAAAGAAACCACTACAATTGTTTCATTTATTTCTCTTTCTTCTGGGTGGTTTTACTCCCCTTTTTTGATGGTACCCACCTAGACACAGAGCATTTTTGATTGAATGTATAACTGCAGTCCAGTAAAACTCACAGCAGAGTCCAGTTCATTTCATTCTGCTGCTGATTCCTTCTCTGTTGGTATTGCATCCTTCAGCCTTGCCTGTCCTCTTCCAAGAAAAACTGGTGAACAAGGAAGCTACAGAGGGGGAGGCAGTCACTTTGCACTGCAAACTGAGCAAATCAGCCCCAGTTGAGTGGAAAAAGGGCAATGTGGTGCTCAAGTCAAGTGAAAAGTACAAAATAGAGCAGGAAGGTCCCTTTGTGGAGCTGACGATCCAGGATTTGGATTTGGCAGATGCTGGGGATTACAGCTGTGTGTGTGGAGACCAACGGACTACGGCTGCTCTGGCAGTAAATGGTAAAAAAAGAAATTCTCAGCACGTGCCCCAAGTCGACCTGTTTAATTCCAAGAGCTCTTCCTCTCTCACTTCTGCTTCCTCTGATCCCTGCGTACTTCCAGTCCTTCTTTCTGCTCGTTAATTTTCCTATCCTTTCTTCCTTCTCTCTTTTCCTCCTTTTACCTGATGCCCTCTTGATGTGCTTCCAAGGTGCTTTACTCAAAAAACAAGTGGAGAACAGATTCCCAGCTCAACACAACCTCCCTAGTCCAGAATAGCTGCTTGTTTAGAAGTTTTCCCATAGGAACTGACCTGAAAGTGGGAGTAATATTTATTTTTTGTGACTTAGACCATGACACTTGCTGTTCCTAAGAAGAACAAGTTGTCATCAATGTATGAAGCTACATGAGGACAACCTTAATGAATAATAGGCTTTTTGTTCTCCTGCTATTCCCAGCTCTTTTTTACCAATTTTGGCTTAATACTTCCCAAGCAAGTCTATTTCTGCAGCAAACTGACAGCATGTTTGTGACTGCTCTGCTTTAAGGAACTCTTGTTTATAAAAATCCAGACAGTGCCATGAATCAGGCCCTTCTGTAGAACTCCTGCTTTTCTCAAGGGAAGCAAAATGCTCTGGGTCTCATATTTAAATATGACCTCTAACTTTGTCTTTGATTTTATGGTGTATAGCATAAAGGGTGATTGGCTTGTCAACTACATTTACAGATAGACTTGATTTTAAAGAAAGTTTTAAAGCGTGAGGACAGAAAAGAAAAATCAGACAGAATTATCTTTTGAAGGGTTAGAGAAAAATTATGGAGGAGCAAAATTCTGGAAGAGACCAAGAAGGTCTGGAGGCTGCAGGGAGATAAGAAAGGGATTAAGTCAGGGATTCAGGCTTTCCCAGGGTTGATGCCGTGTCCGTGTTTGCTCTGCAGTCCTGCCTGCTCTTTTCACCAAGGGACTCACAGACAAAGAAGCCACCGAGGGTAAAAGTGTCTCCCTGCACTGTGAGCTGAACAAGGCTGCTGCTAACGTGGAGTGGAAGAAGGGCCTCAAGACCCTCAAGCCGAGTGACAAATACAAAATGAAGCGGGAAGGCGTCATGGCTGAGCTTACAATCCAAAATCTGGACACAGCGGATGCTGGGAATTATTCCTGTGTGTGTGGAGACCAGCAGACCATGGCAGTTTTAACAGTTCTTGGTAAAACAAACAAAACGAGGCACATCCTGAAAGCAACTGCCCTGACTTCTCTGTTCCTTTGGACAGACCCTTGGTTATACTCCCATCTCCTTCTTCTGCCAGACCTTTATCCACAGCTCACTGATGCCAGTGAAATGCATCCGTTGGCATCCCTGCAGCTGGAATTTGTGGCAAAAGAGGGACATTGGTGTCCAACCAACCAGGTTCCTGGGACCATCATTTTGCTTTTCCCTTGAAAGGTCCTTTATTAGACTCCTCATTATGCTGAAGACAAAAATGGGTTGATTCAAAGGGATTAACTCTCAGGGATTTTAAGGTCTCATAAAATTCCAAAAGGTTAAGGTCATTCCTTGGAATCTTATGCCCATACTCCATTCCTGATACAACAAAGGGTTTTTGTACTTCCAGCCCAGTTGTCATGGAATTCAGTAGGTGTTCTGTGTAAAACAGGCCCAGAACTTCTAAAGGACAACCATTCTCAGGGAGAGCATTGATTTTCACTGAACCTGACATCTTTGAAAGGGTATGTCAGTTCAGGTGAAAATGCTTGTTTTCCCACCATGTATTGAAATGAACAATTTCATTTCAAACTGACATTTAAAATGAAACTCCACTGTTTCATTTTTTTTAAGTGTAAAATGTCTTTTTGTTTGCTTAAGTTTGTGGAAACACAGCAAACATCCTCCCATTGTGGTTGAAAATGCCATCTAAGAAAACCATTTTATTTCCAGAAATTTCAAACTGGTGTTTGTTCTTTTTGGTTGAAATTTCACAGGGGGAAAAAATGGTGTTTCTACCTTTATTTGTATTAATTTGTGACTCTAAATACATGTAAAATACCCCTATGGATCACAGCAAGCATTAAATATTCTCTTGGCAATGACATTTCTTTCCCAATGCTGAACTGTGGAGACCCTTGAGAACCTCCATTCTTGTGTTGATAAATCAGCCCAACATAAGAGGGAAAAGGAAACTTAAAGGTGATTTTTAACTCTTTGGAGCGCTCCATCTCACTGCTGATATTGCTGTCCTTCAGCTTTGCCTGCATTTTTCAAGGAAGGGTTGAAGAACAGGGAGGCCACAGACGGAGCCACGGCCACTCTGCGCTGCGAGCTCAGCAAGGTTGGCGTCCCAGTGGAGTGGAGAAAAGGGGACAAGGCCCTCAAACCAAGTGAAAAGTACAGGATGAGGCAGGAGGATACGGGTGCAGAGCTGCTGATCCGAGATCTGCAGGTGGAAGATACAGGAGAATACACCTGTGTGTGTGGAGATCAGAAGACCTCGGCTGTCTTGACAGTCCACGGTAAAAAAAGCCGTTCTCCGTTGGGATTGCACTCAAGGACATCCCTTTTTTCTTTCTCTCCTTCCCCCTTGCTTTGGTGTGTTGGTTCTGCAGCATTTCCTTGGTTTGCTGGTGCTGTTTCATCCCATCTCCCACTGTCTGTCGGTTTGGAACTTGATGGCTTTATATCAGAATAGAGAAAAATTGTGAGAATTTCTCCTCCCAGAGAGTGAGAGTGAGCAGACCTCCAGCAGCAAGATGTTCTCAGGAGGTTTCTTGTGGTGCCTCCCTGACATCTGTGGATTTTCCTGCTTAAAAGGAAGGAAAATTCTTTAAATCTGCTGAGCTCAGACAGCGAGAGGTTTTTCCTTTCAGGAATGAGTTATGGCCCTCCTCTTTTGCAGGATTCTGGTAAATTCTGCTGAGGAAATGGTACTTAAATAAAACCTTGCCCTTCGGCATTATCCTGCAGGTTCTGGCTTAGGGAATAGTGGGGGGAATTTTGTTCCTGTCTCTGCCATGGTGAATGGTGATGAGCTCTGGTTGCTCCTGCAGAAGGAGCAGTTCATGTACAGCTCTCACAGATGGAAGAACAGCTTTTATTTAAGTTTATCCCTTATGGATAAAAAGCTGCCTAGGACAGGGGGAAATTGAAGAGGCAAATTTATTCTCACAGATTTTCTGTGCACTTTTTCTTCATCTTCTTTCTCCCAGCTGGAGGAATTTCTGGTCCTCCCCTCTTTTGACCTCTCATTTTCATCCCTATGCAACTTACTTGCTTTTTGTGTTAGTGGCACATCATGAGACAACTTTTTTAATGCTGCTAAAAAACCCCTGTAATCCTGATATTAGAGTCATTATGTCCTTGGAAATTTTGGGTGAAAGTGCACCTGAAGCTGTATTAGTATTTTTTTTTTCCTGAACCAGAAATATAAATTATGATGTTAGGAAAGCTAGGGATCTCCAGCAGTGCTCCACTCTGGCTGATGACTTTTAATCAAAAATCAGGTCAATAATGTTCAAGATAGATTATTTCAGAGTGAAAGATGTAGAGAGGAGTGTCGGAATCATCTGTGAAGTGAGGAATGTGAACAAGTTAATGTCAGAAGCAGGTCACAGTGGAAATCATCCCGGTGGGATCCTGCAGTGGTTTTCTATTAGAGGCAGCTTTCCAGCTGATTTATTTTCTGTAACTGTGAAGGATTGGCCACAGGCCCCAGCCCTGGGTTCCCCAAGGCCTGGTAAATGGTTTTGATGTCCTCTCTGTTTATATTGCACCCCGTAGCTCTGCCTGCTCTGTTCAAAAGAGATCTTGTCAACGTGGAAGGCACAGAACTGGGGACAGCCCTTCTGCAGTGCGAGCTGAGCAAACCCGCCCCGGTGGAGTGGAGGAGGGGGCAGGAGGTGCTCAAACCTGGTGAGAAATACAAAATGAGGCTGAAGGACACCACGGCTGAGCTGACAATCCACAGCCTGGAGGAAGGAGATGCAGGAGATTACACCTGTGTGTGTGGAGACAAGACAACCTCTGCTTCCCTTACAGTGCATGGTAAAATATCTGGGTTAAGAGGAATTTTCTGTGTCATCATCTGTGATCCTCCTGTGGGATCACAATCTGCTCTTGGTCCCTGCTGTTATTGCAAAATGTTATGGCAGCTGTTCCAGCCACTGGGAATATCTTCCACTGAAAGCCCTTCCTTTGGGACTGATGAAACAACATCATAGGGTCTTTTCAGCCCCTTCTCTTTCCTGTTGATGGAATCTGGAAGTGGGAAATGGAAAGCTTGGTGAAGTCAGAAACAGCACTTTGGAGTATTTTCACTCATTAATTTCTTTAAGGTGTATCGCTGAGATTTCACTTGTTTTCCTTGGATGAAATTGAGAAGTTATGACATTCTAATTTTAAACACCATGGTGTTCGTTTTAATTATTAATCTGGTTTTTAGAAAGCGCTATGCATAATTCCTTGAAATCTCAGGATCAGCTTTCTGTTGTTGTATCTTAAAATGCCTTTAAAACAAATCTTCTAGTCCTGATATTACAGTTTTATAGATTTCCAAATCAGGGAGAGATGAGGAGTTGAGACTGGCATGGCTCTCCATGTCATGCCATGTTTCATAGCATTTAAAACACCTCTGATTCATGAAAAAGGTGTTTTCCAGCTGCCCAAACTCACTCCTTTATGGTTCTCAGAGTTGTCATAAATCAGTATTGATTTCCAAGTCATTGTGAGATGCTGAATGGGTGTGTTGCAAAGCCCAAGTGAAGGATCCCCCCAAAATCATCCTTTGCTCTCAGGTCCTGTACATTCTAACACATTTTAAAGTGTTTTAACCCAGTGGAGGAATCAAGACCCAGAGTTTCCTCCATTTTAAACCCCTCTCTTTCACCTGTGATCTTCAGCCCTCCCTCCTCACTTTAAGAAGGAGCTGAAGAACGTGGAAGGCACAGAGAAAGGCACGGCCACTTTCTGCTGCGAGCTGAGCAAAGCCAGAGCTGCTGTGGCATGGAGAAAAGGAGACAAAGCCCTGGGGACAAGTGACAAGTTCACCACGAGGTGCCAGGGCACAGTGGCTGAGCTGGTGATCCACGATTTAGCCCTGGCAGATGCTGGAGATTACACCTGTTCTTGTGGAGGGCAGGAAACCACAGCCGCGCTCAAAGTGAACGGTAAAAATCAAAACTGGAAGTGCGGGACAAATTAAAGGGATGGTTTTCAAACAGCTTTTTTATTATTTTAAGAGTGTCAGAGTGTCAGCTTTCAAAGTGCAGCCCTGTTTCTGATGAGTTTAGCTATATCTGGTTGGACATGGGAATTTTGGCACAGGTTGGAGGTTCATGGCAAAAATTTCAGATGTGAATCTTGTTTTTTGATGCTTTTGTTCAGCAGTAGGTGCTGAGAAAGGGAAAATCACATTATTGCGATGTTGGTTGTAAAGACGTTACAATTGAAAAGTTAAGACTTGGTGGCAAGATATTTTTGAGACAGTTTTCAGTATTTCAGAGTAATTTGATGGTCAAGTTTTTCTAGACCATTCTGTGAAGTGAATTTGTAGAATAGTTTGGGTTGGGAAGGACCTTTTAAAGGTCTCCTGTGGAAAAGTGAGATTGATGCCTCAGGTACAGGTTCATTTATGTATTTCTTCAGTAACAATTTGCATTACCATAGGATTTAGAGGCTCTGGTTAGGCTTTATTTTCCTTTCTAAGGAAAATATCCAAGGTGGAGCTCAGTCATGCAGGTCTGAAGTTGAGACTGATGTGGTTCTTCATGCCATGGATTTTACCATGAAAAACCCTCTCTGACTTACGACTGAGGTGTTTTCCAGCTTTCCAAAGCTGCTCTTTTATGGCTCTCAGACAGGTCATCAATCCTGCTTGGTTAGGAAAGGCTTTCCTTGTCACTTGTGCCTGTCAGACCACACGGAATGGTAACTTGAGTAGCTTCCCTGATCCCACATTCTGCTCCTTTTGAACCCCTCAGCCCTGCCCGTGCACTTCCAGAAGGAGCTGAGGGACGAGGAAGCCACAGAAGGTGCCACAGCCACTCTCCAGTGCCAGCTGTCCAGGGCTGCCCCCGTGGAGTGGAGAAAGAAGCACAAAGTGCTCCAAGCTGGTGACAAATACACCCTGAGGCAGGAGGGCAGCACTGCCCAGCTGCTGATCCACGCCCTGGAGCTCAGGGATGCTGGGGAGTACAGCTGTGTGTGTGGAGAGGAGAGGACAACGGCAGCGCTGACCGTGCGCGGTAAAGAGCACAGGAATTGGAGTTTTTTGGGTGGCTTTTGTCCCTCCTCCTCTGGAAACCTCAGTACTGACACTCAGGGAGTTCTTTCTCTAATCTTGCCAGCATTAATTCTGTTTGCAACAGTTTCTTCTTTTTGGTGTGATTTTTTTCAGTCTAATTCTAACCAGGATTGTAGTTCCATTTTGTACTAATTTTTTAAAAAATAGTAAATTAGCATTTTTTTTTTATTTTACTAATATTTTCCTTCTTTTCTTCTTTCTCCTTGCTCCTGTTGGTGCATTTCTTTGTACTGCACCAAAGGCTGAAGAATGTCACAGATGTGCTTTTTTTAAATTCTGTTTTACTCACTTTTGAATTGAACTTAGAGATGGAGCAGCAGGAACATTCATAGCTCTTTAAAAGAGCAATTTTATTTCAAGTTGCAGCAGGATTTGACAAATAATATTAAAACAACAAAAAGAAGACTTGGTTCAGTGTAACTTTTCTTTGTAGCTCTGACCAAGAACAATGTTGATTTTTATTCAGGTGCTACAGAATACTCAGCACAAGTGATTTTTCTTTCTTGACTCTCTGGGATTTTAGAATCTTGGTTTACATGGCAAGAGCTAAATGTGTATATTTCCATCTGAGATATATTTTTCTCCTCTTAGTTTGTTTTTCTCCATACTTGAGGCCCATCACCACTCTCTTTGATTTCTCCAGTGTCACTGTCAATGTCTGAAATTGGTTGTGCCTTCACCTTAAGAACTCCAGGACAAATTTCATCACACCAAGGCTGTTTTGAGAATATATTTATTTAAATATTCTCTAATCCCTTTTTAAAAAAATTGTTTCTTATCTAAGCCATAATTTCGATCACTTCCTTAATTAAAATTAACATTTAACAATAAAGAAGAAAGAGGAATTAAACACTTCAGCTTTCCCCGTGTCACTAATGAACTTACCTTCCTGAAGGAGAAGCAGACCCCATCTCCCTTGTTGTTTTCCTTTCTTCTAATCCATTTACATTCATGTCTGCACATTTATCCTCCACATCCTTATTCTCAATTATTTCTTTCTTGCTGGTCAGGGTCAGGAATTGGAGACAATCCTCTCAAGCTCTTCCTTAACTATTTATATCCAAATGTAGTTCCCACCTCATTCCAAAGACTTAGTGGATGTCACCCCATTCTATTTCTTCCCCATATTGCCACAATTCCCTCCAGCCTTACACTCTGAATAATTCTGTTCGCTGTTCCTAAAGGGATGAGGTGCCAGGAAGCACCTGGACTTCCCAGGGTGAGGGATTTATGGCAGATTTCTGCAGTGGATTCATCATCCTTCTCTTTCCTTTTTATTCCTGCCCACTTTGTCTCTGATTCTACTCTTCAGTCTTATCCTAACTCTGGGCTAGGTCTGAAGGCTTCCTTAAAATGTAAATTAAAACTTGATCATTTTTTCCCTTTGTTTTTTTTTTTCTTATCATGGTGTAACCTGATGTATCAGTTCTCCAGGCTGGGTTATACTGACAAAGTTGCAGTTTTGACCATACATGAATTTCTCCATTCCTGCTGTTTATTTTCCACACATCTCTAAAACCAATCAGCAAATTTATTTAATATTTGGCAAAAAAAGAAATCACAAGACCATTTTTGTCTATGATACAAATCAGCATCTTCCTTCTGTGAGATGATCCTCACGTCAGTGACCACGCAGGGATGGAGATCGGTGAACATCTTTTATTTTGGTGACCAAGAGCTGCTTGCCATGAAATCCTTTGCTGCTCTGTTTCCCAGCCCTTCCTGCACAGTTCAGAGAAGAGTTAAGGGATGAGGAGGCCCAGGAGGGTGAAGCAGCCACCCTGCGCTGTGAGCTGACCAAACCCGCCCCGGTGGAGTGGAGAAAGGGACACACAGCCCTCAGAGCCAGCGAGAAATACAAAATGAGGCAGAAGGATGTCACTGCAGAGCTGGTGATCCACAACCTGACCGAGAGTGATGCTGGGGATTACACCTGTGTGTGTGGGGAGGAGCAGTCCACAGCTTCCCTGGCAGTGCATGGTAATGACCAACTCCGCCTCGGGGCCATCACTCTTGAGATTTTGGGCTGAATTTGTTTTCTCACCGCGGTCGTTGTTATCTGTGTGCAGTTCCTCTGTGCGTGGCACAACCACCAGGATAAATTTTGGGATTTTGGGGCAAAGCCTTTCCTCAGTTCCGTGCACAAAGTGGTTTTAGGACCTGATCCCAAAGTCTGAAGACACCTCCTCACCTTTCCTTCCCCACTCACACCTGCAGCTCCCTTTAACCCTGTTCCCATTGCATCCTCAGTGCTGCCTCCAGGAATCCAGGAGAGCCTGAAGGACGAGGAGGTGACCGAGGGTCAAGTGGCCACTCTGAGGTGTGAGCTGACCAAAGCTGCCCCCGTGGAGTGGAGGAAGGGCAGCACTTTGCTCAGAGCCAGTGACAAGTACAAAATGAGGCAGGAGGGCACGGTCAGGAAGCTGCTGATCCAGGATGTGGAGCTGAGAGATGCTGGGGAGTACACGTGTGTATGTGGGGAGCAGGAGACCACGGCGGCCTTGATAGTACATGGTAAAAATAAAATACATATCTGTGTTATTGTAGGTTTCTATGCCAGCTCCTTGATACTGGTTGTGTTCTCACCTGTGGCTGAATTGTTTCTTCAAAACTATAAACTCTCTGTAAGATCTGGTTCTATCCCAGCTGTTTTTCCCCGTCTGTCTTTTGGTTTGTCCAGTGTCCCAGAATTATGAGGGAAACACCCTGTTCCTACCCTGAAGTGTTCTCTGCTTCTGTACCACCCCATCCCTCCTGTCACCCGCGTGCCGCGTGTCATTTTTTAATGTCCTCTGTGTGTTTTGTGACCTTCAGCCCTGCCAGCCCTTTTCAAAGAAAACCTGAAGGACCTGCAAGCCACGGAAAGCCAAAGAGCCACTCTGCGCTGCGAGCTGAGCAAGGCTGCAGCTGTGGTGTGGAAGAAAGGCAGCAAAACACTCAGGGCAAGTGAAAAATACATCATGAGGCAGGAGGGTGCCCTGGCTGAGCTGGAAATCTGTGACCTAGAGCTGCAGGATGCAGGAGATTACAGCTGTGTGTGTGGGGAGCAGCTCAGCACGGCCTGTCTGACAGTGAAGGGTAAATGCAGATCATTGTCCGTTTTCTGTTTCTCTGGAACACCCACCAAGTGTTCTCCTATTGTTAATTTGTGTCCAGCTCCTGTTCAGGGGTTCAGGTTTGGTCAGGTATTGCTAAAAATGGGAGCTGAGGGCAGGATTGTTCTCCTTGCAGACTGTGTTGTAGAATTAAGGGAATTGCACCCAGGAAGTTTTAGACCAGCTGGGATTTTCTGCTTCTGTGACAAATCCTTTAAATTCCACCTTGAATCCATCCAACCTCTTGTGCTTTTGCCTGTCAGCTCAGCACTTCTTGTTTTACTGCTGGATTTGGTTTTGCAGACCCTTGTAGTGATAACCTCAACCTCCAAACCCCCTGATTTCACCAGATTTGAACTTCACCTGGGAATTCACGATGCTGATCACTTCGTTCCTATTGGCTTTCCATTCCCAGCCCTGCCAGTGCTTTTCAAGGAAGAGCTGAAGGATGAAGAAGCCCAGGAAGGAGCATCAGTCACTCTGAGCTGTGAATTAACCAAAGGAGCTCCCGTGCAGTGGAAATTAGGGCCCAAAGTGCTCAAAGCGAGTGACAAATATCAAATGAGACAGTCTGGCACCACTGCAGAGCTGCTCATCCGTGAGCTAGAAAAAAAAGATGCTGGAGATTACACCTGTGTGTGTGGTGACCAGAAGACAACAGCAACCTTAACAGTTCATGGTAAAAAGAACTTATTAAAATTGCTAAATATCTCTTGAGATGGACATCAGTCTGAAATTCAGTTGTTTCTTCCTTGAGTCAGGGTCTTTGTTTTTATGCCTTCCTCTTCATTCTATTTAGAACTCTTTTCTCACTGAGAAAGAGTTGCTCATTGTGAATTTTTGCTTTGTTATTAATCTGTCCTTTAAAAGGAGGAAATGAGAAGTTTCTTTCTCTGCAAGTCCCCTCGTCTTGGAAATTTGCATTTTCCAGTGTGGTTCACTTCAGTCCACCAGAGTTTTCTCCAAAACAACAGCTATGGTCTGGCAGGTCCCTCTTCTCCAGGAACTGGATAAAGAAAAAGTGAGGGTTGGGGGACCAAAAAGAGGAGGAAATTCTCTGGCCATGGTTCTCTCTGTAGGTTCCAGATTCTTTGAAGAAGTCAGACATGCAGAGTGAGATAAGAGTTACCCTTCCAGAGCTTAATTCCTGTAGGATATTTTGCCTTTGAGTTAGGATTTCCAAAATGAGGATTAGTAAGGATCTGAAATTCTTATTGGATGCAATGGCCCTTCAACCTTCAGTTTAAAACTAGGAGGAGTTTTATTCTGAAAACTGACTGCTTTCACATAGGTGGGCCTGTAACAGTTTAATAAAAAACAAACCAGAAAATAACAACAGGAGCAGCCTCCAAAAAAATGAGACTTGTGTGGGCAAAACAGTTCTGTATCCAGCAGTGTTATTTGTGAGTTCTGTTGATTTGAGGTCAGGGTATTTCTGTTTTGCTCTTTCACTATAAATAAGAACAATAACCCAGGGAACTGATCCCTCAGGGTGACTAAAATCACATCACACTCAAAGAAAGATGCTTCAGAGTTTATGGCTAAGAATGTCTAAAATAGGCTGGAAAAAAAAAGGCAAGAGGGGAAATAATCTCAAAAAAAGAAATTGGGGTTTTAATTCTGGTTTTCTGCTGTCCCTTTGTCCATGTTGCATCCCCCAGCTCTGCCACCTCTCTTTAAGGAAGAGCTGAAGGACAAGGAAGCAGAAGAAGGGGGAGAAGTCTCCCTGCTCTGTGAGCTCTCCAAGGCTGCTCCGGTGGAGTGGCAGAAGGACCAGAGGATCCTCAAACCCAGTGGGAAATACAAAATGAGGCAGGAAGGGCTCAAGGCAGAGCTGGTGATCTGTGAAATAGCTGAGGAGGACGCAGGACACTACACCTGTGTGTGTGGAGAGCACCAGACCTCAGCTGTCCTGACAGTGCAGGGTAAATTCATCCTCATCTCCTCTTTCCTGACTGGAAACCTCTGTCCTGTACTCCAAGCTGTTCAATTCTCCACATCTGTCCATCCTTATTAACTGAACTTCTGTTAATTTGAAACTGTTCCCTGCTCCTCCTCACCTCCAGGCTGTGGAAATTCTCTGTGCTATCCTTTTGTCTTTTCCTTTCCTTTAACACAAGCCTGCTCTCCTTTCTTCTTTCCCTTCTGCCATTCCTTTCCTACCACGTAGCCCCATTATTCTTTGGTCTTTCTTTTCCTGCATTTATTCTCTAAACCAAAAATCTGTTTGTCCTTTGCCATTTCTTTCTGGAGTTCTCAATATCAACCATTTTAACATAGGGAATAAGGGGTAACCAGATTAAGGCTCTGTTAGTTATAATTTCCTCTGCACTAAGTTATGTTTATTTTGGGCTTTGTGCCCATAATCCTAATGCCTAAAGATAGATTTCCACTGAGAGACTGATTTTTGTAAGGAAAGGATAAATTCTTCCTGTGACCTCCTTCTGGTCTTCCTTTGGTGGAAAAACTATTTGCTGGACAAACAAGTCCGGTGTTTCAGCTTAACACTGCTGGAATGGAAAATGTGCCAAATCAGGGATAAACCTGTTTTCTAACCTGGATATTTTAACTTGGTCTCACTGTTCTGGACACTGATTTTGAGATCTGAGATATCCAACCTTGTTAAACAGGTGGACTATCCCATTATCCCACCTAGTTAAGAGAGGGACGTATGGGAAGGTCACCACGTTTATTTCAAAGACACAGCTTGCAGTGGATACAAGAATTATGTCAAGTGGGGGAAATGGGTTCTGAGGCTGGAATTCAGCAGCTGGAGATTTGCTTTGGGGTCAAGAAGAATCTGTAAGTCCCAGATGTGCCTCTTCAAGGATATCTCAAGGAAGAAGGAATGAGGGTGAGTAAGGAGCAGTGACAACAGTCAGAGCACAGCAGGGCAGCTCTGTGAGTGGGACAAGAGAGTGCAAAGCCTTGGAGTTTGTGGAAGATACCAAAAAATGTGAATTAAGGAGCTCAGAGCTGGTATTTGCATTTTTCTGAGGAGGAAAGTGGTAGAAAGCAGGTGTGAATCTGTTGAGGACTGAAGTTTCGCTGTAGGAAGCCAGAATTAACCTAAAAGGATTAGAAGGTCTCCAGAACAAACCAAAAAGGAGTAGGATGTCTATTCCCACTAGGATCTTTTCATTTCTCTTTCCTGTCCTTGTGACTGATGCTCACCCTTCCTTGACAACTCTCCTCTGTCCCAACCTCCACAACTCTCCCCTGCCACTTCCTCACCCCTCCCTGGAGGCACCCTCAGCTTGTAACACGTTTTACCTGCATCCTTCAGCTGTGCCTCCGTTTTTCCAAGAAGAAATGTCCAGCCAGGAAGGGGTGGAAGGCGGGACAGCCACTCTGCACTGCGAGCTGAGCAAGGCCCCTGCCCGTGTCCAGTGGAAGAAGGGCCAGCACGTCCTCACCCCGGGCCCCAAGCACAGCATGAGGCAGGAGGGATGCGTTGTGGAGCTGGTGGTCCATGGTTTGGAGCTGGGTGACAGCGGGGATTATTCCTGTGTGTGTGGGGACCAGAGCAGCACAGCTGTCCTAACAGTGCATGGTAATGGAATCCTTGGGATTAGGTCCTCCAAACCTTTCCAAATCTCTGTTACCATGGTTTGTTCCTGTCCCTTTCTGTCTGCTTGGGATTTTGTGTTCCTTTGGATGCTGAGTGTTCCTTCCTTGTGTAGAACTGGGAAAAACTTTCCCTGCTGGTGTTTGTCCCCCTCGGCAGTGCTGGTTCATCTCACTCCCCTTGCCCTGATCCAGTGTCCGGGGAAGCTGAGGGAGATTTTCCATGGTGTTCCACTGACCTGGATCAGGGCTTGGCATTGCCCCATGAAACCTCTCTCCCAGGACCTCACCAAGCTGCTTTTTGAGGAAAATTCACCCTGTTTGTGGTAACTCTTTCACTCCTCAGCACTGCCTCCAGAATTCAAGAGAGAGCTGCAGGACCTGGAAGCTGTGGAGAACAGCACAGCTGCTCTGCAGTGTGAGCTGACAAAACCTGCTGAGGTGGAGTGGAAGAAAGGGCAGGAGGTGCTCCAGGAGAGCAGCAAATATGAAATGAGTCAGGACGGTGCTGTTGCAAAGCTGATTATCCACGAGCTGGAGGAGGAGGATGCTGGAGTTTACACCTGTGTGTGTGGAGATGAGCAGACAGCTGCCACGCTGACAGTCCATGGTAAAAAACAGAAAAAGGGGAAAGGTTCCCTAATATTTTCTGAAAATGAAAGTAGAATTTGTGGTTTAGTGATGCTTAAGGAAAAGATTGTAGATCATAAGGTGTGCAGAATAGCCTGGTCTGTGCATCTCAGGTAGAAAATGGCAATTGCAACGAAGAGCTGAGTGCATTTTTTCTGTGTTTTGTTGCCAGAATAATCAAAATCTCTCCTGCAAGTGGCCTGCCTTAAGAGGGAATCTGAACCCTTCAAATTCCCTGCCTTAAGAGGGAGTATGAACTCTTGCAGCTCTGTTTTAGCAGGGAATCTGAACTCTGAAAATTCCCTGCTGACTTTAGAACACTTCTTCACTGGTCAGGGCAGCACGCTGGCTACTTTTACAGTAGGAAAACTGTGATTCTATTTTTAGATCATAAATTAGGTTCTGTATATTTCATGGCAAGTGAAACATCTTGAAAACCATTTCTTCTTGCTCTGCAGATATTCCTATTTCTCCTCTGGGGAAACAGCCTCACATTCTGAATTTAGAGCATTGAGTTTTAGAGACATCTGGGAAAAAAACCTCTCTTTTGCTGTTTTCATTTCCCCTCTACTTCCTTTTCCCCAAGCCCCAGCTGCAGCAGGTCCAAGTCTCATTTCTATTTTGTAGCCCTCCCAGCCCTTTTTAAACAAGAGCTCCAGAACACTGAGGCAGAAGAAGGTGGCACGGTGACACTGAGGTGTGAGCTCACCAAACCCAAGGCTCCGGTGGAGTGGAGGAAAGGGGATGCCATTCTCTACCCTGGTCTGAAGCACGAGATGAGGCAGCAGGGCTGTGCTGCTGAATTGGTCATTCATGACCTGGAAGTGGACGATTCAGGAATTTACACCTGCGACTCCGGACACCAGCAGACCATGGCCGTGGTGGCCGTGCATGGTAGGCAGTGGTGACCCTTGGCTCAACAGCTTTTCCTGATGTTCTCTGCAGCCATGGATTTGTTCTGCTGCTGGGCCGTGCCAGAATAAATGTTCTTCACGGGCATGGCACATGGGCAAGGTGGAAAGGGTCTTCTTGCAGCATCCGGTGTGTTTAATGAGCATCAAAGCAATTAAATCTTAGAATCCCAGTTTGGGTTGGAAGGGACCTTAAAGATCATCCATTTCCATGCCCCTGCCATGTGCAGAGACATTTTCCACTAGATGAGGTTGTTCAGAGCCCTAACCAAGCTCTCCTTGAATGTTGTCATGATGTCAAAACACCCTGAACCCTCCTGCCTTGAGAGCAGAGAGTGTGGCTGGATATGGGAATGGGATAAGGGATGGCTAGTGGGATGTAATCCTGCCCGGGATGGTAAGAGATGCACACTTAGGGGATAAGTTATTTCTGTGATATGTGAGTTGTTACTGGAGGCTTTGAACTTCAGGTGCAAATGCTGACTGCAGACAACTCAAATCCACCCCTGTTTTCCTTTACTCTTTCTACCATTGAGAGCAAGGCCTTAACTGAAATCCGGATTTCCCCTCCCATGTATCACTTCACTGTGATCGCTTACCAAGGGATCAATGCTAACTTGATCTTCCAGATGTTGATAGAAGCCTTATTTGGGGCAGAAATACTCTTTGTTTAATATTTCAAACGCACAGACCTCTATTAAGAGACAAAGATCTATGTAAGAGACTGATATTTGCCTGAAGCATCCATAACTGGCATGGACACACTTCCATAGGAAAATCTGACTCATTCAGACCCCAAACCAGGCTGTGTGGTGGACCATTAGGACCAGATCTTTCCTAATTTTGTCTGTCCTCAGCTCTTGGTTCCCTTCATGGTTCAAGAAAGACAGAGAGTTGCAGCCCCAGGATTGTGGAATCATTAGGATAAGCCATATCTGAAGGATGATGGTAGGACTGGACCCTTCTTGGACTAGAACACTCCTGAAACGTTTTCCTCTCCAATT
The DNA here is from genome assembly GCA_025920805.1 of Petroica traversi. Lineage (NCBI taxonomy): Eukaryota > Metazoa > Chordata > Aves > Passeriformes > Petroicidae > Petroica > Petroica traversi. The sequence goes on from JAHLSL010000022.1 coordinate 1,733,733, forward strand.
TTACAGTGGTGCCCATCACATTTAAGCAACCTTTACAAAATAAGGGGTTTGAGGAAGGAAGCACAGCCACGCTCAGCTGTGAGCTGTCGAAACCCGGCGCTGCAGTGGAGTGGAGGAAAGGAGGAGTGGGGCTGCAGCCCAGCCAGAAATTTGAAATGAGGCAGAGGGGATGCCTGGTAGAGCTCTTGATACACAATCTCAGATTAGAAGACACAGGAGAATACAGCTGTGACATGGGGGATCAGGAAACCAGGGCAGCTCTGAACGTGACAGGTACGTGGGGTGAGCTGGCTCCTAAAGGAACAGGTTCCTCCAACAGGCAAAACAACCATTTCAATATGAATATTTTTAAGTGCATTCTTCTTATTCTCTATGAATGTTTTCCTTTTTCCTCTGATATATTAAGATTTTTGTTGTATTTAATGAGATTGGAAGAGGATGACACTTTGTTCTTCCAGTGCTGCGTTTGAGTTTTGGGTTCTAACAGGAACTACTTCCAAGCTTTGTGCCTGAGGAGAAATTAAAGAAAAGCAATGATTTAACTTAACATCTGGACATTTCACATGATATGATGTTTAAATATTTAAAAATATTATTTTCTTTCAAATCCTGTAAGAAGACAGACAAAGACCTCCCTGGCCTCTTAAGGCTGTCCATGGAGTTTTTGAAGTTCTTTGCTCTTGAGATCATTGCTTAAGATCAACCGAGGGATAAAACCATTCAATGAATTCACTGCTGGGAAGGGTTTGAGTCAAGGAACAAAAGAAATAAATGTTATGGGTGCAGATGGCTTCTTCTGATGCAACAGGATCTCCCAGTTGCTCCAGGAAAATTAGAACACACGGATCCTCCCTAGGAATACCACAGCGAAAAGCAGAGTATCTTGTTCTCCAAGTGTCCGTCTGTGTTAACCAGGACTCGACTCAGGCTCCACTAAAAGACCCTGTTCATCCTTTTCTTTTCTCTTTTAGCCCTTCCAGTTCTTTTCCAAAAGCAGCTCAAGGATGAGGAGGCAGAGGAAGGAGCCACGGTGAAATTCCAGTGCGAGCTGACAAAGGATAATGCGGCAGTGGAGTGGAGAAAAGGCACCATGGAGCTTTTCCCGTGTGCCAAATATGAAATTAAATTACATGGGCGCACAGCTGAGCTGGTGATCCATAATGTGGAGCCAGAGGATGCCTCTGACTACACTTGTGACACAGGAGACCAGCAGAGCACTGCAGTCCTCAGAGTGAATGGTTAGCATTGCACCCGCCCGGGGCGGAGGAGGAGAGTTTTGGTGGAACTATGTGAATTAAGTAATTTTAATCCAAAAGTTAAGATAATGAGGAAAAGAGGTGCCCTGTCATAAAGCAGAGTAGAGAGAAGTGGATCTGGTGGGACAGGGTTACTGTTTAAGCCTGTAAAGCACAGAGTGCAGTGCACTGACCCCTTCCTCTGAAATGATGAAAGCAAGGAATTCTGCATCGTGGGGATTTCAAAATACTAACAAAACTTTTTTTTGGGCACTTTGCAATTTTTCTGGCTCACTTGAATCAACAGCAAGTCACACATTGTTCAAAAAAGCATTTTGACGTTGCTATTTTTAATCTTCCTGTGAAGATCCCTGTGAGAATGCTATGTTTAACCAAACCAGGAATAATGTCTGTGACTGGTCACAGAATCACTGAACAGGTCACTGGTCCAACCTCCCTGCTCAACCAGGGCCATCCCAGCCCCATCTATGAAGTGTTTGTGATTGTCCCAGAGCTGGGTGGAATCTGTGGGTTTGATCTAAGCCTAACCTTTCAAACAACACATTTTTGCTGACTCTGACCCAAAAAAGCAGCCTCAGGGTCAGCTATGGGTGAAAGAGCCCTGTGAGTGCTTTACCTGTCTCACAGTTGTGTTTATATGGAACCAGAGGCACAGTGAAACAGGGATTCCTGTTTTTCCAACTGCTCACAGACACCCCATGGATATCCCCTTCTTGTTCCCATCAGTGCCAAGCTGTCGTCTGAGCTGTTCCATGCTCTGCTTGAACAAATGTCCATTTGTGCATCCTCTGGAAAGACTCCGGGTCTTGAAAAGGCAGCTGAGGAATCAGAATTTGTTTAAAGCTTTACAAAATTGAGCTATTGAAAATCAGTAGTATTTATGTGAAAATTAACAGATTTGCACTGGTTTCATCAGAAAGTGCCATGTTTTGCATAGTCAAAAATCTTTGTGTGTTGGAGTTTCCAATGTGCAGAGCAGATGCCTAAAAGGGATTATGTGGGCACCCTGGACTTTATGGGATATAAAGATATTTGGGGAACTTTCTGATTCTCTGGACATACACGATATAGGTCTGTTTATATGGGAAACAATGGTTTTATTATCATATCACCACTTAATGCAAAATCGTTCTGCGTCACCAGAGCCAAGATGCCTTGTGCTGAGCTGTGCAGACCTGGCATTCACACAAAGAGCTCATGTATTATTTATTTCCCATTTCACAGCCACCAAACCCCAGCTGAAGCAGCAGCTGAAGGATGAGGAAGTGGAAGAGGGAGGAACAGCCAGGCTGCGCTGCGAGATTTCAATCAGCAAAGCACAAGTAGAGTGGAGGAAGGATGGAGTCCTGCTGCACTCCAGCTCCAAATATGAAATGTGGCAGGATGGGACCCTTCGGGAGCTCCGTGTCCACCACCTGGAGCCTGGGGATGCTGGGGAATATTCCTGCAAGGCAGGAGACCAGACGAGCTCTGCCAAACTCACCGTGAAAGGCAAGGAAATTTTCTTTCAAGAAAAACAAGGATATTTTTCCATTTGGGAAACTAAGATGTATACACATCTATAACATAAAATGATAAACACAGAGCATAGGAAGGGTATCATAAAAAAAAATCCTATTGTCAGTGGATGCACCAAAGCAAAGCTGGACTTGGTGGACAGGAGAGGAAAAGGCAGCTGTAATCTGTGACTCATGGCTTGGAATACTTGCATGGCACTGAACAGATGGTCCAGCCCCAGCTTCCAGTCACATGGCAGCTGCATCTGGCCTTAAAATCATTGCAGAGCTTAGGTGGGACCACTGGTGTGGAACAAACACCCCCAGCATCTCCACAGGCTGCTCCACGCTGTGGATCCCCTGCACGTCACACCCAGCTGCACCATTTTTCGTGCAGATGGTGACCTCAGTTGTAGGAATATCCACTGAGCTTGCTCAGGGGGAGATGGGGCTGCTTTTGAATGGTTGGGCTCAGTGATTTTAGAGGTCTTTTCCAAGCTTAGTGATTTAATGATTCCTTTGGTTTTCACCAGTGGATTTGGGATATAAACAGTCTCTGCCTGCTGGGGGTTGTCTGTATGATCCTTGCACAGGTGTCCAGCTGTCCCAGAAGCTGGACTGGGCAAAGTGCAGTGCAGATCCCCTGTGCTCACATGAATCCAGTGCTGGGAGGACAAAGCCAACCAGGGCCTCAGCCAGTTTGGAGCATCAGCATGGAGTAAATGAAGTTCTGTTCACAGAAACACAGTAGAGAGGATCAGGCTTTTAATGTTATCCTGTGAAGATGTTTAAGTGCAAAACTAGAACAAATTTAAAAATCCTGATGTTGGCATCCAGCATTTGTGCCTCATTCACCCAGTCAAGAGTAATTAAAAAAAAACAACAGTGTGCAATGTGTGTCTGAGCAAGGACAAGTGGTGATGCCACTATGGAAAAGTCATTTGTCCCGCTGCCAAGTACACAGAAAGCAGAGTTTGAAATGTGATTTGAGAGGCTGATCTGTCCCCACCCTTGAAGGTCCTTGAAGGACAAGGTGCTGAGCAACCTGGCCCTGCTTTGAGCAGAGCTTGGAGCAGGTGACTTCCAAAATTCCACTGCTGCCTGTATTGCTCATGGCTCCATGATCTGATCCACATTTCCCCTTTCACTTCCCATTTCTGCCTCCTTGCAGAGCCTGATGTGACCATTGTGAGCGGCCTCAAGGACATGGTGGTGTCGGAAGGGGACGATGTCACCTTCCAGTGCCGGGTCTCCCATGACAACGCCAGGGATGTCGAGTGGAAGCTGCAGGATGTGGCCCTGCAGAACAACGAAATGAACGAGATCTCAGTGGAAAAGGGCAGGATTCACACCCTGACCCTGAGGAAGGTGACTGAGCAGGACATTGGCACCGTTGCTTTCCGCGTGGGACCCCACACATCAACAGCAGAGCTCACGGTGAAAGGTGAGGGCTCCCCGTGGTGTGGGACAGGGGGTGTTTGGCTTATGTTGGCAGCAAATTCATTGCCATACTTCACCCCTTGTGTCCTTGGGGGTGCTTGTGCTTCAAAGCATCTTCAAAGTGACTGCAATCACCCCAGATAAACAGGGGACATTCCACCATCCTCCCGAAGCTCACTGATTCCTGGAGAAATTACTGGCTTGGCTTCACTGCGTGGATGGATAGACCTGGAATTTTCATTGCTTCCACTACCCCTTTTAGAATCATAGAATAATTTAGGTTTGGGTTTAAAAGCCATCTGATCCACTCACCCTGCATTGAGAAGGGACGTCTTCAACCAGATCAGATCTACTGTTCTATTTATTTCTTTCTCTAAGCATTGTTTTGAAGGAATTCTCCATCTGCCATCCTTTTCCTTCCTTCTTAGAAGCTTCTTTTAACCGCTCAGTATATAACACATAAATCAGAGTGTTTTTTAAACACTCAAGCATTCGGCTGTAGCTTTAATACCACAGAAAATAAGACAAAGCTGCCAGGAAAACAAAGGAAACAAAACAAAGCAAAGCAAACAAATCCTTTGCTTTGTTTGTAATTTCAGTGCCACCTCCAGTCTTTAAGGAGAAACTGCAGAGCAGGGAAGTGCAGGAGGACTCAGCTTTCCTCCCCTGGCAGCTCTCCCAGCCCAGAGCTGAGGTGAAATGGGAAAAGGGCCCTCAGGTGTTGTCCCCAAACTCCAAGTGTGAAATCAGGCCGGAGGGAATGGTCCATACTTTAAAGATTTATCACCTAAAACCAGAAGATTCTGGCAAGCACACCTGTGGTGGTTATGGAAATGCACAAACACCAGCCAATTTGACTGTTAAAGGTGGGCTGTGTTGGGGTTTCTTAAGATAAGAAACTTGCCCCACTCCCTCAGTTAGGCTCTGCCAGGAGGACTTTTTCCTATTGTCCTTGACTTCAGATGTGCTGTGCTGTCAAAAGCTGCCGAGTCCTGGGGTGTTTGGAACAAAGACAATGCCGGGACCCAAGGGTAGGAATTACACACTTTGAGACCCAATGGCCTCTTTCTGGCCACTCAGACAAACTGGGCTGGAACTAAAATAAGAATAGAATTGTTTCTGATGCTTAATCATCCTTTGAGCTGCAGTTGTGCCTGGAAAAATGGTGATCCAGGTGAAATTGCTCAAACTTGGACACTCAACTCCAGCTAAGACGCAAGGCACCTAAACATTTCTAGTGCCAAAGATCTTTAAAATAGGTGTAATGTGACAATAAATCTGGATTTTTTTCCAATCTAATCAGTCATAAATAAAATATTAATGTGACTTTTTCTGAGATACATGATCAGGAAAAACAAAGATTAGCCAGGATATTGTTAAATCACACCTTTGAAATATCCCTGAGGGCTCTCCCATGCAGGGCACGCACCTGCCTGCAGTCACAGTGGTTCCCCGAGTCAGAGATAGCAGAATATTGGTGCTGTAAGCAAGTTCTCTGATGGTGTTGGCCCAGTTGTGTCTCTGTGTGTGGTCTCAGCCACTCCAGCATTCCTTGAACAAAATTCCAAACCCAGGAAGGTTTGGACCCAATTGGCTGAATACATTTATATTTATATTTATATTTATATTTATATTTATATTTATATTTA
>JAHLSL010000022.1:1744681-1768331 GCA_025920805.1 Petroica traversi
ATTTTACAGTTTTATTGTCTTTGTGCTAAGGATCCTATGTCTTTTAGATTAGAGCACACTTGTAGATTGTAGGTTTTGTCACCATAACCAACCCCTGCTCAGAGCATGTGGTTTCAGAGATTAAACACCCAAAGTCTCATGATCCAGCTGAGGGAACTGGGTATTTTAAACTGGAGAAAAGGAGGCTCTCTTCAGCTACTTACAAGAGGTTGTAGTGAGGTAAAAGTTGGTCTTATTTTCACAAGTAGCAAGCAAGAGGACGAGGAGAAATGGCCTCAAGTTGCTCAAGGGGGGATTTAGATTTGGTGTTAAGAAATAATTCTTCACTGAAAGGATGGTCAAGCATTGGCACAGACTGCCCAGGGAAGCAGTGGAGTTACCATTCCTGGAGATATTTAAAAGATGTGTAGGTGTGACACTTGGGGATGTGGTTTAATGGTGGATGTGGCTGTGTTGGGTAAATGGCTGGACTTGATCTTAAGGGTCTTTTTCAACCTTATGGGTTCTGACTCTCAGTGCTGTAATTGGTGTTGTTGTGCTCTGTGTGCTTACACTGAGAATGGTGAGTATGGCCATGGGAAGAACTTTAGAGGCCCTGTGACCTCTGGCAGCCCTTTATGGAGCAGCACTGGACACCTTTGAAGTATCCACAGGTGACTCCACGAATTGGCCAGCAGGCAAACTGCAGTTCAGAAAGAGGGGAGCAGCCCAGCTGGAGAAGTTACAAGCAGGTTCCTCACCTCTGGGCGCTGCCACTGATGCAGATGCTTCTCCACCGCAGTACTGCCAGTGCTGTTTAACAAAGAGCTGAGAAACGTAGAGACTGAAGAAGGGGGAACGGCTGTTTTGCACTGTGAGATCTCCAGGCCGGGCGCTCCCGTTGAGTGGAGGAAAGCAGGGGTGGTCATTGAGCCCAGTGACAAGTACGAGGTGAAGCTGAAGGGCAGTGTGGCTGAGCTGATCATCCACGGTGTCGAGTCTGAGGACTGTGGGGATTACACCTGCAGCACTGGATACGAGATCACCACAGGGTCTGTGTACGTGCAAGGTAAGGTGGTGAAATGTGGAAACGCTCCAGGTTTTTTTCTTGGGTTTCTTGCTCCAAAACCTTTGACAGTAACTGGCCAAACAGCAGGAAGTCCATTCATTTCTTTCCTGATTCCAGTGATGATATAAACACTCACCTCCCGGCTGGGGTTCAACCCATGCTTTGAAGTTAAACCAGTTTAAAATACTGGCCATACTGTGTTTCAGAACAGGTGGTGGTACTGCTGAAAAACTTGGAGCACAGGTTGTAAAAAGACTGAAATTCTTGTAACAACTAATTGCAGCTTCTATCATTGTTGATAATCTTATTACCCCTTTAAAGCATCTAAATGAACATTTAAATCTTTAAGTGCCTCTCTGCCTCATACAACATCTGCAGATGGTTGCGACACACAGGAGAGCCAGGCATGACCTGGGCAAGGAGTGGAATTCCCACCCAGTGAAACGATGTTTGCAGACACACACGCTGCTGCTGCAAGCAGCTGGAGGGATAGAAGGTGGTTCCTAACTACCTTCAAGAAAATTTTAGCTCTTTTTTCCCTTGGATAAACACTTCAAGGACAACTCTCCTGGACAACTTGCCCGTGGGCTGGGGTCAGTCCTGCAGGGAGCGACTCGTGTGCGTTTGTTTTTGTTTTCCTTTGGCACCTTCTCTTGCTCTGTCGCGCAGAAGAAGCAGCAGTGATAGTGTCTGGTTTAAGGAGCACAGACGTCTTTGTGGGCGAGTCAGCCACGTTCACCTGCGAGCTCTCGCACCCGGGCGTGAGGAACGTGCAGTGGTGGCTCGATGGGACCCCCCTCCACAACAACCTGGTGACCGAGATCTCTGAGCAGGACGGCAGGATCCACACTCTAACCCTAAATGACGTGGCGTGCCACGACTCGGGCACTGTCACCTTCAGAGCTGGGCCCCTTATCTCTTCTGCTAAATTATTAGTCAAAGGTATTTTCCCTGTGAGCAAGAAACACGTGGCCGCCTCTGGACTTGCTCCATGTGCTGGTGCTTCTGCCTTCCAGGCTACCCTTACTAAATCCCTTCACGGTTCTCCTGTGCCCTGCAACCCTCCCACTCTGCAGGTCACCCACTGTCACCCCAGAATTCTTCTGGGTACAACCACGCTGGTTTTTGCAGTGGTTCAGGTGAGGGAGGGTTGCAGGCTCAGGGCCGACATCAAAGAAGAGATGAACATAAACATCTGTAGCAGAACCTGAGTTTATATCCCCACTTCAGCTTTTTTTTAATAATGCCACAAAATTTTATGGCAGTGGTAATCCGCAAAATTACCACTGTGCAGCTCCACAGCTGGTGCTGAGCTCAGCCTGTTCCCAGGGCAGCATTTTGGGCTGTTCCTGGAAACCAAAGGATGTGTGACATTCCAGTAACACAGAGAGAAAATTCACTTCGTTTTTGAAAGCTCATCCCCACAATGGCAAATCTTTCTGGTCTGTTGAATAAATATTTTTCTCATTTGGTAAGGGTAGCCAAAAGCTGCAAATAACACTGAGCTCCAGACTTGATAAAGCAAGCTCCTCCCCACCCAGTCCTTTTATAGCCATGGGGAAATCTGTTATTTTTCAGGCAAAATTAATGCTCATTCATCACTTGGAAAAGGGATATATACAGAGATATAAAGGGTCAAAAGGTCTTTATTCAAATCTACTCCTGTGCTATAACTGGGCCATAACATGAATGATCCAAGATGTGGAATTGTAGTCAGTGATTGGTTTCTCCTTCTCTGCATAATGTGTCCCTTTCATTCAGAAGATTTGGTTCTCTGCAAAGATAAGATGGGAAATCACTTCTCTGTGATATGGAATGATGCAGTGACAACGCAGTGTGCAAACTCTGCAAGCCCTGTGTCAGTTTGCATCCATTTCCAGAGACAGAACCTGCTTCTGAGCCCTCCAGGCAAAGAATTCTAGTGGGCCTAAAAGAGAAATTACAAATAAATGCATCGTTAGGTGTTCTGCTCAGTGAAATAAAGGGCTACTGAGAAATTTCCATTTCATGGAATGTCAGCATCACTGATTTTGGAAGAAATCTCTGGAGATCATCCAGTCCCCCCCACAGCTCATTCAGGTGCACACATGAATGTGGATATTTTGTGCTGTCATGAAGCCAGGATTCCTGAATTACCAACCTGAATCACAGTAGCAGTAATTTACGACTGGAATAAGATAACTCCAGTTACACTGTGCTCAGTAACACTTGATTTCATAGGAAAGTGAAACTCTTGTAAAATTCCCACCATCCTTGTGTTGACAATTCTGTACACTTTATTTTGTCCAGAAATGTAAACATAAATCTGTGTTTGAAATACATTTCAGTCTGTCCAGCCATCCATGGCTTGCTTTTCATCAAGGGGAAAGTTGACTTTGTTCCATGTGCCTCATTCTCCTGGTTTAAGGCACGTTGGTAATTTTGGTGACTGGATTTATTCTGTAACAAGTGAGATCTCAGCTTTTCCTGCTGGGCCTTCACAACATCACTGCCCTACAACTGCTTTCATCCCACGGCCTGGATTGATGGCTCATGGATGGGTGGGGGGAGAATGGAAAAGGCTGAAGGAGCTGCTGGTGTTCTCTGGCTACTCTGGGCAGGTTAGAATTGCAAATTTGGGGGCACACTTTGGCTCCTCAGTCCCAAGGAGCTGCTGCATAGGTGAACAGGGCCACCAAGGTCCTTGCCCTGGCCAAGAGCAGGGGTACAATGGAACCAGGATCTTTTCCAGCACCACAGGTGATGTTTGCTATGAGAAATACATTTCTGTCTTATGGAAGGGCTTGGGGTTGTGCTTCCCCGGCTGCACAGACACCTGATTGTTTCTTCATTCAGCAAAACATCTCCAAGATCTTCCCTGGAGGCCTCCTCTCCATAAACACACGTGGAAGACACAGGGAGTGGCAGAGGGAGCCTGAGTGAGTGGGATCAAGCCTTACAACAAGTTTCCAAATGATGTTTGCAGAGCTGTCTTTGCTCCCCAAGGTCTTCGAGGAACAGCCCAAATTTTCTTCCAGGAGCATCTCTCAAACCTGCTGCAGCAGTTCCAAGAGGAGCATTCCAGACAGAGATCCTGTGTGGGTTATTCCAGCTGGCTTGTGGTCAGAATAACTATTTGAAGAATCAAGACATCCTAGAATCACAGAATGTCCTGAGCTGGAAGGGTTCCTCAAGGATCATCTTGTCCATCTCCTGATGATCTCTCAGCTTTCTCTGTCTGTCATCTTTTTATGTCCCTTTGTAGTACTATCTAAATTTTTTTGGAAGCTGACATAATTCTGCTGAGAATGATGTTTCAGAGAGATTTCCATTTTCAGACTGCATTGAAATTTTTCCTTTGGACCTGCTTATTGCACTGTACGTGGATGGTCCAGTCTGACATCTCAAGAGGGACTTCGGCTGCTTTGGAAATTCACAATATTTTAGGTCAGATATCTCTACTGTTCCCTACAGCTGCCTCACAAGAAGCTGAACTTGGGTTTTAAAAGTGCTGAAAAGCAGCCTCATGGATCCCACCACCTTCAGAGGAGCTGCATATCCAGCTGCTCTCAGCATTTTATGGGCTCTCAGTCTGAGATATCAAAGGTTTATGATCTTTCTGTGATCTCTACATAAAATACCATAAAGGAAATCCTGTTGTTTTCCTCCAAACTACGTGTCTGCTGCAGAGGAACACATGGCTAATCAAAACAATATTCATCTGCTCTTCTGGAGTGCCCTTTCTTTTGGTCACAGTTGTCCTGGATATTTGCTCCTCGCGTGACTTCTGACAGCCAAGGCCACCCCAGGACAGGACTGAGTGTGTGCATTTGAGGGCTGTGTGTCTTTCTGATGAGTGGTTATATTTTAGTCACACCAGGAGCCTCCAGTAGAGTTTGTGGTGTTTTCCTATTGCTCTGTGAGGTTTAGAGTTACAGGGACCCACTCACTGCAGTCCTCTGCATCCCACTCGTGCTCCACATTCGGGAAGCAGAAGCATTTCACATCCAGTGCTTCCCAGCCTCAGAAACACTGGGAGAAAAACTAAGCCCAGAGGGAATCTCAGCAGTCCAAATTCAGGGCTGTTCCTGCACAAGCCTAAATTCCTGGTGGCCCATTTCCCAGTGTGATGGTCGTGTCCTAATGCACCGGTTTGGCTCAGATCCTGCTTGAAGCTGACACAGGCACAGACTAAACTGCTAACCCCCCAGCCTGCCCAGCACCCTCTGCTTGCTCTGCCACTCTGTTTGCTCCCCATGGGCTCTGTGCTTGGCAAAAAACCCTCCCAGGGGTGATTTCCATGGGGATCCACTAATGCATGTCCTTCCTGACGTGTTGGTCAACAGATCCCACCATTGAAGTGGTCAGTCCCATGCAGGACATAACTGTTGATGAAGATGGCCCAGCAGAGTTCATATGCCAGTATTCTAGGCCAGTGCACGCCATCTGGAAGAAAAATGATCAGGAAATACATGCAGATGGGCAGCGAGTGATTATCGATCAGGACTGGAATGTGAGCATGCTAAAAATTAACCCCACGGTCCCAGAAGACACGGGCATCTATTCTTGTGAAGCTGAAGGCATTAAAGTGATGGCTACACTTGATGTTCAAGGTGAGGTCTTCCAGCCAGACAGGAAGACTACCATGGGTTCCAAATAAAAGAGGTAGAAAAAACCATGGCAAGGCTTTGCAATGAGGGAAAACATCAGATACCTGCTCTTGGTGTTCACTCCAGTACTGAAAACGAGGATGAAAATAGTTGGGAGAGAATGGGAATTGAATATAAAACTGCAGCATTAGCTTAGTTCTAATTAACATTAATTACACCACTTAGCCATCCCACCTCTTCTGCAACAAGCTGGAATGTTGGTGTGGTGGGATGTGTCCTGCTGAATTGTTATAAAATCACAGGTGTGTTGTTGCTCCAAAGGAATAATATGAATATTTTTTTGCCGTTAAAGAGCACTTTTTACATTGTGGCATAAAACCAGTAACTAATGGATAGCGTGGAATTCCATTTGATTTTCAGCTAAGCTAAGGCAGTTTGGTAATTTACTTATTTCAAGTAGTGATTCCTCAGGAATTACCTCCTCACCCAACACTCACATTTGTGGAGACCCTGAGGAACAATATATATAAAAAAATAACAAAAAGATAGGATTTTGCATGGAAATTTCTTATTTTTTTCTGCTGCATATGGAATTCCTGGGTTTGGTTACCAAGTGAATTGGTATGATCAGCAAGAGCAGGTTCTGATTTCTGAATATTTGTGGCTATCTTGCCTTCTTGCTTAACTGGACTTGTTAGTGCAGAAGAACAGGGTGTTATTTCTTGTAATGTTTTCTACATTCATAAGCACTTTCCATTTTCAAGATTTAAAGAGATTTTAATGAACATAATCTAAAAGCATCCCAGAGGAGGTAGGGTTAGCAATTGGCTGCTTTCCATAATTAGGGAAACCAGCTCTTCCAAAGTACACAGATGAACAATTTGGGTCATTCTAACAAAAATTATACGTTCTCCAAGAAGAGTCTGAAACCTCCTTACTGTTCTCCCTTAATATGAATCTTATAAAATTCAGATTTTTTTTTTATATCACAGAAGTCCAGAATAGTTTGGATTGAAAAAGACCTTAAAGGTCATGTAGCTCCAAACTCCTGCCATGGGACACCTTCCAGTGTCCCAGGTTGCTCCAAGCCCTGTCCCTTGGGACACACACAACATTTCTGGGCACCTCATAATTAGCAATAAGTTAATAAATAGCTCATAATTTGTGCCTTTTGAGTATGCTTGGTGTTACTCAGTTTGGTGTAGTTTTAAAACTTTTATTTATTTTTGCTCTTTTTTGGTTTTTTTGCTGAGCACAGTTCCAGATTTTCTGTAGAGATCTAAACAGGGATGTCGATTTACAGCATAAATCATGCTGACTATTTTATTCTGTAAACTTTATTTACTACACTGTGTGTCCCCTGCCCTTGTGCATGTCATTTGTCCCTGTAGCACCATGAATTACACCCACATGCACCAGCTCATATTTAATTTGCCATCAAGCTAATTGTTTCTGCCCAACTGATGCATGACTGGAGTGTGGAGGTTTGTGCATGATCCTGACCCCACAACTCACCACACACCATGGGAAAATAAACCTAAATGTCACAGAGCTTCTGTAACAATTCAGAAATTTACCATTCAGAGTAATCCTGACAGAGAGGTTGACCTTCTGTGTGTTTCCTCGAGGCAGAATTATCTTGGATAATCGTCACTGTAGCTTTGCCAACCATAATATTCTCTTACATTTGCTTTGAAAGAAAAGTAATAAGATTTTATCACAAGCTGTCAGTGGATTCACATCTCCCCAGTCATGATGATAATTGTGCTGTCTGGGAGACCTTTGGGAAATGTTTTCTGTCACAGGACAAAAGGAATTTGGTTACACTTTATGTTCCTGAGCTATGCCTTCCTATCGATTATTGGCCTGATTAATACAAATATGTCATTTTTTTCTTTATTCATAAAAAAGTCAGGTTTTTGGAGGAAATCTGGGTGAAATGCTAGAGGTTCTAGATGAAATGCTGAAGGTTCTCGAGGTTTATCATTATTGTTAAATTGTCTTTAAATATTTCTAATTATAATATTGTTTTGGAGCATGCTTGAAACCAACATTTAAACCTACAAGCACAGTTTGTCGCATCCACATTTTTCCACCAGCTTTGCAGCAGTGGGAATCATCCAGTGCTCTGAGGCTCATTAATATTCAAAGATACCTGGCCATATAATTAATAATGCTCACTGTCTTTTTTTTCTAGCCAAGAATAGCATTGTCCAGGGCTTGGAGAACGTGGAGGCCGTGGAAGGAGGGGAAGCCCTGTTCGAGTGTTATCTCTCCAAGCCCGAGACCTACAATTACAACTGGCTGATTGATGATGAACCTGCCAAAACCACAGAGAACACTGAGATGGTTTACTTTGAAAATGGACTCAGGCATATCCTGCTGCTGAAGAATTTAACTCCCCAGGACAGCTGCAGGGTGACTTTCATGTGCAGCGACGCGGTGACCTCAGCCTTCCTCACAGTGAAAGGTAACCCAGGTGCTTGGGCAGGGGGAGTCTTCAGTTTCTGGTTGGAAAGGGGGAAAGAACAAGAAAAATATGAGTAGCAGCAAGGAAAAGCTGTTTTTGTTGTTTGTCTCTTACCTAAATGTTCTTCCCACACAATAAACCATAGAGTCATTCAGGTTGGAAAAGATCTCTGAGATCATCGAGTCCAACCTTTAACCCAACCTTGCCAAGCCCAGCAGTATCCCACAGAATCACAGAATGGATTGGGTTGGAGAGGACTTCAAAGATCATCCAGTTCCACCTCCTGCCATGGACAGGGACACCTCCCACTGTCCCAGGCTGCTCAAAGCCCTGTCCAGCCTGGCCTTGGGCACTGCCAGGGATCCAGGAGCAGCCACAGCTTCTCTGGCCAACTTGAGCCAGGGCCTCATCACCTTAATATGGAAGAATTTCTTCCTAATATCCCACATAAACCCACTCTCTGTCCATCTGAATCCATTCCCCTTTTTCCTGTCACTCTGTGCTCTTGTAAAAAGTGCCTCTTCATCTTTCTCGTTGGGTCCCTTCATATACTGGAAGGTACAAATTAGATCACCCCAAAGCCTTTTGTTTTCCAGACTGAAAAAAACCAGTTCTCTGATCCCTGAATGTTTGATGCTTTACAATTTCCTTATTTTCTTATCTGTAGGATTTTCTTATCTGTAGGATGTAGATCTATAAGCAGCACCAGTTAGCTCTGGATTAGCAGCAAAGGGCTGTCTCAGAGTTGTGGTGATTGTATTTTTACAGGCACTTCAGGGCTTCAAAGAGGAGGATTTTATTAGAAACAATATTATCTCTGTATCCTTTCATTTATGCTGTTACTGGAGACCCCTGTGGGGACCAGAATCCCTTTCTGTGCAGGAAAGTGAAAGAGTACAGGAGCAGAGATCAGTCCCCAGTTAAGGATTAGATGGAGCTTGGAGCAACCCAGTCTGGTGGGAGCTGTCCTTGACCAAGGCAACAAAATGAGATTTAAAGTCCCTCCCAAAGCAAACTATTCTGTGATTCTAAACCTTCTGGCAATATCCATAAACCTTTTAACGATGTCCTTGGTCTCCGAGGCCTGGCTGTTCAGAGCTTCAGCACAAACATTCACCAAAATCTCTTGATTGTTTCAGTAACTGAGGGCTCGATCACTGATTTTAATCTACAGGGTGGCGCCTGCAGTTCTTGCAGCCCCTCAAGGATGTGGAAGTGTCTCTGGGGGAAAAAGCAACATTTAGCTGTGTCCTGAGTGAAGCTGTGCCAATTAATGAAGTGTCCTGGTACAGTAATGACATAGAGATCCAGTCGGGTGAGGACTGGGAGGTGCAAGCAGATGGAAACAAATACAAACTTATTCTGAAAAAAGCCCAACTGCATCACTCTGGAGAGGTGACCTTTGCTTCCAGGGAAGCCATTTCATCAGCCAAGCTTTCTGTGATAGGTAAGTGTGTGTTGTTCCAACCCAGGGGCACAGTTTCAAGCTTTGATATTGAGCTACAACGTTGAATTTCCCAATCTTTGTGCCGATTCTTTCCACTTTGCCTCACATGTCCAAACATAGTGTTCTTAGGCTGAGAAGATGCAACTTGTTCTTTGACCCATCTCATCAGAAGAAAAGCATATCAGAAATGCCAGTGATGGTAGAGATGCTCCCCAACTTTCTTTGGCCACAGTCTTTCATAAAACATAACATAAACTCCAATAAAAATCATTATTCTCAGAGTTCAACTTCACCCTCAGCAAATGTGGACATGGGAGGGAGTTAAACTAGAGTCCATGTGGAAAAAAAATTATCCAGGACAGCTGAGGAGTCTTTGAAATCTGCTCATCAACTCAAGTGCAGGGCAACCAATTTTCCAGATTAATGAGTAGCATTTTAAAATCTTCAAGTGGGGGGCACCCATGAAGCACACAACTCCTGCTGCTTCAGAGACACAAGAGTTAATAGTTATTAGGGAAGATGATAATTCCCTAATTCCCTCGTGGAACAGGTTGGATAATGACAGGTCCATTTCAGCACCCAGGGTCTGGCTCCTTCCCACAGTGGGACAGGTGGATCACACAGTGATGGTTATGAGATAACTGAATGTGTTTGAGCTGTAGCTGAGATGTTCAAGAGTCACTGATAAACCACCTGCTCTTTAAAAGATTACAGGCAGTTTCTGAATAATGATTTCTGGGCCTTTAGAGATCTCTGGTCATTCCAGTCATTTCTTCCACAACAACAAAAAACGTTTGATGTATTTAAATCAGGTTTTTTCCAATTTTGGGCACTTAAATATAAAGTACCCCAAAATAAAAATACAGTACTCCTCATGTCGACAGATTTTTTTCTAGGAAATTTGGATGACAACAGAGAAAAGATTTTATGGTATTTTTATGGTGTTTGGAGTTAAAGAACTGGCTATTGACCATATTTGCCTTTAATTCTTTGGATTGGTACATCGTGGCAGGTCATTTGCATGGTAAATATCTTGAAGTCAAGACTGAAATAATTATTTCTGGCTTTAGGGCCAAAGTGTAATTTAAGCAAGGATCATTTTCCAATGTACTGAGTTTAGGGGTTGGGATTAGATGACCTTCAGATAATCTTCCAACCCAAATCATTCCATGGACAGTAGGACACCAAATCATTCCTATCCCATATTTATTTGTTATTGCCTGATGCTGTGATAAATCACAATTATCACAGAAATTGAGTGACTAGTTATTAAAATATTTGAGTTATTTTTTAGTCTAATAATAATTTGATTTCAGTTAAGGCCAGACCTGAAATAAACATAATCAAGGCCTAAATGTGCCTGATGTTTTCAGCTAAAGTCCTTGATAATATGGACAGTGTAAGATTATCTTTATTGGTGGGACAAAGGCAATACACGACGTTAATTATGTGAGATGAGGGTTGGAAAATGAATGTTTGTCATTGGCAGTGTAGATCAGGGCAGGCAAGGATAACCCAGTGGTGCACAGGTGCTCATGGTCCTGACTTTACAATGAATTTATGATGACTTTACACTCAACTTTACAACAAGGAAAATACTCAGCCTGTTGCACTTCCATTCTCGCAGCTCGTAGAAGGCTCTTGGATGAAGGGTTGCTGCTCACGTTTTAGAATTAAATGTTTTAGGATGAAGTGTTTTTGGATGAAGTGTTGTCGCTCACGTCGTACATCACGGGACCTCTGTTGTGCCCCCAGCCCTCCCTGAACCACCCGAAGAGCCAGAAGTTAGAAGTCAGAGCAGCCACTCTGTCACCCTGTCCTGGCACAAGCCACTGGGTGACGGTGGCCAGGACATCCTGGGCTACAAGGTGCAGAGGAAAATCCCAGGAGTTGGCTGGCAGTCCTGCAGCGAGGGCCTCATCCAGAACATGGAGCTCACAGTGGACGGCCTGGCCCCGGGGCAACCCTACAGATTCCGTGTGTCTGCCATAAACAGAGCTGGGGCCAGCGAGGCCGTGCACTTCCCCCAGATGGTGAGGTTAGGTGAGGATGGACACAGCCCCAGGGAGGACTGCAGACCCTACATTTTGCATGGCATGCCTGCTTCACCCATTCCAGGCATCTCCCAGTGTGACATCTTTCAGCGCTTGGCTGCCAGCACAACAAAGGAGAAAGAGCTTGAGATAAAAGAGTCGTTCTGGGCTGCTGTGGACAAAACCTGCTGCGTTTTTAGCCTTCAGCACTGATTTCCTCCAAACTGCATCCAGCTGTCTTGCAGGCTGCACTGCATCATCCAGGTTCTGGCTGGTCTCCATGGGCTCCTTGCACTGCATCCATGTGCTGGCCTGTCACCATGAGTGTCTTTTCTGGTGGAGTTAGGACAGAATGAGTCATAAGGGGCATGTTGAAATGTGTTTGGGGGAACCAAGACTGTGACTGTGGGGGGGCAGTGTTGTCTTCTTCACCCATCTTTCTCATTTTTTAATGTTTTTCGTGCATCTTTTTAAATTATCCCCACAAAGAAATGCTGCAGGACACAGCTCCTTTGCTGTCTGATGGTGAAACTTTGGAAGCTACAGTGGGATGGGGAGTCTGACTCTTTCTTTTCTTGCAACTCTTTCTGTGGTATCACTCGTCTAAATTCATCAAAATGAGAATAATGATAAAAAAATACTCTTTGCCTAAGATTCAGGCACATAATTCAGGCAACAGTACTTGCTGCCAGTGCTTTACATCCCAGTCAATATCTCTGAGTTCAACATTTTCATCGAGTATCATAGTTGAAGAAACAGCATTCCATTGGCAGACCCCCTTCCAAAGTAAAGAAGATGCATAAAATTTTTGGTTTTTAATTGCTTTTTTATAATTTTTAGTCTACCTAAAATAGCATAAATATATATCTCTATATTTTTTTTTCAATTTCAAGGCAGGAATGAATGCTGCTTTGAATAATCTCTTTTAATTCTATTTATTGTTTCTTTTTTACCTCACATCACAACTCCTCCACTTTGAAACATTTAAGGTCTAGAAATCTGTAGAACTTCTTTAATACTGGTGGTGGGTAAATGAAGACCAGCAAACAAACACAGGAATGTGAAAAATGCAACCACTTCTGCATGTATATGTTTAGATGGAGCTGGTGTAAGCACTGGGAGAGCTTGGAAAGTTGTTTTGATATTATCTTTGGAAGTGCACATTTTGGATGCTGCCAATCTTTTAATTTTTTTTTCCCCTTTGGTTGTCTACAATCTGTAAATGATGAATGGAATGCTTGGGTATTTTATGGAGTGCCTTAAAGTCAGATGATGATTTATTCTTTGGGTTAATTCACATTATTTTTGTAATTGCAGAGCCTGCAGTTACAGTGACCCAACCTTTGGTGGGAGGATCAGTCTCAGAAGGGGGGGAAGCTCGCCTGGAATGCTCCTTATCGAGTAAAACTGAGGAGAAAGTGACTTGGTTCAAGGGAAAAGAACAAATAAAATCTGGAGGGAGATATGAGATCCTCTCTGAGGGAACAAAGCAGATACTCATTATCCATGGATTTAAACCTGAGGATCAGGACAGCTACACCTGCATGGCATCTCCAGAAGTCAAATCTGTTGCCAGCCTGTGTCTTGAAGGTACGGAGTGGGCATTGCAGGGGTGTTAAATCAGGCCTGGGGTGGACATCCAGGGGCATCTCCTCAGCTTGGACTGGAATTACTTTTCTTTTACAAGTTGTCATAACAATCCACAAGGAATTGTTATTTTCCTCTTTGGCATTGCCCAGTATTGCATCCTGAAGAGTTTTGAGTTGCTCAGATAAGACTTTCTGTAGCCAGAAATTTAAGGAGTGACATTATTGTCTCCACATGAATTTTTGGTGCCTTTTGAGATGCTTTAGGGTATTCTGTGGATGTCCCAGACAACCTGCAGCATCTTAAAAGGGACTGGGCACCATGTAGAGGAACGTGAATGTGTCCCAGATACCTTCAGACTTAGGTAGGTCCAGTCAAGGAGGTTTCCATGTGAGATAGGAGTCTCAGCTCCCAGCACAGCCCCTGGAGATGTGTTCAAGTTAGCCAGGGAAGCCCTGTCTATCTGGGAGATAGGATGAGCCTGGATAACTTTTCAAGCTCCACTGAGAGTCTCAACAAGGTGTTCATCAACTGCAATATTAAAAAGGACAGAAATGTATTTATTGCATTCAAATGTGCAAGGAATGAAACAAAAAAAAAAAGTTGCTTGATTATATTTTAAGTGCATACATAGAATCACAGGATTGCTGAGGTTGGACAGACCATCTGAAGATGGTGTGGTCCATCCTCCTCCTCCAAGCATGGTCAGCTAGGACAAGTTTCCCAGGACCAGATTCAGTTATATGAACTTCCCAGAGAGTAAAGTCTCCTTCTCTGGAGAAATCCAAAATCCACCTGGACACTGAATAACGTGGCCTAGGGAACTGTGCTTGAGCAGGCAGTTTGGACTAGATGATATCCAGTGGTCCCCTCCAACCATCCCCAGTCCAAAAACAACCAGTTTTTTTCTCAATATGATGCTTAGTTAAATGTCACTGAGACTCTCCTATGAAACATTTCCATGTACTTTCTCAAAACTCACAGGTATTTACCTTCTCATCCTTTTAATTCCCTGCAGTTCCCACGGTGTCCATGCTGAAGGAGATTGCCAGGGAAGCTCCCCCTGCCAGCCGGCCTGAGGAGCTGGCGGATGGACATGTCCAGCCCAGCCTGCCCCCTGAGGCTGCCCAGGAGGGAGATCTCCACCTCCTGTGGGAAGCCCTGGCCAAGAAACGCCGGATGAGCAGGGAGCCCACCTTGGATTCCATCAGCGAGGTTCCTGAGGAGGATGAGAAGCTTCAGAAGCTGAGGAAGGAGGAAGCAGAGATGTCTCACTACTACTCAGAGGAGTACTCCACGTGTGACGAGCTGGCCAGGACGGGAGAGGCAGATTTCTCTTTCACCAGCTCCGACGATGAGTCTAGAGCTGGGACTCCTTCCCTGGTAAACTACCTCAAGAAAGCTGGGAAGAAGACCATCAGTGTTACCAGCAAGGTTCAGTCCACCTCCACAGAAAAATTATGGAAACAGTGGGAGAAATCCACTGTGGAGACCACTGTGGCCACCAAAGCCGCTAAGCCAGCGGAACCAGAGCTGCCGGATTTGGACGATCCCTCCATGAACAAGGCGGCCGTGAAGATCCAAGCTGCTTTCAAAGGCTACAAAGTCAGGAAAGAGATCAAGCAGCAAGAGTGCCCAGTGTTTACTGAGACCTTCAAAGACTTCTCTGGAGAGCCTGGCAGCACCCTGCACCTGGAGTGTGTGGCCCAGAGCAAAACCGACATGAAAGTCCGGTGGTTGAAAGATGGGAAGGAGCTCTCAGATGGACGATACTACCACATAGACAGCTACAGTGATGGCACCTGCTCCTTGATCATCGCTGGCCTGGACAGGAAGGACGCAGGTAAATACACCTGTGAGGCCTCCAACAAGTTTGGCAAGGTCTCATACAGCGCTAAGGTGGTGGTTGGCACTCAGGAAGCTCAGGTTCTTCGCAAGGAGAAGCAGAGCAAGCAGAGCACTGACAGTGAGACAGAGAGCTCATCTGGCAGCGAGCTGGACGATGCTTTCCGGAAAGCAGGAAGGAGACTCCACAGGCTCTTCAGGGCCAAGATCTCCACGGAGATATCTGACGTGGAGGAGGAGCTCTTTGTCAGCGCAGACGAAGGGGACATAGATGTGGTTGACCACCAGACGTACCGTGAGGATGACCAGTACATCTACATCAAGTTTGAAGTCATGTCTGAGGCCAAAACGGCCGCCACGAGGTTCAGGGAGATGTTTGGTGCTCTGGGAATTCCCGTGGAGATTGACATCTTGGAACAAGGCCCCAAAAAAATCGAGTTGCGCATTGGGAAGGCATCGCCTCCCACCCTTGGGAAGTTTGCAGCTCCAGCAGCGAGACCTCCACCACCTTTGCTTACTTCTGACACAGGTAAGAGGATGCAAACTTTGTTTATTTCTTGGAAAAGAGAGTGGAAATAATATAATTTTTTCACTCTCAAGTTACTTAATTTTTTTTAAAATTTGGTGCAGATATTTTTATGAAAGCTTTGCGCTTTTAGAAAAAATAATGACTTTTGTATTATTTTTCATTTCAAGGGAGAGGAGGGATGTTGCTGCTGAAAGAGGGGATTGCAATGTATTGGTTTATCTATGAAGCCCCTTTTCATGCCAGAAATGTCAGCTACTATAACAAGACCATAAATACTGTGATTATTATACTTTAATGACTTATGTAGGGTTTAGAATGGTTCTAAGGGCAATAAGACATTTTGGCAAGGAGAGGGGCAGGGACAATGTATAGTTGGCACTCTGGTGTCGCTGTGCTGATGGAACATCTTCATGGTCTTCACCAGGGAGTTTCTTGACTGTTTTCAGGGAGAAAAGTTACCACAATACAATTAAAAAACTGCAAACCAGAACTACGGGCAGTCTAAAATACATCTTTCGATAAAACCAACCTTTTCTTTCTTCTCTCCAACCACCCCAACTTCAGCCCCCATGTTCATGACCGAGCTCCAGAACC
Organism: Petroica traversi; assembly: GCA_025920805.1. Taxonomy (NCBI): domain Eukaryota; kingdom Metazoa; phylum Chordata; class Aves; order Passeriformes; family Petroicidae; genus Petroica; species Petroica traversi. The sequence continues at coordinate 1,760,824 of JAHLSL010000022.1, forward strand.
AAGAGGTCCAGGACGGGTACCCCGTGAGCTTTGACTGCATCGTCATCGGCAAACCCCTGCCCACCGTGCGCTGGTTCAAGGATGGCAAAGCTCTTGAGGAGAATGATCACTACATGATCAACGAGGACCAGGAGGGCTGTCACCAGCTGATCATCACCGCCGTGGTGCCCACGGACATGGGCGTCTATCGGTGCCTTGCTGAGAACAGCATGGGGGTGGCTTCAACCAAGGCTGAACTTCGTGTGGACTGTAAGTCTCAACATTCACTGTAGAAAGAACAAGAAAATGAGTTCTGCTGAAAGCTGGTTAATTTTTTTTCCCCTCCAAGGAAAACACCCTTTACATTTTAAAGAAAAATACGTTGACCATGAAATTTTCTCTTGCAAGTGTCTTGGGTTCAGCTGGGTTTTGCAAACTCCAAGGCAAGGTTCAGAGCAAAGCTTCTCGGGTGAACAGAGGTGTTTTTAATAATCCAGGGATGTGTGGAGTCCTGCTGCAGTACAGTATAAAATCCACCTGCCAGACACTCAAATTAGTAAGGGAACTGTAATCAGTAACAACTATTTAAGCAAGAAAAACAGTTTCAAAACTCGGATTGTTCAAAACCTGTTTTTTTTTTCCATTTACCAGTGACCAGCACGGACTATGAGACAGCAGCAGATGCAACAGAGACGTCATCCTACTACAGTGCCAAGGAATATATTTCAAGGTAAATTTGGAACTCTGGCTCTAACCTCTGGCTTGGTGAGATCAATCTGTGTGTTTATGTCAGGGCTGGCTTTGCTGTGATGAGCAGAGTCAGGTAAATGCCATAGAGGACCATCCAGCCCAGCTGAGATGCAATAACTGCAGCAGCTGCACATTTATCCTGGACAGACTTGCACTGGAGCCTTCAGGCAAGCCTGCGTATTTCCTCATGAATCAGTCTGTAACTTTTAATGTCAGATGGTGCTGAATCTGTTCTCAGGATGACAAAACCCACAGACTGGATTCACCCAAAATAGGTCGTTCTGATTCCTGACTCTTACCTGGCATCCTGATTTTCTTCCTTCTAATTCTAATTGCTGCATAGCCGAGAGCAGGAGGAGTCCATGACTGAGGAGGAGCAGTTGCCCCAAATCTTTGATGAGCTTCATGATATTCATGTGGCACCTGGAGCATCACTGGCTAAGTTTCACCTGAAGGTGAAAGGTGAGTGGATCCCATGGTATTGTCATTTTTCCAGGTCTGATACCAGGTTGAAGTGCTGGACAAGGTTTTCCAAGGTGCTCTTCTGCATCTGTGACCCATCTGTGTGCACCTTGCAGTATATCTGCACAAACCAGCTTGGGAATGGGTTCCTGCTGCTGAGCAGAGACTTTTGGAGCAGATTCAGGCAGATTAAATGCCTCATTTTGTGTCCATATATCTAAGTGTAATGACAGGCACATGCTTCTGAAAACTGAATTCTGGATTTCCCTGAGCAATAGGGAATAATAATCTTAGTATTGACATAATTATTATCATTGTCACCATTAATACTTATCATTATATATTACATATATTTATATAACATAAATAATTATATCTAGTCTCATATATTATTATTACTAATATTATTAATTACAATAAAAATTAGGATAATATTAGTAAAAATAAAGTGAGAGTTTTCTTCATTCTCTTCAATAAATGAAGCAGTCATGGACTTGCCTTCCTCCATTAGGGGGTTGTTCCTACAACCTGAAAACTGCAGAAACATCACTCTGGTGTTGACTCTAAAAGGGAGAGGCAGGGATTTTCCTATTTTCTCCTGTTGCTGTCCATAAAAATTATGAGAACTAATTTGGCTTCGACTTTTTGCCTTGTGAACTCTTCAAATCAGTGTTGATTTTTCAGCCTCCAAAGATTTGCACACAAAACCACTGTGGGGAGTGCCAGAAACTGAGAAGAGAGGAGACAATTTCAACAGATAAATCAAATTTAATGCACTTTTAGGCATTCCTACATGGTTAAACCCTTGAAACAGCAGAGGATCTGGCAGTTTGGAGATGCTCCCAAATCAATGCTGCCAATGAATTTTGTTCTCTTGTCTGGAACTGCTCCTCACAGGGTACCCTCAGCCTCGTCTCTATTGGTTCAAGAACGGGCAGCCCCTGAAGGCCTCGGATCGCATCCTGAAGACTGACAGGCAGGAATTCCACTCCCTGGAAATCCGGGATGTCACCAAAGCAGACGCCGGCCAGTACCTGATATTTGTCATCAACTCTGCTGGCTCTGCCTACTCCTCAGCCAGGCTGGTAGTCAAAGGTGGGTATGGCTCTGTTTTGGGCTGTTCCAGAGGCTCTTAACCATTTCGTAGAGTTGTTTTTTTACTGAGGAAACCTCCCAGGGTAACTCTGGTGAGGTGGGGAATCTGTAGGCAAAAGATGTGCTTTACTCTTGGTTCACCTATAAATTTAGAGTTTAAGAAAACGATGATGTCCCTTCTCTGTGGTCTGACTGTTGTCTCATAAACAGATATTTCATTCCTGCCCCTCCTCATTAACCTTAAATATTCGTTTCATTAAAACTTAGGGACTCCTACAAATCACACCAATATTTCTGGGTGGTATCTCCACTGGAATCACTTCAGGGTTTTTTTTCGGCAACTCATGGATTGAAAATTATTTGTATTTGTCATTTTTTTTTTCTCCTTGTGTTCCAGATCCTTATGAGAAAGAAGAACCATCCAAAACAGGTGAGATAATCCACAGGTGAGAACAGAACCACCAGGAATTTTTCAGTCGAAACTCACTGTGCATCATCAATAATATTATTTCCAGATTCCCTTGAGCAGCTGATACCACCAAGATTCCTTGAAAGATTTACGAACAAGAAGGTGAAAAAGGGTGCAAGCATCACATTATCTGTGAAAGTTGAAGGTTAGTGAGCAGATACCTCACATCTCTGAATAACACTTGAAATGTGTAGCTTTGCAATACATTTTTTTCCTCTTTGTCCCAAGTCATTGTTACCTCATTTCCTGTATCTGAAATCTGTGATTCTACTCCCAACTTACATTTTTTACAAAGACATTTTTTACTTTACAGTAAAACATCTTATTCTTCTTAACCTCTGGGTTTTTTTGTATGTAAAAATGGGGATAATGGCATAATTGTATGATGATTGATAATTTTGGTTTATGAAAAGATTTAAAATCTTGTGTGCTTTAAAATGGTTTACACTTCTTTATTGCATATGATGCCTGTCATTGCTGGAAAAATATCACAAAGTGGAATAACGAGCATTTTATTCACAGCAAGAATCATATTTTTTAGAGAGAAGCACAAACAGATTAAAGCTTACTGCAATTTTCCTTTAGGACATCCACCACCAACGATCACTTGGATGAAAGAAGAGTCTCGGGAAGACATCCTGTGGATCAAACCAGACACCCCTGGGTACAAACTCGCCAGTTCCAACATGCACCACAGCCTCATCCTGCTGGATGTCAAGAAGAAATACAGTGGGGCTTATACGTGCATTGCCACCAACAAGGCTGGCCAGTCCATCTGCACTGCCAACCTGGAAGTGGCTGATGGTAAATCTTTGTTGCACATTCCTCATTTTTCCCTTTTATTCAGTGCTCAAGGGAAAAAAATCAAGTGTGATTGTTAAGGAAATTACCAAATCACACCCCAAAAAATGTGTTTTCACAATAGCAGCTGTGATTTTGCTCGTCTTGCAAATGGTTACACTCTTTACTTCTGTAATATTTTTGATTTCTGACTCTGACTTGTATTAACTGCAGCATCTTTTTATATAAACAGAAGATAAATCTAAGAAAGAACCAAATTAAGCACAATTTTTTTAAAAAAATGAGAGGAAGGCAATGAAAATAGCTGGAAAATTTTGCCTTTTCAAAAATTATTTTGTGTTTCACTCTAATGGGGTGTTTTGGATTGTATTACAGTGATCTGATTTTTTTAGAGCTTCCCAGGGCCTCTTGAGGCAAAATCAGATGGGAGGAAAACAAGTATATACTGGGATATATACTGGGAGTAGGGGCACAACTGTGAAGGATTCAATTTTTCTGTTTTCCTGCCTTGCATCCCACATTTTTCCTGTACTCAGAGCTGCAGGAGCACAACTTGAGCAGTGAGGAGAAATGGGGCAGTTATATATTTCCAAGAGCAGGGAGAGGAGGAAACTTTTCCCACCACAGGGCTGGGAATGTGTATTCCAGGTCAGGAGCTGCTGCAGTGCTCCCAGTAATCCACATCTAGAAAATGTGCCTGCATATTAAATTCCTTAAAAAAAGGACATTCTGTGCCTTCTATCCTCTAATGCTAAACCCCAATGTTGCAGTGAAAGAGGCTGAGGTCCTGACCCAGGAACGTGTGATGGTGTCAGAAGCCATCATGACCACCCTGGGGTAAGTGATTGGATGTGTTTTGAGCTCTCCTTGCTCCCCATTTTATTATTACTTTTAACTCTGCTTTATTTTCTTTTTCAGAACTATTCAGTCCTCTGAAGGTAAGAAAAGCTGTTTTCTCTCTCCTCTTCCTGTCCTTCATATCTACAGCTGAAACTGTCAATGTATTTCGAGTATCCACTTATTTTTCTCCTGTTTTCTTGGAATTGTCTGAAATGCTGGAACCTTTCAGGACTGCTCTCTGTTCAATGTGAATTGGATGAACTGAGAGCAAGCTCAGTTTTAAAAAGGGAGAAAGGAAGAAAGTTAAACCCTCCTTCCACAGAAGCTTTTATTACTCACAAATGGATGAATTTCCAAAGACACTGCCAGCTTAATAACAAACTCTCTTTTTTCCAGGAGACCTTGAAGCTGGCAGAGAAGGTGTGCCCAAAAGCCCAATTTCATTAGCTGATGTTGGCTCGGAAGAGTTCTTCCAGAAACTCACCTCACGTATCTCAGAAATGGTGTCTGCAAAAATAACTCAGGGTAAGGAAATGCAGTTTATTTAGTGTAGGAAAAAAAAAGCAAACATTTTTTTAGGTATTATTTACTTATAAATGAGGTTTTGAGACAGTCATTCTATATAAGCAAATGGACATTTGTCAATGCTTAAGGGTAGAGCAATTTTAGTTGAGTCCATCCAAACTGCACCTCCCAGTCTACAGTTTTGAACTAGAGAAAAAGCTATTACAGTAAATTGCAAAAATAGAACTGTATTTTGCATATCTTAGGTATTTTGAGTTAATCAGATATTCATCACTCCTAAATCACAAAGCAATCCTGTTTGCAAGATGTCTCACATCTTCAAATTTTCGCTCACAGGGGAATTTTAAAATCAAATTAAGGCCGAAAACTCTGTGCAACAGCTGCGCAGTAATCCAATGATTTGTTGAGTTGAATGAAAAATCTTGGTTTGTGTCTGCCCTGATTATCTTATAGAAAAAGTTTAACTTGAAGCAAAAATAGAGGCATTATCTCTCTGAAAAATATTCTTGCAGTGCAGGGGCAATACGTGCAGTAGGCAGGCAACATCATGCATTAAAACATCCAAAATATTCACTTAATCCTAAACATCAACAGGAAATGCTCTTCCTAGGAAGAAGAAAAAATTATGATAGATTTGGTTCACGTTTAAATTAGGCATCTTTACTTCACACTTTGCTGTTCCTCTGCTTTTCAGCTAAACTTCGAGTGCCGGGTGCAGAAAGTGATGATGAGTCAAGAACTCCCTCTGCATCTCCTCGCCACGGACGGTCCAGACCTTCATCCATTGCTCAGGAATCCTCCTCTGAATCTGAAGATGGGGATTCCAGAGGGGAGGTACGATATCTTTATGGACAAATTTGGCACAAGGAGGAAACTACAATTAGGATGACCACCTCGTGGTTCAAGGATCTCCATCCTCTTTAGTGATGGAATTCCATTTTTGTGTGTGCATTTAGTGCTTAAATTTTGTGTCTGTGATAGAAAGCACAGAGAATCAAATTCTGATGCTCACCCTGGGATCCTGAACAAGTCGTTCAAGTCACGATGGTCAAAACATGACTTGGCACCTCTTGCTTTCATGGCTGAACTTCAGAAAGTCAAAACTTGATTTTCTGTGGCCTTGGGTAGGGTTGGCCAGAGGAATCTTGTTGGGAAGTTCTTCCTGAGGGAAATGGAGGGCACAAAGTGACTGTGGTTTTGTGCCTGCAGATCTTTGATGTCTACATGGTCACTGCTGACTACGTGCCCGCAGCGCCGGACAAGGAGACCATCACCCTGAAGGAAGGACAGTACGTGGAAGTCCTGGACTCAGCTCATCCTCTGAAGTGGCTGGTCAGAACTAAACCCACGAAATCGAGTCCCTCTCGGCAGGGCTGGGTGTCTCCAGCTTATCTGGACAAGAAATTAAAGGTGACTGATCACGTTGGGTTATTTCAAATTTAAAATATCTTGTTCCTGTTGCAGTTTAGAGCCAACCCTTTGGTAAGGAGTGATTGGTGAGGGGGTTGTCGAAGGGATCTGGAAAAAGGTTGTACTTTTTCCTGTTTTTATTAGATAATATTTCTGGTCTGTGCAGGGGTTTCTGGGTTGGAAAGAACTAAAAACTCTCCAGCACAAAAGAAATTTCGTGCTGGTTTAGGAATTATTGAACTAAACAGGACTGTGAGCACATGAGGGATGTTCCTCAGTATGTATTGATAAAAACACTGCCCACATCCAAGAATTATTTTAATTTTTTTCCCTAATGTTGTAGTTGTCACCAGAATGGGGAACAACAGAAATCCCAGAGTTTCCTGGAGAGTTTGTTTCTGAAGATGAATACAAGAGGAAGTTAAGGTGAGCTCGTGTCGTTTGATATTTGCACCTTGGAGTTTTCCTGCCATTTGAACCTCTTGTGTTTTGGGATTGATTTCAGCCTAGGAAAATTCCAGGCAACTGAGATCATAGAATCCTAAAATAGTTTGGTTTGAAGTGACCTGAAACACCATCTAGTGACGAGTCCCATGGGCAGGGACACCTTCCACTGAACACTTCCATGTCCCATCCATCCCTCCCTCCATCCATTCATCCATTATCTATCCATCCCTCTATCCCTCCATCCATCCATCCATCCATCCATCCCTCCATCCCTCCATCCCTCCATCCCTCCCTCCATCCATCCATCCCTCACCCATCCATTCATCTTCAGAGGGGGTCTCTCAATACACCCCAGGAGTTGGTTCCTCTGATCATAAATTTACATAATTTTACACCCTAAAAGCCTCTGAGAACAACTGTGCTGATTTTTCTATGATTTCTTTCTGCCTCTCTGTCTGTCAGTGTTCTCATTCAGGAGCTGTTGATCTCAGAGGAAGATTACATTCAAGATTTGCAGTTCCTCCAGACCCATCACCTTAGGTACACTGAGACCTGTCCCAGTGTCCCAGGAGCTGTTGCCAGTCAGAAATCCACCATCTTCAGGAATATTGATGACATTGGTCGCTTCCATTCCAGGTGGGCATTCCCAAGTGCCTTCATTGGAGATCAAAGAGTGGCATAATTACTATTATTATTATTATTATTATTATTATTATTATTATTATTATTA
>JAHLSL010000022.1:1768341-1812172 GCA_025920805.1 Petroica traversi
TATTATTATTATTATTATTATTATTATTATTATTATTATTATTACTATTATTCTTCTAGATGTGGAGCACTGGCAGTGCTGAAGTGCAAGGGAATTGGTGCCCCTTTCAGAAGGATAAATGATGGCATGGCTTAAATCATAGCACAGGGTTAGGACTCCCATAATCGCCTTCAGAGCTTCAGGGCTTCCTGTGCCCAGCTTATTTCTTACTCAGTTTTAAGTGAATTTGACTGAGAAACAGTGAATTACATTAAAAAGGCAGCAAGATCTTACAGGCACTTCAGTGGTGTCCTCATAGAAATATTAATTAATGTAAAATTGATGTCAGCATCCATGAATTTCAGGACACCTTCCACCATCCCAGGGTGCTCCAAGCCCCATCCAACCTGGCCTTGGCCACTTCCAGGGTTGGAGCAACCACAGCTTCTCTGGGAAATCTGTGCCAGGGCCTCACCACTGTCACATGGAAGAATTTCTTCCTAATACCTGATCTAACCTTGCCCTCTGTCTGTTTAAAGCCATTCCGCCTTCTCCTGTCCTCCAGGCCCTTGTCTAAAGTCCCTGCACACCCATCCCAGCTCAGAGCGATGGCACTGTGCTGAGAAGTTCAATGCTAATGTGGCACCATCCCTTATTTCCCCCATAATTTCCCTTCACCTGCTTAACCTGACATCCCCTGATTCACAGCCTGGCTGCTGGGGCTGTGTTTTAGCCTCATCCTGATGCCTTTTTCTGGTGTTATCAAAATGAAACCAGACACGGTTAGAGGGTTGGGGTCTTTACCTCGGTATTTTAATCAGGATCCTGTTGGATGCATCCACTTCACCGAGGTGACAGCGTGGCAAATGCACCCACCATCAATCACATACACAAGTTAGAGACTTTACACATCAGCAGGTCCAACAAGGGGGCCCAATAATGGGGCTGGGGTGGGCTAACCTGAAGTTTACAGAATCTGTCCTGCTAGGAGACCTTGGGTTCCTGAGATAGCAGAATGTTTGGTGTCCCTGGCTCTGCAGCTCTGGGCTGTTCACTCTCAGGGCCTGCAGGACACTTACAAAACACTAAATAAAGGGCTACAAGTGTGCATGCTAATACTTGTGGATACAGAGAACTGTGTAAAAGGTATATAAAGAAAAGACAAAAATCATTCCGGCATCAATCCCAGCCCCTTCTCCTCGATGTCCTCTCCTGCTGTCCCCACAGTGTGTTCCTGCGGAGCCTGCAGAGCTGTGACACTGACGATGACGTGGCCATGTGCTTCATCAAGCACGAGGCAGAGTTCAACAGATACATCCAGTACCTGGTGGGAAGGGTCCAGGCCGAGTCCATCGTGGTCAGCAAAGCTATCCAGGATTTCTACAAGGTAAGGCAGGGGCCAAAGCACCTGTGGAAAATTCATCCTGAAACTGCATCGAGAAATGTGGTTATCAATCATAAATGTGATCCTCACAAGGAGTTGTAATGTTTTTTCCTAAATATAATAATTTTTAGTTAGCTTTCTAGCTTTTTCTGGTAAGTACAGCCAATATGAGAATATACTTATATATTCTTATGCATTTATTAATATTGTAAAGATGATACAAATACAAATGTGGCTGTGCTTATTTAATTGTAATTAAGGGACATTTTAAGGCTCACCACATTATAAGACCAAGAGAACTCACATAAATTGTAAATAGATATAAGCAAATCTTGTTTCTCTGCTCCAGCTCCCCAGGATTTTTTCTGTTGCTCTCTATAACCACCTTTCCTGGTTATTCCATGTATTTTTTCAGAGATACACAGATGAATTTGTAACTAATGAAGATCCCTCACAGCCACTTATCCCACCACTGCAGCACTACCTGGAAAAACCCATAAACAGGATCCAGCAGTACCAGACAATAATCAAGGTAAAGAGATGTTGTTATGGGTTTATGTTCTGCTCTGTGCATCTTTTGCAGAAAAGGATTTTATTCTTATTTCCTACTTTTTGGCTTCCTTCTGATGCAACAACAATTGAAAGTTGCTTGAGTAAATAAGAGATTAGTCATCCCCAGTGGTTGTTTTCTCTAAATAGTTTTGTAAATGTAAATCCAGCTGGAGGTTCAGAGAATGCAACCCCTTTAAGTTCAGTGAGTTTTATCTTTAAATATATGTAAAAAATATATTGCATGTATAATATAATACAAGAAAACACGGATGACAGGTATGAATTTGCTTCAAACTCAGCGATATTTATGTTATAAAAATTAACAATTTCCAATGTCTAAGATGATGACTTACCACTTTCTTTCCTTATGTTTTATACTGACATTTCAGTAAGATGAAAATCTTGTTTTCTGAAAAGCTTTGCCCCATTCTATATTTCATCTTCAGACTTGCATCTGTCCTACTGTTTTAGACCATAAGCAAACATTTCAGAGCAGCATTTTAAACAGAATTTTCATGGGAATTAGCATTAGGATTCTCAGGAAGAAAACAATAATAGCAAAATATTTATGCATTCTAGAGTTGTATAAATGAGAAGTTTCAGTAGTTTGAAGAACTTTCTGCTTTTGAACACATTCTTGCACACAAACACCAACATTTTTAAGGTTCTCTTGGAAGAGCAAAGGCATTTTCCATGCCTTCACTGCTGACAGAGAAGAACAAAACAAATGTGAGAAGAACAGGAAAACTGCCATTTCACATTTTTTACAACCTCTCTTCTTATTAAACTTACATTGACTCAGCACAGCCACATGAACTCCTTGTCCTCTGCTCTTGTGAGCAGAAGAGAAATGCAATGGATACATTTAGGATCACTTTGGAATTTTTGGTTTCCAACCACCAAAGCGTATCTGGTGTTTGTTTCAACTTTATCTGTGTTTAATATCAACTGATGTAAGGAAAAACCAGACTGGTCAGTCTTAAAGGCTGCAGAATAAGTAGGAAAGAAAAGACTTTGTCATCCAAGCAGTTCATGGTGGGAAAAAATGGGATAAAAGTTGCTGAGAGGAAAGAGCCAGAACAGACATTGAGAAACTCTTTGGCTCTGAAGGAATTTCTTTCTCTCTGATTGCCCACTGATATTTTCTTCATTCACCTACAGGAATTAATCCGAAACAAAGCCAGGAACAGCCAGAACTGCACTTTGCTGGAGCAGGCCTATGCCATCGTGTCTGCCCTCACACGGAGAGCAGAGAACAACCTGCACGTCTCACTCATTGAGAATTATCCAGGCACCTTGGAGAGCCTTGGGGAACCCATCCGCCAGGTAACTGCAATTTCCCAGTCCCTGTTGGTTCCAGCTGTGTCCTCACCAGTTACTAAGGAGCCTTAATTCTTAAAAGCAAATCCTTTAAAAATTAGATCTGTAAGAAATGACTTGCTTATTTCACTTACAGCTGTCCAGAATTGGGTGTTCTGGCTCCACTAAGGTTTGAAGCACCAGACCACGGGTGCTTTTGGCAGTAATTCACACATAACACAGTTATTTGCCTTTGCTCATCAAACAAGAATAAAATTGTTCTGGGCCCCCATGTGGTTTAAAAAGGTTTTAACTCCTCATATTATTGGGAAGCGACACAGGGCAGCTCCTGGAGTTACTGGCATCAACAGACCCATGTGCTCTCCCAGGTTTATCCCATGAACCTGGTGTGTGATTTTTTAGATGACCCTGCTATTAGGGCATTTTTTAGTCTAGGATTCTCAATGCCCTCACTCAAATTCCTGTTTTTTTGTAGATTAACTGATAGCAGGCAAGAAATTAGTTCTGTCTGTATCCAGTGTTTTCCATGGGAATCATGGTGCACTGTTGAGAGGAGTTGTAAGGCCAAATTACAGTGCTACTGTGGTGGGCATTCATCTCTGCACATTTAGGGATCCAAAAAGTGTCCAATCACCCCCCTCAAGCATTTACTTCCCCCTAGAAATGTCAGGGGAAAACTCATGTCACTAACTGAGCTTTGTCTGAAGCTGTGAGAGATGAATCTCCTGCTCTGGTGAAGGTGACCAAATAAATAAAAAATGTCTGTATAACACACAAATTACAATTTTCTTTTAATATTTCCAATATTTCCGCCTGCCAAGAGCTCTCTATTTTTCTGGCACAAAATAACACCATTTAAATGACATTATAATGACAACCACTGGCTCTGCCTGTGTCTGATGAGTCACCTTGAGCATTAGGAACCATCTGCTGTGCTTTAATAAACCACAAACACATCAGGAAACATTTGTTATCTGGGCACTGAAAAATGTTGGTGAGACAGAACTGTGGAAATTAATCCAGATGTGTCACTACGAGCTCTTCCCTTTTTTTTCCTATCAGGGCCACTTCATTGTGTGGGAAGGAGCTCCAGGAGCCCGAATGGCATGGAAAGGACACAAAAGACATGTTTTCCTCTTCAAAAATTATCTTGTGATCTGCAAACCAAAGCGAGACACAAAGACAGACACCTACAGCTACATCTTCAAGAACATCATGAAGGTCTGATCACTTTATCCTCACATGAAGCATTTCTCTGTCAATTAGATCTTCATTTTATATCCAGCTTGGACATTCTTGTAATCCTTCTGAACCCTTCCTTTGCTTCAAAAAGTCTTCGAAGCACAAGCAGAATCTACATTTATCCCAAATTATCTTTTTTAAATTTGTCAGAAACCATCAGGGTGGACTTTTACTATGCAGAAAGGAGTCTAAACATTTATTTATATCTGTTTCCTCATTTAATTAACATCTTAAATATATTATATTGATGTGGATTTTGCAGGCTACAATATTTTCTTGCATCTGTAAATCTCTGATTTTGGCAGTCACTAATGTTGGGAGTAAATTAGAAAGAATATTATTTACTAAATTCTATTGGGTTCTCTCTACTGGTTATATCCTTTCCAAGACACCAATTCTTGTTCAGAAATGGAAAAATTCAGAGGATTTGAGTAAATAATCTTCAGCCATTCAGGATCAAAACTGCCAGAAATTGAGGAAAGATGGAGATGCTCAACTCCAGTAAAAACCAGGCAACCAACCAAAAAACCCATAGCTTTTGACCAAGCCCAACCAGGACCTTTTGAAAGTCCTTACCTCTTGTCCTTATTCATCTTAATTTCATTTTATTTTCCAAGAAAAATAAAATGGAAGCATTTCCATGCTTTGTCCAGAGACTGCCTGTTCTCACATGTTTTCCCATGTTTCCTGGCCCAACCCTTCAGGGACAGTGCATTCCACCCTTGGAATAAATTTTAATGCTGGACATTGTTTTCCTGAAAAATTAATCCTCAGGAAAAAGTCAGTTTGGTATCTAGAAAGTCGAATACAGCAGGGAAAATAACTCTCAAAGTAGCTCTGATTGCTCTTCAGCCAAACCCATTTTGCGCTGCTGACGCAATCTGAAAAATCTTTGACGGAAGTACAAATTACCCCTTTTTTTTTTTTTTTTGCTGTTGGGAATTCCTAAAACCACAGGATTTGTGGTGACTTTCTTGCCCTTTCTGTCCCTCAGCTGAACAACATAGACGTGAATGACCTGGTGGAAGGGGACGACAGAGCCTTTGAGATCTGGCACGAGCGCGAGGACTTGGTGCGCAAGTACCTCCTGCAGGCGCGAACCGTCAACATCAAGAACTCCTGGGTGAAGGAGATCCTGGGCATCCAGCAGCGCATCAGTGAGCCCATCTGGAGTAAGTGTGGCACGACATGACCCAAAGCTTGCTTTTTTTGGGTTTTTTTGGGTGGTCTCCTTGATTTGGGAGATGAGAAAAGAGGGAGAGAAGCTGTTTGTGGTCGTTAAATGTGGGCAGCAGGTCCATCCAGGGAGGGGATTCTGACGCCCTGCTCTGCTCTTGTGGGGTCCCAACTGCAGTGCTCTGTCCAGCTGTGGGGTCTGCAGTGTAAAATGGACATGGAGCTGCTGCAGTGAGTCCAGAGGAGGCCCTGAAGATGATCTGAGGGTTGAAACTTCTCCTGGAGAAACGCTGGGAGAGTTGGGGTTGTACCCTCATCCAGATTCCTACACCCCAGTATAAATGACCTTGTGACTTCATTTGGTTCCAAACCCTTTACCTGACTCCTGGCTTGCATTGCTCTATTTTTGCACTTGCGTTTGCTTTGGAATCTTGTCTGGTCATTCAGGCTTCATCATTCCCAATGTCACTTGAGATTTCACCAATTTTCAATCCACAAAATGTTTCAGCAGGGATTTTAAATATTTATTTTCCAGGCATACGGTGTCCACTACGGCATAAGGATATTTGGCACCTTAAAATGCCAGAACAGGATTAGACTTAGTCCATATACACTGAAAACAAGTCTGAGAATTTAATTTTTGTGCCTTTAGTGAGGTATTCTAGTGAGGAGGACTATTGAAATAATTTTGCCTGGTTTCATATGGCAGCAAGGGGTTAAAATAAAAGTCACTTAATAAAGGAACAGATTATCCAAAATTGTGGCTGTCCCATCCCTGGAAGTGTCCAAGACCAGGTTGGATGGGGTTTGGAGTAACCTGGGATGGTGGAAGGTGTCCCTGCCCATGGCAGGAAATGGAACTGGATGAGCTTTAAGGTCTCTTCCAACCCAAACCACTCTGTGAGCCAATGAAAACATAGATTTTATTGTAAGGACACCAGCAGAATGCCAGTTTGGATATCCAGGCTGCATTTTATTTGAGGAATTATCCTAACAGTGACAAATGTGTCGTATCTGAATAATGGATGTGCATATTAAAAACCATGGTCTAAAATAATTCCAGATCCCTTTTTTTCATATGGTCCAACTTTACAGCCAACAACAGACTGAATTTAGTCTCAGACAAGCAAGGAGAGGCATGTCACCTGTAAAGTCTTGAGCTGCTAAAATTTCCTGTTCAGTTTTCCATTGTGAACCTGACAGATTGGCAAAAGTTATCTCACTTAGCACAGCCATGCCGTGGACAGAGCCCCCTCCTCCAGACTAACACGTCTCCTCTGATGTTTCAGTCCCTCCAGACTTTGAGGAGGAGCTGGCAGACTGCACAGCTGAGCTGGGAGAGACGGTCAAGCTGGCCTGCAAGGTGACAGGAGCTCCCAGGCCATCCATCAGCTGGTACAAAGGTACGAGCAGCAGGGCAGAAATGTGCCCTCCAAACGTGCTCCCTGCCCAAACTGCTGAGATAATTGGTCAGTGGGCAACCCAAGAGCTGGTCAGCCAGAGATACTTGAATTTAGAGCCTGTTTTTGGGCACTTTGGGTATCCTCCTTTGGCTGGAAAAGGAGAATTATGACTGCACAGAATGTACTCTGGGATAATTTCACTTTTAAGTGAGGAATGGTGATGTATGAGGTCCTTCAACAGTACTTTGCCCCAGATGATGTCTTATAGAGAGCTGGATAAAGATGGAGAGCTGAATTCTCAACTACCAACATCAGCTGCAGTAATACAGCTTAATGCTGAATTAAGTATGATTTTCATCTTGAGATGAGAATCTGAAAGAGGCTCCTAAGGAGGAAACTCTTAGTAAGCTAGTTAAAAATAATTATCTCTCTTTCAGATGGAAAGCCCGTGGAGGTGGATCCCCACCACATTATAATAGAAGATCCTGATGGTTCCTGCACATTGATCTTGGACAACCTGACAGGGGCTGACACAGGACAGTACATGTGCTTTGCTTCCAGTCCTGCTGGCAATGCCAGTACCCTGGGAAAGATCCTTGTCCAAGGTAAAGCCCTGCTCAGATGCAGGATTTTAAAGGGGTTTCCTAGGTAATACCTCAAGCTTGGACCAGCCAGAGTGTGACCAGCAGGACCAGGGCAGTGACTGTCCCCTGTGCTGGCACTGCTGGGGCACCTCCAGTCTTGGGGTCAGTTTTGAGACTACCATGACAAGAAGGACATTGAGGGGCTGGAGAGAGTCCAGGGAAGGGATTGGAGCACCAGGAGTTGCTGAGGGAGATGGGAAAGAGGCTCAGTCTGGAGCAAATGAGGCTCAGGGGGGACCTTGTGGCTCTGCACAAGTCCCTGACAGGAGGGGACAGCCAGGGTGGGCTCTGCTCCCAGGGAACAGGGACAGGAGGAGAGGGAACGGCCTCAGCCTGGGCCAGGGGAGGGTTAGATTGAAAACTGGGGAAATTTTTTTACTGAAAGTGTTATCAACCACCAGGACAAACTTCTCAAGGAACTGGTGGAGTCAACATCCCTGGAAGTGCTCAAAAAACATTTAGATGTGGCACCTGGGGACATGGTTTAATGGTTGGACTCCATGACCTCGGAGGTTTTTTCCAACCTAAATGATTTTATGTTTCTATGATGTTACAAATATTTATATATTCCACAGGTTCTAAATAACATATACTGGATATGTTTTTTTTTTTTAATTGAGTTACAGGTGCAGTCAGCTGTTCTTAGGTCAAAAAACTTGGCCTTCAGCATCCCCTAGACCCAGTGAGAATTATCTGGTCAGGGACATGTCCTTCTTATCTGTTCATATTTCCAGCTTCCAGTCACATTTCCCTTTGCTTTTTGCAGTGCCCCCACGGTTTGTGAACAAGGTCAGAAATGCTTATCTTGTTGAGGGTGAAGATGTCCAGTTCACCTGCACAGTGGAAGGAGCACCGAGGCCTCAGATCAGGTCAGCCCTACAACTCACATGGAACAAATCACAGTTTTCCATGGTCAGAAAAGTCATTTTGAGTTTATGACCCTTTCTTTAATGTGTCTTCTACCTTAATCCCATCTCAATGCTGGCTCTTCATGATCCAGACATTCCTGAGATTCTCAGCAACTAATTCTAGGTAGAATTTGAACAGAAATACCTAGAGATAGACCCTGAGTCAGATTCTGTCAGATCTAAAGCCCTGGAAAACATTTCGTCATTGTTTATCCTCCCTGCCTTATACCTGACTTGATTTTATCAGCAACAAGTCCGGGCTATTCAGACCAAAAGCCCAGCAGATCTTGGCATAATTTAAACCTTTTTCCTGCACTGACTGAGTAGATTTTTGAGAATAATCTCATAAACTTGTGCAGTTTAATATCCAGGTATGATCTGCCCACCTGCAGACCTCCCTTCCAGCATCCAAATGTTTGTCTAAGGATTAATCCTTGCGTTGTTTGATGGCTGGATCAGTGAGATGGGCATTTCTTGGTGCTGCAGATTTTTTCCTGGCTTATACTCTGTGTTTTCCACACGCAGGTGGTACAAAGATGGGGTTCTGCTGAAGGAAACCAGTAAATACCAGACTTTCAGTGAACCACGGAGTGGCATCGTAGTCCTGGTGGTCAAGAACCCTTCCAATGAAGATATGGGGCACTATGAATGTGAGGTAAGTTCAGAGAGATTTAAATATCTGTCATCTGAAATTATATAGGCAGGAGAGAGAATTCATTTTACTGGGAGAGAGTAATTGTTGCCACCTGGTATATAAAAAATTTATAGAAAGTCAGGCTGAACTAGATCTGGATTGGGAAGGTCCAAAAGATTCAGAATATTCTGATCTGAGAGTTTGGTGGTACAAGTAAGAATTGATGGAGCTCATTCTGAGCTTAAACTCAGGTCCAGAGGAAGCTTTTACCAAGTTTTGGACCACTCTGGTGTAACATTTTGTTTCTGGACTGTCTTTAAATGATGACAGACTCATGCAACTACTAAGAAACCATCCAAACACAAAAGAAAGAAATTAAGTCTAAACAGAAGGATAAAACACTGGAATTCCTGTTTTATTTAGCAAGCATATGTGGAAGCATCTGATGAATTTTTAAAAATGTAAAATATTTTCTGAAAATTAGTCATAATCGGTGCATTCATTGCAATAAAACAGCAATAACTTCTGAGGGCTTGACAATAAAAGCTGTTGGTCTTGGTTTAGGAAATTAGCGTGGAACAGCTGCTCCATGATGAATGGTTCTGCTCACAGAAATATTTAGGAAGCTTGATACACTTTAAAGAATTCCACTGGAATTTTAGCAAAGTCAGACTACCTTGCATTTGCCATTGACTAAGACCCCAAGGTCCAGTATTCCCTTGGCTGAGTAAAACTCAGTAATTATTGGACCTTATTGGATGATAAATTAAAAAACCCCTTTTTAATGACCACAAAAGTGTGTATAGCAAGAATCTGTTGGTAGAGACAGAACTACCCCAGCAGCAAGTCACACACTGCAGAAAAAACCTGCAAATATTTATGTAAATAAGTTTGATGATGAGATGTAACTTGTCTTTGTGAGTAATTTTTGACAAAATACCCCGAAGTCCACTGAGCAGTGGAGTGTCCCTTCAAACCCCAGCCTGGCACCGGGGTCACCCCCTCACCCATTTCTGTGGGCACTGAATTTTCATGGTAGCACAGGCAGGGTTTTCATCACGGTAAAAAAAAGGCCCGTGTGTTTCATCTGGCCCTGCACGATTCTCTCCAGCTGGTGAACAGATTAGGGTCTGCCAAAAGTGGAGCAGAGCTTTACCACCACAGCGCTGCAGCCCTGACCCGGGAGAGGAGAGGAGACCAAGCCATCACCATTGAAGGTACGACCCTTGCCCAGCTCCGTACGTACGTCAGCAAATTCCCCCAAAAATCCCTTTCTGAGGATCCAAAACCTTTGCCATCTTATCCATGTTGGTTGTTGGTGTCCATGTACCTGTACGTCTCTGGAGATGTGCATGGGCAGAGGGCAGCTCAGCTCTGTGTCCATCACCATCTGTTGATTTCCAAGCCTGGCAAATCAACTTCATATAATGCTCAGGAAGGCATTATATGAAAAAGGAGGAGCAAATGAAGGGTTTGTCACGCCACCACCAGTGCAAAAAAAAAAATGTTATGTATTGTTGGATTACTTGAAAATGTGTGTCAGCCTGGGGCCACTAAGCAAATTGTGATTGTTCCTGAAATACCACTGAAGGACATCAGGAATGACTGGGGAAGCAGAACTCACAGCAGTGTGTCCACAGCAAAGTTTGGTTCGTCCATTATTTGGGGCTGTCCAGGGATAGTCACAGAGTCTGTAATTTTTTTTCCTGCCAGTTTCTCCTGGATTGGTGGGGCGGTAAGAATTGATTTTACATCCATCCAAAAACACATCTTTCTTCACAACTTTAGGCATTACTGCCTAAATTCCCTGCTTATCTAAGGGACTTCCTTTAAACTCAGTTTAAATCCATGGCTACATCTTCCTAGGGAGCATTTCCTGGCGTAGGAAATTGGTTCTTTGTACCTCTTGTATGTCCTTGTGTGGCTGAGCATGGACCAGTCCTGTTGGTCTTGAACAGTTCCCAGTGGCAGCTCAGGAGATGATACAGCCAAGGGACCACTTTTAATGAATAAGGGACAGATTTGGGGGGCAAGAGAGAAGACCAGGATAGGCACAGGCCTTTCCATGCCAGAAAAACTTGGTTTGAGAGACATGCTTGGTGGTCATCAAAAGCCAGAGTTTTGCCAGCAGCTGTAGGATCTTCTTTCCTCATCTTTCGTGTTTTCACACCGTCTTGTGGTAATAACAGGAGTTCAAGTAGGTGTTTGAAAGGGCAGAATTGACATTATCAATGTTTGCTGAGAGGCAACATTCTGATTTGTGAAGCTGCTGGGCAGCTGTAATCTGGAAAAATATTCAGGGATGAATGATCCTCTACTCATATTTCTTCATCATTTTCCAAGTCCTGTCCTGTTGGCCCTGTCTGAGACAGGGCCCTGGTCTGGCTGGACCTTTGGCCCAGCCCTCTGTAAACACAAATGTTGTTATATTACATTGGGAGGATTCAGCCACAAAAAGTGGTTAAGATCAGCATCCTGATTTATGGACTTTCTTTACTTCATTTTAAACATGTTTTCCTTTAATCCTTTCCCAGAATCCCATCAAAAAGCATTACAGGGGGGATGGTGTACGTGTAGAAACACCATAATTTTTTCAGCCAAAGAAACCTTCAGGAGCTTGAATTGTTTGTCTTTTCTATGCCCCAAAGACAGAAAAAAAAGTTGCATGCAGGACATAGAGGAACACAAATAAATCCCCGCCAGGGTGGTGATTTTTGATCAAGTTCCCTTCAGGCAGATGTTAGAAAAGCAAACAAGGGTTGTATGAAGTGTTAGGAACATTTCCAGCTCTGAGGGTTGAAAATGTCTATGTTCAGCCCCAAATTTCTCATCTGCTCTTATTGCTGTAATCATAAACAAAACAAAAAAAGTGAGCTCGGTTAAAGAAATATAATCAGAGCTTTGCTGGAAGCTTCAGAAATGTCGTGAAATAGGTTTGTTCTGTGATGTGCCATTGCTTGAACTCGGTAATAGGGAAGAAAATAGATCCCTGAGTCATCTCCAGGCAGAAGCAGAGGGACAGCTGCTTCAGGCCAGTGGAGAAAATCAGTTCATCCATGGAGCAAGAGGATTGTTGGGAGCAGAATCGCACCAGGGCTGAATTTGGCACAATGCCCTTGGCCAAGGAGGGAATTCGTGGCTTTCTTGAGAATCAATAACCAGCCTTGGTCTGCCTGGGGAACAGCCAGGTTCATCTGGCAAAGAAGTGGAGCATGGGTGGATCTCATGAAGGCGATCTCTTTCCATCCTCACAATCCCTCCTGTTTGTGAAAATGGGGTTGCTTGTAACTTCACCAAGAGGACAACATTGCTGCTCTCACAACAGGAAATAGATACCGTGCCTGCTTCCTGGCTCACCTGCACCCTGGGCCTGAGTTTTACCTGAATTATCTCTGTTTCTGTGAAATGACCATTGTCTGAGTCTCGTGAGGCACCCAAGGGGCAACTCTGTTAGTTTTTATCCTCCTGCCCTTCTGTACTGTTCATTCTGCTGAACTGAACCCAGCGTTTGGGAGTCCATTAGTCCAGTGGTTTATGAGCCCTGAGCAGCAGCTGGTGGTGGCCCACAGTCCAACACCAGGGGTATCAAAACCAAAATTCTTGTCATTAGGTTTAAATTCACACCGTGGGAGTCTGTAGGTCCTTTGGATGGACCAAATCCAAAAAAGGATGGAAAGCACTGGACTAAGGGATCCCGTGTGAGCTGAGATCTGCCTTCAGCCACACCTGGGTTGCTGCACTGAAGTCAATGGAGGGTTGCTTTAAAAAAATCCTCTTTCTGTGGATATTGGAAGAATTTGAGACACTTTTAACAAAAAAGTGTAACTGAAAGAAGATCCTTCTCTTTGACTTCCAGTTGACTTTGTGTCTGCTTTGCACCTTTCTGCTTAACCTGCACATGGCATACCTGGGCTGATGTGCTCTGGCATGTTCTGCTGTGATTCACCCATCCAGGCTCACTAACTTGGTTATTTGTTAGGAAAAGCAAAGCCCAGTGCCCTGGAAAGATGTTGAATTTCCATATGGGTGGGCAGGACAGGGCTTAGGATGAGACAGTCAATACAAGAGGAGTCAGGTTCAGGAGTGGAGATGAAGCCATAAATAAAAATTCCCAAAGCAGCTACAGCCAGGCAACAAAAATTCCTTCACAGCTTTGCCTTCGATTTCATGCAGAGCCTTGGGCAGGTTCTTCAGTTGCCTTGTAGCAGCCATCTGGTTAAAAATCAGCAAAATATTTTGAAGTTCTTACAAGGAAGATTTAAAACACAGAGGGGCATTAGGTCTCTTAGTGTTCCTGAAGAAATAGGGCACAGGAGTTTGTCCCCGGACCATGTGGATGTTCCCTGATTAGGATGATAATTAGGGTATTTACCTCATTATTTTTCTTCTCTTGTCACCATGGTTTAGTCTCATTTTTGGCCTGGCCACAGAGTTTTCAGCGCAAATTTAGCAGAGCCCCATCTGCTTTACAACCATGGCAGTCCCTGCAGGAGTGGAGCCTTTTGGTTGTTTGGGTTATTATTATTATTACTATTATTATTATTATTATTATTTTATTTAGGTTTTGGTAGGGTTGTTTTTTTTGTTTGTTTTTTTTTTTTTTTGAGAGAGAGATCCCAAAACGCTCTCATTTCATTCCTACAATTTAAAAACCTGTTAAATCCATGAACTGAGCCACCAACCCTGGAAGGATTTCAAAGATCTGTGAATGTGGCACTAAGGGACAGGGTTTAGGGGTGAACAAGGCAGTGCTGGCTTAGCAGTTGGACTCAAGGATCTTAAGGGTCTTTTCCAGCCCCAGTTATTGCATGAATTGCTCATTTTAGGCTTAGTTTTAGCAATCCTTGTCAGGTTTTGCAGATTAGTCTCCCAAGTGTAGCAGGAAGATGTGAAAGCAGAGCTCCTGTGGTTCACGTCAGCACCGTGAACCGGGCAGCAAAACCGGGTTTAACCTTCTGTGAGTGGAGAAAAAGAGACTTAAAAATTGCAATAAAAGGCCGTAAATTACTTTTCATCCATTCAGAGCAAGGAGAACTCCCTCATCCTCAATGTTCCATCACCTGTGAGCCAATGTTTTAATCTATTAACCAAAGAGATGTCCCATAAAAGCCCTGGCTGTCCCTAATGCTTACAGCTTTTAACCTGCTTATCAGGGGCTCCTGCTTTGCAAAGCTGTTGGCCTAAAATGCTCTTGAAAAGTTGAAATGATAAATCCTGTGCTGAAAAACGGATGCAGAATATTTTCCTCTCGGGGAAAAACAACAGGAAAAACAAACCCAGACAAAAAACAAAACAAACAACAACAACAAAAAAAAACAACCTAAAAAAAATAAAAGAAAAAGAGAAAAGAAACCCAAATTCTCTCATCCTACTTTCGTGTGGTTCTATCCTTCAATCTAGGATTGCTCAAATCCTCCCTCACACCTCGGACAGCACATGCACAATTTATTAAATCCCATTTTCAGCTTTCTCATCCCAGGAATATTGGAATATTGAATCTCTTTGACATCCAATACAAATAGAAATATCTCAGTTGGTGTCGTTTGGGAGGACTGCAAGAACAGACATTAATAGAGCAACAATTAGAGACTTTTTTTCTTATAGACATTGAGAGATTTCACTAAATTTATTCAATTATTCAATAGTTTATATTATTTAATCCTCATCTAAATACGGTTGCTGTTAAAATAATTGTAGAAAACACCTATTTTCAGGTGTATAATCCAATTAAGTAATACCTGTTTCCATCAGAACATCAATATTTTATTCATATACTCGCCTATAGATTTATCTCATAATAATATTTAATGAGATGTTCTAAAAGTTATTTGAAAATTGCAGAATAGTGATTTAAAAACTCAGTGAAAATCTCTAACCTGAGTGTAGCAAATTATTTGAGCATTCAGTTCATCTGCAGTCACTGTATAATTATCATTCCACCATCTAAAACAAGGTTTGAGATATTTAAAAAAATTAATTAACTAAGGAGAGGTAAATAGTTTTTATTGTAATTGTGCCCAGGGATAAACATTTGAAAATAAGTTTGCTCTTTACTTACCCAGTTAGTGTAAACTCAAATTTCCAAACAGATTTTGTTTAAACTCACCCAGTTCTGCAGAAACTCCTCTGAATCTCTGAGAAATGATTGCAGATTTTTACAGGCATAAACAAGACAAGGCTCTGAAAAAAAAAAAATCCATGAGCTCTAGGTCAGATATTAACACCAATATTTGCACCAAATTCTTTTTCATTATGGTCAAATTTGTGATTTACCTGAGGCAGAGAAGAGCCCTTGGAAGTGAAGTGGAAGGAAAATTGGGTTAAAGTATTCCATTTAATATTGTAAATGTATTTTTAATTTTCAGTCAATGTAGCTTTGGGGGCATCATTGAAAACACCAGCACTAATCATCAGTTATTTACCAAATAATACAGACACTCCAAATTCCCTGGGCAAGAACTGTTGCTGATTTTATGGATATTTTAAGTAGCAGTGCAGTTCACTTAAATTGCACTGACTGAAAATTACCAGAGCTTATTTATTACAGGCTGGCTGGGAAATTGAAAACCAATTGCTGCAGATTAAATTATGGGGGTTTTTTTAAGATATTTTGCTAGTTTATTTAATAAAAAATGGGACTTGTTGTTGGGTCTTTTTTTTCTAGATCTCAAATAGGTTCAGTAATTCAGAGTGTGCTCAAAGCAGTGTGGTTTAAATTTTAATTTTATTCCAGTGGGTAGGATGGGAAAGCTGCTGAAAATCTCAGTTAGTTCTTCAAATGGTACCTTTCTGCTTTTTAAAAATGCCAGTTTTAAGAGATATTTGCAACACCACGAAATCATTACTTTTGATCTTGGTAGTTATCAACAGCTTCCAGTTTCTTATGGCAGAAGGGTCAGGAAAAATTGCAAATTAGAGAAAAAAAAAAAAAAAAGCAATGGAGCAGACATGGGGCTCCCCTGGGTTTCCTAGGATTTGGGGGTTTTTTGATGCTGATTTTTCTCTACGGATGATAATGAGTTTAATTTTCATTGCTATCAGGTTGGATTTTGCACCACAAAACAGTGTTTGGGGGAACTCTTTTATTTTTTTTTTCCTAAGAAGTGAAATCCGTTTAAAGAGTTTCAGCTCTCCAGGATTTTCCAGATTGAGGCATTTTCAGGTTTCTGACAGATTTTATTATAGGGTAAAAAATAATTAAACAAGGACCTTGTTTTCTAGCTCTGACCTGCCAAACAAAACTGGTAGAATTAAGAGCTTTGGCCAAATCATTCTCCATAAAAGATTAAATTTCAAAGCTAAATGCTCAGAGAGCATTCTGGATTCTCATTCCTGGCCAGAAACACTAAAAGAGGATGCTGGAAACAACCACAGAAAGCATGGATGGGATGGTACAGTTGGTTATTTTTCACTCCACTTGCTGTTGATGAACTGAGCAAAGATAATTGAATCATTTCAGCTTTTGCCTTTCTTTAACCCCATGCTGTTCATACTGTTCTCTTTGTAGTCACTGAACAAGAGACTAAAGTGCCCAAGAAAACCATCATCATGTAAGTGCTGATTTTTTTTTTTTTTGTAACATTTGTGGGGTTTTTTTTTGCTTTTTTTGCCTTGCTGCCTCTGCATGATCCAATAACGAGCTTGTGTTCATTGGCCATGCAAGTGTGTTCATTCCCAGCCTGCCAGGTCCCATGGAATTCTGTGCCATATGAAGCGATCACCTTAAAAAAAAAGTCCTTGGTTCTTTTCCAAAAATACAGCACCAGTGTTAGACACAGCCTGGGGCAGGTATTTCATGACATATTTTATAATATTTTATGATATTACACAGGGAAAATGTTTCCTCGAATGCTGATAGAGTTGCACGAGGTAGAGTGGAAAGAAACCACCTTGGAAAACTGTCTAGCTGAAAATATCTACAAATTTAACAAATATCTCAGAGCTCAAAGTGCTTTCTTCTGGCTTTATTTTATTTTTTTCAGGAAAGTCTTGTGTGATAAAGCAGAAGGAAGATGAATATTTTTATCTCCTTCTGCCTCTGTATTCCTCATACAAATATTTGTCCTGATAACTCGGTCTTTTTGGATCCTTTCAGCCTATGAAATATAAGAATTAATTACTGCAAAAAGCAGAATTTTCTCAGTCATATGTAGCCTAGAAGCTAAGCCATTAAAATCTTAATTTATCTTCTTAAGAACCACAAAGAAATACATAATAAGATTATTTTATATGCTGGAAGGGGAACATTGCCCTGTGAGGGGATTTCTGAGCACCTCCAAGCCACTCAAACCATGTCCTGAGGGCAGTAATTAACTACACAGTGGGTATTTTGGGGAAATGCCTTCCCTCAATAATTGTACAATTGCTAAAATCAGCCCTTGACTTGGACATGAGGCTTAAGTTGATGTATTTTACTTTTGTTAAACATAAAATTGCAGCTAAAGGATGGTTACGAGTCCAGGAGAGGCAGGAAGGGGCTCTGCTTTTGCCCCTCTCTCTTGCACATCAGCTCAGTTAAATTTCCAGCCATTATACCTTTTTCACCCTGCGAAGACTAGAAAATTAAAGTGTTTTTTACCTGTAGTGCCTCAAGGACCAGGATTCAGACTGGGATTACTGAACAGAGAATTATTTTTTCTATATCTCGTTCAGAAATATCCCAAGAAAGTCATGAGCAGGAGGGAATCTCCACATCTAAAACTTGGTAAATCTCATTTATCCACATCTCTGTGTCTGCATATGGATTAAATAATACTGGTGGATTAAATAATATTCATTAATACAAAATACCATCAGTAAATTTCTAAATTTCTGAGATCTGAATTCCATAGTCTGTTGTTCAGGGCAGCTCCAGAAGGGAGTCTTAAATCAAAAGCTGCAACCTCAAAGGAGTTTGGTAAATTTAGGATTTAGGATCTCAGTTAGAAATTCCTCTCCTTTTGTGGTCATGAACTTTAAATTAGAGTGGACCTCAACTGGAATTATGATAGTGATGGTGGAAAATTTGGGAATAATTCTGTAAGGGCAAATTCCAACTCTCCTTAATCTGTAGCAAACCGAAGAACAGAAGCAGCTTTAAAACTACTGGCAAAAATAGTAGATAATTGAGAGATGGGATCAAACAATGTCCATATGTGCAAATCCCAGACCCCAAAAAAACCCATTTTAACTTTGTTTCATAGATCAAAGCCTGCAGCAAGCACCCAAGGATTCTTTCTCATTTAAATGATTTAGTTTTGTGCTATTCAGAAAGGCTCCGTGGCCAGTAGGAAGGCTCTGCACAGACCCCAAAGGTCTCTAGAAAAGCTGTAGAAAATTTAAGGGGAAGAGTGAAACAGTGGAGATGAGCAGTTAAAGAGAGTGCTCTGCAGGGAAATAAATCTCCCTGCAGCTCATCCAGGCCTGGACTCCACCACGTCCTCAAAGGCAGAGATTGATGGTGGAAACAAATCCCATCTCCAGAGGAGAAGGAAGTAAAAGTCCTCAAAAATAAGACCAGAAGATGAGAAAGTCCAATCAAAGAGGATTAGTCTTCCATGATGGCTTTAACCGAGTTCTCCATTCTCAAGGGCTCTTTCCACCCCTCTGAGAAGTAGAAAAACCAGAGCAGAGATGGCTGGAGAGCAGAGGGAGTGACCTTCAGCCCCACATGGCTGTGACTGGAGAATGGTGTGGAGGAAGAGAGGAATTTAAAAAGCTGCTGTCTCCATTCTTAATCTCAGTTCAGGCCACGGTTTGCCCCTTCAGTAAATTCTTTGTTTTTAACTCCATTCCTTGGAAGTAGGGACAGAATCTCAACCCAGAAACTCTTCCTGTGATTTCCACAGGAGCAGATGTGGAGCACTGGTTTCCTTGTACTTGCCAAGAAAACACTGCCAGAAATGTATTTACCCAAAAGTTTTTCCATGTCAAAACACCACAGAGAAACCTGCAGGAAAAGCTGCATGTTGAATATATAAATTAAGAGCACTGAAGCCTGGGTTTAGGCCTTGGCTTAGAAGGGACCTTTTAAGATAATCTAGTCCAACCCCTTGCTGTGAGCAGGGACAATTTCACCTCAATCAGGCTACTCAGATCCCTGTCCAGCCTGACTTTGATAATTTCCATGAATAAGGCATCTACCACCAGCCCCAAAGTTCCAACTTAAGTCAAAAAATCTAAAGTAGAGCCAACAGAAATATGCTGAGAAATCATAATTATGCATCCCAAATTGGCTGGGTATGCCTGTGTCTATTGGAGGCAGTAGAATCAGGCTGTGTCTGCACCACTAGTATTATGAAGAGTAAAAATAAACTCATTTTGGCACAGATACTTGTGCAGGAAGTGTTATAACTTTCTTTTCCTGGTTGTCTCCACATGTTAAGAGTTAATCCCTTTCTGTGTAATTGTTCTGCATGAGGAAATGTGCATCTCTGGTTTCAAAAGAGTCTGTAAAAAAAAAAAAGAGAGATATGTTACATTAAGTAAATATTATTAAGAAGCTGCTGACCCTAATGTAATAAAGGGCATTTAGGTGGATGGAATGAAGATTTTAGCCAAGTATATTAAGGAAAAAGGTAAAGTCTTGGAGTGTTTAAAACTTTAAACACAGTTCAGGGGTTCTCAGTAGCACAAGAGATACAGCAGCACTCAGCAGAGCATTTCTCAGCTGGACGTGCTCCTTGGTGCTCACCCCTGAGAAGGTGGATGGAGCTGAGGAAAAAGGCACTGGGGTTTCCCCTGGATCAGGAAGTGGAGATGGGCATGGGGTTGTGTGCACTCTGCGTGTGTGTCCCTCCCAAAAGCTGGAATGCTCACCCAAACTAACCCCACACGGCGCCTGGCATGCGCTGCTGGAGTGCAGCTCCCCAAAAAGTCCCCTCCTCCTGCCAACTCCACCCCTTTCTGCCACCAGAGAGGAGACCATAACCACAGTGGTGAAGAGCCCGAGGCAAAGGGGAAGGGTTTCTCCTGCGCGTTCTCCTTCGGGTCATTCCCCATCCCGCTCCCCGCGGGCAGAGCCGACTCCGGAGCCAGTTTATGTCTCCAAGATCAGGCAGCCCATCCACAGGCACGAGCAGGAGGCAGCACCAAAGTCTGCTGCTGTCCCCAGGCTTTATGTCACAGAACACGAGGAAATGCAAGGGGCGGCGGCGAGAGACGTCATGGTGGAGAGCACGGCGGAAGAGAAAAAGCCCAAGTGGGTCGAAGTGGAAGAAATAATTGAGTTCAAGGTGAAAAAATCACCGAAGCCCACAAGGAAAAGAGGCTCTTCCCCAGCAAAACAAGAAAAAGATGAGTCAGGGGTGTTAACGTTCACTTTTCCCAGCTCGAGGCCGAAGCGCTCCCCAGAAGATGATCCGAACACAAACAATTCCAACAACAAATTGGTGGAACAGTCAAAATCTCTGCCTAAAGAGGGTCTCTCTGAAGGTGACATCCAGCCTCTGGTGTACCCAACAGAGCAGGAAGGACCTCAAGGCAGCAGTGAGGAGAGAAACTCCCCGTGTGGGTCTGAGCATTTAGGAAGTGATTCATTTATGGATTATGGAACCGAAGGAAAGACCTGCCCACAGGAATCATGTGCTGACTGCAGGTCAGATGCTGCCTCTCCTCTGCTTGCCTGTGGGGGTGAGCCCCTGGTCTTCAGTTTTGGGACAGTTGCTGGAGACCAACACGAAGTTCTGTTCTCCCTGGCGAGTCCAGAGGACAAGGAAGGGGTGGATGAAGTGGATGTGGCTTGGCCTGTTGGAGAGGAGGTACCCGAGGTAATACAGGACATCCTTCCCGAAGAGGACACCGTCATAGTGGACGAGCCAGAGGAGCTGCACACGGACGACATCAGCACCCGGGACCGCAAGATTTTAACCCACAACGGCAAACTCCTGACCCTGGAGGACCTGGAGGATTACGTCCCTCAAGAGGGCGAGACCTACAGGTGCGAGGATCAGAAGCAGCCAGCGGAGAAGCCCTGCGAGATCTCTGTGCTGCAGACGGAGATCAACGAGCCCACCATCGGCAAGCCGGTGCTGCTGAGCCTGGGCAGGCCCGTGGTGCCCGAGCCCAGGCAGAGGTTCTTCAGCCAGTATGAGGAGCACGTCCCTGGCAAGGTGTTCGTGTCAGCCTCTCGGGTGAGCCCTTCCAACATCTCCTTCCGTGTGAGTGACCCACGTGCGGCTCCTCCCGGCCCCTCCTTCACTGTCAAGCCCTCGTTCTGCACTGAGGTCCAGCGCTCGGCCGACAACGGCCAGTCCAGCTTTAAAACTGAGGTTTCCACCAGAACCCTCAGCTACGGGACTGTTGGCGAGCCTGTCACCTTGCACATCAGCACAGAAGACCTCTCGCAGAGCTGAGCGGACGCAAGAGTGACTTTTAACACCGAAGAAAGCAGCTTTTAAAAAAAACCCCAAAAATAATGTAGGCGAGTTGGTGACAAAGCTTGGAGGTAACAAGTACGAGGGAATACCTTAGAAGGAAAGTGTATTTAAATATGATGTGTCAAGCTTTTCCAGTCTTAAAGGGAACAGTCTGTCAGAACAGCTTGTAGCTTCAAAAGCTTTGATCTAGGTGAACATGTATCATTCCATAGTGGAGCAGTGATGGGAGGTTTAGGAAAAGCCTGATTCTTCTACCTATGACAGAAAAATTGATGAAAAAGTACATTTTATTTTTTGTCCATTAACTTAATAATTGTTTCATGTGCCAGTTTATGGTGTGGCAAGGAGGTGAAAGTATCTAAGCTTTTCAGCATCCTTCAGCAGCCCAGGGCAGGAGGTGTCTCCTGTCATCGTGTGGGCCCAAAGGTCATGGAGCTTCACTGTGCTTTGACTCTGCTCTACACTTGTGTCACCAGTTAGCTCTACCAAAATTTCTTCGTAAACCTTTCAACATGTACGGTCTGGTTGCATTATTTTAACCTTCTGCCATATAATGAGATATAGAGTAAATATTACATATACCAGGGATTCAAAGGGCTGCTCAGGCCTTTTGGTTGAAATCCCAGTTTGTCTCTCGTCAGTGGGGAGAGTCCCACTGTCATGAGGAAGCAAGAGTTTTGTTGTTCTCTTCTGACAATCTTTTCTAAATATTTAGGTATTTTCAAATATCTAGATGTTCAATAGACTGATATTTTCAAATCCACTTCCTAGCTGTCTGAAAATGTAGGTTTCATTATTCTGCATTCTAGTGTGGTGGATTTATAAACCTTATCTTTTAAAATAAAATTTGCTTAACGTGCACTGAGAGATTAAAGCGCTGCACAGAACAATTTCTGCATCTGCAATCGAACATTAACCACATACAAAGAACCACAAACATGGTCTTCGAAGGACCACAGACATGCTCTTTGCCAAGAAATATGACTGGATGAGTATTTGTTCTCCTGAACGTGCCAGTGGTGAAACATTCCTGCTAACAGATTGATCCATGAGGTCCCTTATATGTGATAAGAGGAATTTACCACTATGGCAAAGTAGCAGGAGCATAAAGATTAAAAAAAAAAAAAAAAAGAAGATAAAAAAGAGCTTTACCATAAATATTCAGTTGAAACATAGATCTTTTCCCACTGTATTGGGCTGCCAGTTGCAATTGCATCGTATTACTGTAACTAGGAAGGTGGAGATGCCCCGAGGAGGGCCTGGCTTTGGAGTTCCTCTGGAGCTTTGCAGCAGAAATGCTGCGTGAGAGGGAGGCTGAGGTGCACTGAGCACAGCCCAGCCCTCTTGGCTTCACCAGGAATGGATGCCCAGACCTCCAAAAAGCTGCTCTGAAAAGAGATGAGCTCCATCCTGGTGCCAGGTGGAGTCAGATGGAGCTCGCTGGTGTCAGCAGGACCCAGCACTGGCCCTCTCTGGTGACACACATGTGGGGTGAAAAGTCCCCACAGCCTGTCCCAGCTGAGCTCTGTAGAATTGTTTAATTCATGGTTTAGGGAAACCAGAAATGCTCAGGCACAGGTGAATTTCTAAGCAGCACGAGGAGAGAGGCTGGAGTGAGTTTCTGCCTTGGGAATGAACGCGTGATGGTGGCTCAGTGTTTCCCAGCCAGGTGACATCGAGGAACTTGTTCTGGAGGCTTGGGGCAATATCTCTGCCTGCAGGGGCTGAATCCACAAAAGGTGCTTGTAGAAAAGTTATTTACTTGTTTTTCCTTCTGCAACTGCACCTTGTGCTGACTAAAATGAACAAGTTGATTTCACAGCCTTTCACTTTCAACATCCACTCAGGATGTTGTGTGCACTACCTTCATGATATAGGATGCTTTTCCAGTGGTGAAGGAAACCAAGCTTCCTTTATGGTACTATCCCGTTTTTTATAACATCTCTTTGGTTTATACTGTTTGTTTTATAATGATGCAATACGATGGATATAAATATTAGTGCTTTTTTTTTCATATATTGCACTGTACGTTGGAAAGTAACAGGCACACAACGGGGAAATGCTTCCAAAGCTACAAATATTTGTTTTATTTGGAGCCTGATTCTGATCTCGGTTATTCCAGTGTCAATCTAGAATAATTCCACAAATGGATTTGATTCAGATTTACGAAGATACTGCCGAGAAAAGAATTTGCCCCGTGATTGTTTTCAAATAATGTAATATTTAAGCAAAAGATAATGAGGATGTGTAAAGGAACATGGAGGTTTCCTCCTCTTGTGGTTGACACTCAGGTTTTTCTAAAGAAGCTCCAAGGCTGCACTTCAGATGGTCATAGAAGAAATAATTATACTTTGATTCATTAGCTCAAAGCAATTAACATCTGTTTACATTTTCTTTTGAAATTTAAGCAAAACAGAATCAATTGAAGAGAATTTTTAAAATCCTATGCAGGGCTCTGTTCAAAAAATGAAAGGTTTATGAGAAGTTCATTACATATACTTTCAAAATATTTTCCTAGAGGTTAAAAATTATGCTTGTAAGTGATTAAACTGTGTAGATAACTAATGAGGTGTGTGGGGATTTATTTCCTGTAGATGAAAAGATACAGCTGTATGAAAGATTTTAATACAATGAATGTTTTACTGAAATTCCTGGAGGTAAATGGGTTTTAATAAAGTGGAAACTTCAGTTTGCTTGAGATACAAAAAGAAAAAAACCACACTCAAACAAAAAGTCAAGTGCAAGATATGCTGTTAGATGCTGAGTTTAAATCAATAAATGTCTTGCATCAGCTGCCACTGAACTCATTGGGTTTTTGTGTTCTTTGTTACAGCACTTGATATTCCATCAGCTCATCCTCTTCTCTTGCTGACTTCAGCAGGAGCTGGGTTGCAGTCCAAGAATATTAATGCAGTTTTGCTCTCTCTCTTCCTCTTTATGGGCAGTTTCAGGACTGTTGAAGTGAAAAAAACTGATTTTAGGGATATTTCCAACTCAGGAATCTTGAATTATTCACATCCTCTTGGGTCCTTTCCTGAGACCAAACTGGAGCTTCAAAATAAGTGTCAGTCTTGAGTTCCTGGTGAGGGGCTGGAGGAAACGTGGGGTGGAAAGGTTCAAGGTTGAGGTTTTAGAGCTGGGAAAGAGGTTGTCCATCCAAGATTGTCCATCCCAGGGTGTCACCACTGTGGTGTTTGTTAATTCTGTGTGCCCTGGGGGATATTAAAGTTCCTCAGCTGAATCAGTGTCCAAAAGAAAGAAGAAAGTGGTGGAATGTCCTCTAAGCAGGGAGGAAAGTGGTGGTATTAGAACATGGGGGAAACCTTAATACAACCTCCATATCTATCTCTAAACATCTGTGAAAATATTTCCTAATGAGTGTTTTGGGCTTTTCCAATCATTTCCCTCACTGGCAGCTGCCCAGCTCAGCAGACAGCACCACACAGCAGGAACACCAGAGAATCCAGGTACTTCTCTAGGAAAATATTTAATATCTTCTACCCAGCCCAGTGCTGATGAACACTGATGGGCAGTCCGGGACATCATGTGAGCAAATCTTGCTTTTTTTCCATCAAAAAAAGTCAGGAAAGAAATATTTTGTCATTATCATGATATTTGAAAACAAATATCAAGTGAGATGCCTTCATTCACAGGTAGTTTTCAACTTCGTTTGCTCAGGTCTGTCATGAGAATTTACTTTCTTGAAGCCAGGAAAGGAACAGAATCAAAACTCCTGCAGGACGTGCTCGTTAATGTCAATGACATTAAACAAGTCAGAGCTGTTTATTCCAAATGCTCTTTTTTTTTTCTCAAGCCATGTGATGATTTGGGTTTTTCCTCTTGGTGAGCAATCACATCATGAATCAATTGCTTAACCTGACCTGCATTTTCTCTGTCTTCCTGATAACTTGAGGGCTTCCCTGGGTACCATCCATCCCTTGGTTGTGCCTCTTCAGGATCTGTGGAAGGTTTATGGGGCAGGAGATGGGGTGGGATGAGCTCCTTCATTCTGTGGTCCCATCCCAGCCTTCTACATCCAAACCAGCAGAAAAATTCAGATTTTGTGAAGCAGGACAAACACATCACCCTGGAGTAAGGAGTGGCTTTTCTGCCAGACTTTCACAAAAAAAGAACAGCCCTCCCTTCTTTCCCCTGCCCTTCTTGAGGCTGATTCCTGTCCACTCCTTTTCCTTCCCTGTGAGATAACCCTTGCACGTGGGGTCTGTGTCAGTGCAATGGGTTCATTTCATTGCTCTTATCCAGCAAATGGTTCTTCTCCTGGAGGGTGCCCCAGGGAATGGGCACAGCCCCAAAGCTGCCAGAGCTGCAGGAGTGTTTGCATAAAGCCCCCAGAAACAGGGTGGGATTGTTGGGGGGACTGGGGTTGGACTGGATGATCCTCGTGGATCCCTTCCAGTTGAGGATATTCCGTGATTATGTGGTTAATAATTAATATTTTTGACAGCCCAACCAATGTTGGGCTGAGCTGGGAGATGGATCCTTTGTTCCACTGTCTGGGAGCATCACAGTGTGGCACAGTGTCCCCAGCCTGCTGAGACACAACTTTCCAAAGCTTTTTGTGCCACCCTTCTCATTTTAACCCTTAGCTACACTCCCTCTTGCTGGAAGGAGCATTTCTTCATCAACTCCCTGCTCTAGGAGGGCAAAATGAAACCATCACAAATATTTCCCTGGGTTGGATGGTGCTGCTGCTTTGTTTTTTGCCCTAAGGAGAGAAAAGCTGTTGTTCTTGTCTGTAGGAATGACTTCCCCCCAGCCAGAGACGGGGACTTCTGTGCAGGCGTCGCTGCAGCGAGCAGACAGGGAGATCAGGACAGCCTTGAAAACACTCATGGACTCGGCGTCGCTGCTGGTGACTCTCCCCCCGGGCCTGCAAGCAGATGGTGGCCTTGGTCCTCCTGGGGCTGTCCTCTCAGGGCACTCAGGGACAGCAGTGCATGAAGCCAGCACCCAAACCCAGACTGCCGGAGGCCGGGGTAGGTTTGGCACAAAGGTGGGAGTTGAGAGACAGAAAAATATTGAGCGTGCCAGTAATGATGTTTTTGACCTGGTTTTGTGTGTCATTGCGCTCTGAGCAGATGAAGATTCAGAGAGGGCCTTCAGACCCATGGAGGGGTGGGTTGGACAGGTTGGATCTAAGTTTGGGGCAGGAGGTGTTTGAAAACCATGTGTGGAGTAGAGTTTGGTTTATCACCTGCCCGAATTAAGGAATTGAGGATTCTTTCCACCTTGGGGATTTTGTCCTGGTCTTGCTTTGAGTACTTTTGGGGGAGAAGGTGGGGTGAGATCCCGCCTTTACATTCAGAGAAGTCATTTGGGTTTTGATTTGGTGGGGTGGGTAAGGGACAGTTGCTTTTATTTCATTGTTTGCCATAAACAAGCTGGAAATGTCTTTAATATCCTGCACCAACTGGCAGAGACTTTCCAGGGGGTTGGGAGGCTCAAGTTCACCTGCATTTCACTGAGCCTGGAGCCTGGACAGCTTGGAGCTCCTGTGTGACTAAACCCAGCTCTGTGTGTGTGGCTGTGTCTTGCCAGGAGAGCAATTCCTGTGTCTTTCTGTTGTTTTTCAAAAATCATGGATGAGCAACAACCCTTCCACTCTTCCACTGCTTCTGCCATAATAACCTGGCTGAGCTGTCTCTGTGTCAAGTCAGAATAAGTGTTCTCCTGCACTGTTAACTCCAAGGGCAAAGCCAAGTAGACTTCAGCCCTCAAACTCCAGATAATTCTTAAAAAAATAACTATTCTTGTTTAAAACTTAATGAGGATAGAAGCTGTTTGTGGAATCAGACCTAAAATAACAGCATAAAAAATGTCAGGGCTTTAAAACCTTTTTGGCTTTCCAGTAGGAAGTAATCTTTGAAAATAATCCTCTGGTGAAGCAGGAGGACTCACAAATCTGAAGTAAAATGTCACCTAGCAGATTATTTCCTCAGTCATAGCTAGAGACAAAATACAATAATGAACGGGATGGTTTGGCAGGTCTTTCATCTGAGCAAAATTAAACATGTCATGGGAATTATTTTAATCAGATGGAGCCTTGACACCTCTCTCTGTGATCATAAGCCTTAAATAAAAAAAGGTAAATATTTCAACAGTGCAGGTGATGGGAAAGCACAACCCCACAACGTGGGGTCTCTGATCCAGTAATGCCTTGAATAACCACATTTTCCATCCCAATGGAGCTGCTTTATGGGATTTCTAGAAACAGCTGCTCTTTTCCAAAACCAGCCAGCACCAAACATCCCCAGAGCTCTCCCTAAAATATTCCTACTGCTGGATAGAAGACTGCTCTGGATTTAACCTTTACTCCTTAAATGCAAAAGGAGATGATGCATTTTATCCTACAGTGTAATTCCAATGGTGAATATCAAAGGACAAACAGGTACTTTGGGAATATGAGATCAAACCAAGTTTTGAAGCTGTATCTGATAAAATAATTAGCAACAAAAGAACTGAAACTGCCATCAAGCTACACCAATCTTTTGTTTCCTCCTTCCTACAAACCCCAGATGCCAAACCTTGTTCTGCTGTAACTTAGAGCTGTACAAGGACATTTTCCAGTGGAGATGCAGCAATGCTGAGGCTGAAACATCACCAGGTCCTCTGTAAGAGTCCATATCACCTCCACATCCCCAGGCAGGAGCTCACTCCTGTCCCTGATCCTGCCTGTGATCACAGCAGAGAGTCAAAAACTCTTCTAATGCAAATCTAACTGGAAGAATTCATGTGCACAGAGCTAACATTGGGTTTCCCTGGAAGGAATTTCAGTGGTGGACTTGGCAGTGCTGGGTTGATGGCTGGACTTGATTTTGAAGGTCTTTTTCAACTTGGATGATTCTGTGATTCCGTGATTTCGTCCTGGACATGAGCCAGAACTCAAACAGTTAAATTATCTCCTATGAAGGCTCTGTGAACCCTCATTATCCCTTCAGCTGATTTATTTCTCCTGTCCCTACTGCCTTTCCCAGCTTTGTCTCTGTGTGTTTCCTTGCAGAAAAGTCAGTTTATCCCACTCAGCCAAGTGCCACCACTCTGCTGCTGTCCACCCCCTTTGCTTCCTGTGCTCTTTGCAAAAGTGCCCAATTCTCCTCTAACCTGCAGTGCCTTCACCCAGCTGAGGTCAGGAGGGCTCAGTTCTGGCACGAGGCTCACCAGAGGTGGCTCCAAAGGTTGGCTCTGGGTTTTGGATGTGCTCTTGTGGGTGCTGTGTGTAACCTGCCTGATTTCTGCTGCCAGACAAAGCCCAGGGGCAGGTTCCAGCTGAAGAACCCAGGGTGCCAAAGCCCAGCCCTGCTCCTGGCCAGGAAGAGGAGGCTGCTGGAGGTGACAGAGCTCGGGAACGTGCTGTTCCCATTGATAGGTAAATACCCACCCCAGTACATCCATAAAACACCCCATTTCTGAATGGGGCAGACTTTGGTGCAAGGAAAACAAATCCTCTGTGATGGGCCTGAACAGAATCTTGTAGGTTTGTCATTATTTTCAGAATCCCGTGGCAATGCTTTGTCAAAGAAGGGTAAAAAAAGGTTGGAGAGAAATTAATCCCCCCCATACCAAAATTCTTCAGTAACTCTTTGTTGCCTGGTTGAACAGATCAATGCAGGGTGGAATCCTGCACCTCTTGTATGCGGCCATGCCATGATCTTTTCTCTTGGGTTTCTTGCAAGAACATCACCAGATGCAGGAGGCTGGTACAGGAGAGAAGGAGACGTGGTCTGGGACGTGCACAGCGAAGTTTATATCGAGACCACGGAAAGAACTCGTGTGTATAAGACTGAGGAGAAGACTCCAACAAGTGAGACCAAACCCTGTTTCGCTTTCCCAATCCCATGATTGTCACTATATTCTCTTTTGGTGACAACTCCTGGCTGTCTTTTTTATATGTTCCAATTTTTTCAGTGGTTTAACTGTTCATTAAACAAAAATGTAAGCGATAAGTGTGAAGATAAGAAATTTTTTGAGTGGTTTAGCTGTTTATTAAACAAAAAGTAATAGAAAAGTGTGAAGATAAGAAGCCTAAAAATAATCCCAGCATAAAGAACCCTGAATATATTGGTTGTACCTCTTAATTTGACTTTACAGTTTCATCCCAAATGGCCTGTCCTATAAATCCCATTTGAGTAACCCCACTGTCAGCACCTGGGAATGAAGCTCCAGTGCTGTGCAAGCAGCAAATGCTCTTTTCTCACCAGGCCCTCCCTACATGCAAGTGACAATAGAGGATGTGCAAGTGAACTCCGGGGAACGCGCCAAGTTCCAGGCAGTCATCGAAGGAACCCCTCAGCCCACAGTTCTGTGGTTTAAGGTGGGTGCAGACTCTTCTCTGCCTGAGAGTGAGGACCATGGGAGGGGTTGTGGTGAACTACAAATTCCCACAGGGAATTTCATCTGCTCTTCCCTCCCACACCTCTCACACTGACTCTGGGTCATGCCTGTGGAGTTCGTGGAACCAGCTGTTCCCAACCACCACTCTGTGTTGTCACCAGGTCACCTGGGAACCTTTTGCAAAGAGGGAAACCAGGGTGGTTTTAGGGACCAAAATGAGCAGGAAGGGAGACTGGTCCCACCTGAGCTCCACTGAAATGTGTGCTGTAGTTTGGGGGGCAGGGATGAGATTGAGGGGTTTATCCCAATTTGCAGTGTAACTTCCAGGCTCTGCATCTTTCCTGCAACTGCTTGATAAAATAATGTGACCAAGGACAATTAATATCCCATAGAAAGGAGAGAAATAATTTATTATTCCTTAGAATATTATTTTTGTATCTTCCTAGAGCCTCCATTCCAGGCTGAAGAGCCCCAGCTTCCTCTGTCAATCCTCACTTGGAAGTTCTTACAGAGGACACTGATGATGAATATACCAAATAGTACCACACCATGGACAAACTAAACATCTATCAAATGATGCTTTGTGTCTTATTCTTCATTTCTTCTCTAATAATTTCTAGTATCTGGTACCTTTTGGCTCCCACGAAGCCCTGAGCTGGTGCTGCCAGTGTGATTTACTCTAATTTAAATTTTTGTTACAGTTTAATAAGGAAAAGCTCAGAAATTGAGATTTTATGTGGGAGAATAGGATTGCATCTCTTCCCATTTATGGTTATATATATATATATATATATATATATATATATATATAATGTATTATATATTTTATCTTGCATTTTACTGCCACAGGGACCAATTTGCACTGCATCACCCACTCCATCCTGCCCCTTTCTTCATAGCATTTATGAATACACAAAATCACAGAACCATTAGGGTTGCAAAAGACCTCCAAGCCCACTGAGTCCAACCTCTGACAGAACACCACCTTTCCAACCAGACCCACATCCAGCTGTGTCTGGAACACTTCCAGGGGTGGTGACACCACCCCTTCCCTGGGCAGCCTGTTGTCCCTGAGGTTTGCTCCCAAAAATGCTCTTTGTTGCAGCTCTGCTCCCGTATCTTGTTCCTTGGAGAGCTGAAACATCTGTTCCATCTTGGCTTTTCCAGTGCCAAAATGTCATTTTCTTCCCTCAGGGCACTTCACTGTTGACAGACAGCGACAGGGTCCATCAGGGGAAGGAAGGAACAACCTATTTCTTAGTGGTGGACAATGCTGCCGTGGGAGATGGTGGCGTTTATACCTGCGTGGCCAAAAACGCAGGAGGGGAGGTGCTGTGCAAAGCAGAGCTCGTCGTACGTGAAGGTAAAGTCACCTCTCACCTGTGAGGGCAATGCCACCTCTCACCTGCGAGGGCAATGCCACCTCTCACCTCGAAGGCAATGCCACCTCTCACCTGTGAGGGCAATGCCACCCTCTCAGCTGTGAAGGCAATGCCACCTCTCACCTGTGAGGGCAATGCCACCTCTCACCTGTGAGGGCAGTGCCACCTCTCAGCTGTGAGGGCAATGCCACCTCTCACCTCGAAGGCAATGCCACCTCTCATCTGTGAGGGCAAGGTCACCTCTCACCTCGAAGGCAATGCCACCTCTCAGCTGCAGGAGATGCTTCCCTGCCATGGCAATATGTCATTTGTTACAGTCATGTTCTGCCACCTGTATGGAGTCTGCTCTGGGTTCCTGTTCAGCATTTGGACATGGCCAGCACAGCAGATCCAAGATAAAAGCAAATCACCCAATCCCAGAAGGGTTTGGGCTGGAAGGGACCTCAAAGATCATCTCTTTCCAACCCCCTGTCATGGACACTCCCACTGTCCCAGTGTCCTTCCAAACCCTGTCCAGCCCAGCCCTGAACACTTCCAGGGATGGGGAAGTCACTTCTCTGGGCAACCTCAAAGTTCATTTTAATGTTTTCTGTGAGCAAACTCCACTTAATTTTCTGTAGAAGTTTAGAAGACCCCTCAAATTTTTCCTGCCTTAAGTTATCCTGTAATAACTTTGCTCACTATTAGCAAGGCATTGTTGTCTGAATATTTCCCCTTATGTTTTCCTTTCTTTCCAAAGCTAAGAAAGACCAAGAAGGAAAGAAAGTTGCCACCAGGAGAAAGCTCCACTCCCACTATGAGGTTAAGCAGGAGATTGGAAGGTAAATTATTTTTCCAACTCTACAGCATCACTGCCAGGGAACATCTCATTGCCCATCTGAGCAGCTGAGGTGGTTCCTGAACAGTCTGAAAGGGTGGAAGTAAAGGCAGAAGTGGGAAGTCATTCCAAAATGTGCTGGGAATGCTTTCCTGAGGTTTCTGATAGCTCCAACCAGGGAAAAAAAACCCATCCAAAGACACAGATTAGTGCCTGGGAGTGACTTCTTGGCAGTGGGAGCATCCCAAGCCTGTCACATCGGGTCTGTCCCAGGGATCCCAGAGCTCCAGCCTTTGCCAGCAGGAGCCTGCATCACCTGCAGCAGCTCTTCCCTCACTGGGAACACATCGCTTCCCTTTGGAGACAGCCAGGAGAGGGCAACAGAACCTCACACACGGCAAAAGGAGCTGCTTGAGCTGCAGAACTGAAGCACTGAGCAGCAGGGAGATGTCAAAGGCCTTGATGCTTTTTCCTGGTGTTAGGAAAATGAAGATAGACATGGTTAGAGGGTTGGGGATCGTTACCTCGGTGTTTTAATCAGGATCCTGTTGGATGCATCCACTTCACCCAGGTGACACAATGCACACACCCATCAGTCACACACACAAGTTACAGACCTTACACATCAGCAGATCCAACAAGGGAGCCCAGTGCTGGGGCTGGGCTGGGCTCAGCTCGAGTTTCCAGAATCTGTCCTGCCAGGGGCCCTTGGCTTCCTGAGCCAGCAGAATGTTTGGTGTCCCTGGCTCTGCAGCTCTGGGCTGTTCAGTCTCAGGGCCTGCAGGGCACTCACAGAGCACTGAGCACCAGGCTCAGGGAAGGGTTACAGGTGTGCTGATGCTTGTGGGTGCACAGAGCTGGGTAAAAGGTATAGAAAAGAAAAGGTAAAAATAATTCTGGCATCAGCCTGGGTGAGGGAATCCCTGAGCCCGGGTCTGACCAGGGCTTGTCCTTCCACTCCTGCACAGGGGCTGCTTCAGCTTCGTGAAGCGGGTGGTGCACAAAGGGAACAGGGTGTCCTGTGCTGCCAAATTCATCCCCCTGCGGAGCAAAACCAGGTCTCGGGCTCATCAAGAGAGGGACATTCTTGCCTCTCTGTCCCACGATAGAATTACCAGGCTCCTGGATGAGTTTGAAACACGAAAAACACTGATTTTGATTCTGGAGTTGTATCCTTTTCCATGTGGTTGTATGAGGAGAATGGGAAGCACTGGGTAGAGCTCATTTATTGAATATCTAAGCAATTAATATATTTTTCTTTTTTCTGAAACAAAAAGGAACACACAATCCTTCTCTGCACTGCAGGACAGCTCTGTGAGAGCTCCCCTGCAGTGCTGGGCTTCTGCTGGGAGAGAAAAATCAATCATACAAGTGTGAATGAGTTGTTAGCGCTAAACTTGTTTTCTGAAACATCTGGGAGTGATGAGCTTTGTTTCCATGAGATCCAGTCTGGATGAGAATGAGGGAAACACAGAGCAGAAACCCCAAAATCGATGGGTAGATTTTAAACAGAAGTGATTCCAGGTTTAGAGCAGCCCAGTTCTGCAATGACTCTGCTGCAGCAGAGACTTTAATGATCACACCTCACAAATTCTGCTGCTGGCTGGGTGGAGGTGGTTCCACAACAAAAATGAGCTTTTCCACGTGGTTCTGTTGTCCCTTAATGTCACTGTCAGATGCTCCAATGAAGAGCTCCTGGACCGTTTATTCAAGAAGAGTGTGGTCACTGAAGCTGAGGTGATTTCTCATTTCAAAGCTCAGAATTGGTTCCTTCTGCACTTTCCTTTGGAATGCCAGAAATGTCTTTGAACCACTGATAATTTACCAAACTAGAATCAGCCTTTACAATGTGTTCCCATCAATTTTCACCACTAAGTTGGGTTTCTTTTGGGCATAACTAGAAGCAGGCAGACCACCAGCATTGAATTCAGCCTAAAGAAAATACAATGTTTGCTCTATTTTTATAATTTCTTTGCTATCTGTCATCTGGAGCTCCTGTCTCTACTTACTTAATACCACTTTATCCCCTCGTAACTGTATTCTATTACTCCATTTCTGACTTTAAAAGAAAAACTGAAATTATGGTTTCTAAGGAATTTCTTTGAAATTTTTGGTGCTAAAAGTTCAAAATGTTTCACATCTCCCATCTAGTAGCCAGGTGTCCCATATTTATTGGTAAAATCAGTATTTTTTAAAGAAATTCTCAGAGGGAAACATCATAGAATGATTTGGCTTGGGAGGGACCTTAAAAGATCTAATCTTGGTGAAATCAGGGACCCTCCTATTTACTCTCAGTTTAATTACTTAATAATTGTTCAATAATTGACTCAATTCTTAGGTCAAACTGTACATCAAGCAAATTTTGGAAGGAATCAAATACCTTCATGACAACAACATCCTTCATTTGGACATCAAGGTAACGAGCAATGACAGCTCTGGCTTTTCCCAGCTTCTCATTGGCCATGGAATGGGTGCTCTCTGAATTATTCTTACAACTGAAAATACTCCCAGCTCTCAAAAAAAAAAAAAAAAGCCCATTTATTATTTTGTTTTCATTCAACAGCCACTGAATATTCTCATGGTTTATCCTGAGAGGGAAGACCTGAAGATCTGTGACTTTGGATTTGCCCAGAAGATCACACCCGTGGAGCCCCAGTACAGCAAATACGGCTCTCCAGAGTTTGTTGCCCCAGAAATTGTTTCCCTGTCACCAGTGTCGAAAGCAACTGATATCTGGTACTCTCTCATTTCCTCAAAAAGCTTTTCCAGGCCCTCAATGGCCTGGATTTCCATTAGCTGTTAATTAGTAAATGGAGCAGTGATAATAACAGAGGGAACTGAAAGTGAACGCAGACAATCCAAAAGCCATCAGGCCTCTTCAAAGCTCTTTCTGTCTAATTTTATTTTTCAGCCATAATTGAACTCTGACTGCTAATTAATGCAAAGGAGCATCTTAGAGGAGATGATCTCTATTCCAGGCAGCAACTAGAGGGAATGATCCCAAGGGGTTTTCTAGAAAAGGCAAACAAACTAAAAAAAAAAACGCAAATTTTTAATCTTTAGGATTGCTTGAGAATAATTTAAAAATATATTGAAGGGGGAAAATGAATGTAAAAACCCATAGCTTTTGGGATTTATTATCCTTGAAAGGGGAGGAGAAGGTGATCTTGCTGTTCCAGGGTGTCTAGTGGCAGGAAGAGGGATGGATGGATGGATAAACAGTGACAAAAATGACATTTGTGTTCCCTCTCTCCTCAGGGCTGTTGGAGTCATCACATATTTAAGGTAAATAAATCCTGGAAACACTCAATAAATAAAATCCCTCAATAACCCTTTGTCCATCAGAACCCTCCAGTACTTTCAGGTGAGGGATCTGACTGGAGCATTCAGTCCTTCCATAATAAGAATTTATTTTGTGGTTTCCTCCTTTTCTGGTTGCCCCTCATGAACACTGCAAGCCCCTCAAGTATTAAAAAACCCCATGTAAGGATTTGTGCTCCTGCCACTTGGACAGAGAACAGAAATCTAAACCCTGTCTCCTTTCATTTTATGGTGTTCAATAAACAAGCCTCACGTGCAAGTCCCCGTTTGCTGGGGAGAACGACAGGAAAACTCTCCTAAATATCCAAAACGGGGAAATTTCATGGACTGCTCCAGATGTTGTTCACTTGAGTGAAGATGCAAAGGACTTCATGAAAGGGATCCTGCAGCAGCAGCCCAAGTGAGTGCCCTCCTGTGCCTCCCTCTGTGTCTCAGCAGCCTCATCCCAGCTCATCTTTTGGTTTGAAAAGTAGAAAACTGAGTGAGATGTGGTACATTTTCCCCTAATTCTCCTTTATTATTTCTCATTACCCAACCCACAACTGGGACATTTGCCAAATTGGCCCCTCTGTGGTGTGGTGATGTCCTTGCTCCCTGCCTCCTCCAGGCAGAGGAGTTTCTGGAATGATGAGTGGGAAGAGCAGGGCCTGGTATGAAGGGAGTTATGTGAGAATTAGATAACATTAACCACATTCACTAAGCGATTTCAGGCACAAAAGCTGGCTCGAAGGCACATTTACAGACATTTGATTTTAATTTCATTTCTACTCTTTCTGCCTGCTGCCAAAGCTATTTTCATTCTGGCCATCTAAAGAGGCAAAG
The DNA here is from genome assembly GCA_025920805.1 of Petroica traversi. Classification (NCBI taxonomy): domain Eukaryota; kingdom Metazoa; phylum Chordata; class Aves; order Passeriformes; family Petroicidae; genus Petroica; species Petroica traversi. Next base: position 1,804,634 of record JAHLSL010000022.1, read on the forward strand.
TCACTCTCAGGGCTACTCTGGACATCCCTGAACACCTGCAGAGAGCCATGAGCTCTTCCTGAGGATCTGTGGGGAGTGTCAGACTGGAAAAGGGGGATATTTTCACCTCAGGGGAAGCAAACCTTGGGTTGGAAGCTGCTATGTTTTCTTGGCTTCTCAGCTCTAAGCCTAAGGACACACCCCAGAGTGTGTAGGGTGCAGCAGCACCTTCAGGAACATCAGTGATGGCTCTCAGAAGTGATTTCCTACTAAATTGTTCATCTGTTCTCTTACCAGAGCCAGACCAAGTGCTTTGGACTGTCTTTCCCACAAGTGGTTCATGGTGAGTTTGTCCTGGTCCTTTACCAGTGAGATTTCCCCAATATCCAATGTAAACCTCCCTGGTGCAACCTGAGGCCATTCCCTCTTGTTCTGTCACATCAGTACAGAAGGGAAACTGGCCTTGCAGATCAAAGTTATGGTTTATATTCCAAAGTCTTAAATCACTAAGGAGAAGAGTTAAAAATTAACTACAGCAAAAAAAGGATTTAATGACATGTATTGAACAGGGCTTGCTTTAATCACTGAAAAGATGATTTTGTCTGCAATTTAACTATGAAAGGACTGCAGCATTTGATTTACTGGAACTTTCCTGAATTAAGCAATTGCGTAAAGAAAGAATTCTGAAGAAAAACCCACAAAAAACGTCTCAAGAAATGAAGCCAAGATTTTTTAACCAATTATTTTCCTCTCATTCCACCTGACAGCACAACGTCCCTCTTGAAGCAGCTCATTTCATTGATACCAAACAGCTCAAATTCATTGTGGCTCGCAGCAAGTGGCAGGTGGGTCGCTCTTAACCTCTGTTGATTCTGTTTAGTTACATCAATTTTTGATTGCATCTGAATCTTTGAAAATCTTTTTGGGCCAGGACAGCGAGCTCAGCAGAGATCTGAGCACGGCTGGGAGCTGGGAATATGCCCAGGAGAGATGGATAAATCAGGAATTAAACATCCATGCTTTTACTGCCTGGAAACGCATGTAGGTGCCTGTAAGACACAAAGTTGTGTCTAAATCAGGTGCCCTCAGCTGCCTTTGCAATTGGAGCTGAGTTACAGACAGGTGCCAAGGAAATTCCTCTTTTCCTGAAGTTCTGTAAATTAATTGGATTGATTCCCTTCTGAACATGCCAGTTTCTCTCTGCTGGCTGGAAGGAGAGGCCTCAATTTCAACTGAGATGCCCCTCATGGCAGAATTTAGAGCAGAGGAATCCCAGCTCCTACACTTGGCAGCTCTTCTGCTGGCCTAGGTCTCTGTAGGTTGCATTGCAGTCGAAGGATTTAAGGCCACTTACTCCAACATGTCTCTCATCTGATGTTTTCCATCAAAAACTCCTTTCCATCTGTTTTGAGTGGCCAGATTGACTCTGGAAATCTCAAACAAAGTCCCATTCCCCCAATCATAAGAAGTCAATTTAATTTCACGTCTGTGAATGAGGGAAGAGCAAGATTTGGAGAGCAAACAAGGCCTGGACTGGTGATGTGTCCAGAGGGGGGCAATGTCCAATTAGGCTGGTGGGTGTGGTATTTAGAGGTGCAGGAGTTCATTTGGGTTTGCTTTCCATACCCCCACCATGTTCTCACCTCCTCGTTTCCCTTCTCAGCGCTCCCTGATGTGCTACAAATCCATCCTGGTGATGAGATCCATCCCAGAAATCCTCGAAAGGACCCACGACAATGCCTCCCTGGCCATCTCCCGACACCTCATCGAGGAGAGCACTTCATCCAGCACCAGTGGCTCCTCCTCGGACAACGAGAACTCCAATTTCCCCAAAAAGAGGCATTTTGGCTCCACCCCTGAACTGCACTTGCCCGAATTTGATGCCCCGAGCCACCCTGAGCTGCTGAAATGCTCGAGTGAACGGCAGCGCTCCAAAAGCTCCGTCCCTCCAGTGAAACCCATGAGGAGGAAATACGCTTCCATGAAGGCTGAGGTGGGGGAAAAATCACCCACAGAAAGCAAGGAGCTCATGGAGAGTATTTTACAGGAGAAAGACGAGGGGCTCCTTCCCAGCCTTCGGGCAGAGCCCTCCCAAAAAAGTGGCGCTGCTGGGGCTTCATCCCTGAGGGCCTCCATGGAAAGCTCATCACTTGAGCATCAGAAAGAAAAACCAGACACATCTGTATCTGAAAAGGACAGAGGTGAAGAGGCAGGGGATGGGACAGAAAAGCCATCTGCCTTTGTTCCCAGGCAGAGTGTCATTAAAAGCACCTTCTACAGCCAAGCAACCGAGCTGCCAGCAAGGCCGCCCTCCTCGCCAGGCAGAGAGCTCAGAAAGCACCTGGACAGAGCCAGAAGGACATTCCGGAAGGCTGGATATTCCAAGGTGCCCCTCAGTGGCCTCCGTGAGCCCCTCCTGGAGCAGTTTGAACTGGAAGAAGAAGAAGGAAGAGGAGGAGATGATCGCAGGGAAAGTCTGCTGGGATCCTTGACCAAATCGGCCTCGTTTGACACCGCCAGGAAGCCACCACACCCTGCCATTGCTGGGGCCAGCCGCAGCCGCTCCCTGGACGACTACAGGCTGAGAGCCTCCAGGTCCTTGAGGGAAGAGGATATTTTGGAGGAGGACTGTGATGTTCTGTCCCAGGAAAGCTGCCCCGAGGGCAGTGATCACTGTGACATTTCCGCAGGGACAGGCAAGGGAGATTCTGGGGACACAGCAGAGCAAGGGGACATCAGGAGAGCCAGCCAGGACTGCTCAGGAGAGAAGTCCTCCACACACTGTGAGGGGAATGGGTGCCCAGCTGCTTTTTTACAACAGGCAGAGGGACTTCCAGTGTCGCCTCAGAGGGGTGAGAACAGGAAACGTTTACTGAAGAAGTCCAAAGCCACAGAGATTGAGGAGGACGTTGAACGTTTGGAAGGCAAAAGCCCCATTCCGACTGCCCAGGGCTCAGATGCAACAGCAGCATCAGCTCCGAAACATGAGAGCACGGAGGGTAAATCTCCCTCTGGCCGTGCCTCTGACCCTGCTTTTCAGGGGGGCAAAGAGTCCCTTTCACCCCTCACACAGTCAGAGACCACCCCCAAGTCACCTCCTCGGAGTAAGGGTGGGATGTGTCTGCCCCAGGAGTCTGCTCCCACCGACACCCACCCTGATCTAACAGGTGGGAGCTTGCTTATCAAAAGGGCAGCTCCAGCCCCACCTTGGAAAGACAAAAGGCAGAAACATTCAGATGAAAAGGCTCCTGCTCCTGGCGTTGCTGAATCTGAACTCATGGAGCATGAAAGCTCTGCTGGTCCAACAGAACAAACAGAAACTGATTCGATCCCAGTGTGTAAAGACAGCAGGGAAATTCCTGGGAAAAGTGTTCCAGCAGCTACTGTCCTGGTGGGCAAACGGCCAGGCACCCTCCCAGCTGGTGAAGTTGTTCCTCAGAAGCTGAAGATCCGTAAAGATGTGAGTTCTGCTGTCCTGGAAGATGCAGGAGCGGGTGTTCCAGGAATCACCCCACCATCAGCCCACGGTGCTGAAAGCCAAGCTCACAAGAAGGCTCCTGTTCACTTAGACACAGCACCAGCCATCCTGAAGGGAGAGCAACTGGCTGTTCCCAAAATCCTGGGATCAGTGCCAGCTCCGGTCCCCGATGGAGCACAGAAGGCTCTCAGCAGGGAGAAACTTGCAGCTCTGAGGGGTAAAAGCTCAGCTGTCACAGAGGTTGTGTCCAGCTTGGCCCATGAAGGAGCTGAACCCCAGAAGGTTCCTGAAGGCCATGGCTCAGAGAGAGCTGAACCCCAGAAGGTTCCTGAAGGCCATGGCTCAGAGAGAGCTGAACCCCAGAAGGTTCCTGAAGGCCATGGCTCAGAGAGAGCTGAACCCCAGAAGGTTCCTGAAGGCCATGGCTCAGAGGCTGCTGCTCTGCAGAGCAGACACCCAGCCAGAGCTGCGTCCTCCCAAAGCACTGTTCTCCCTCAGACCTGGGAGAGTGAAAACCAGGAACACCCAGAGCTGCCCCTTCACAGTGAGATGAGATCTGAGGTGACAGCAAGGGGACAGGCTGTGGCTCCTCCTTTCCCCAAGGCTGGACACGGGGTGTTTGAGCAGCACAGGGCTGGGATTTCGGATGGTCTGCAGAGTGGCAGCCCAGGGGCATTAACTGCTTCAGAAGCTGCTCCAGCCTCAGCCTATGAACTGGAACATGAGGAATATCCAGAGATTTACAGTGAGGGTGGAGGTGTTGCCTTAGAAAGGGGAATTTCTGATGTTGGCAAAGCTGCCCCACCGCTGCTCCGCCGGGATCGCGGTCAGGAGCTGCCACACCACAGATCTTCTTTTTACAGTGACGAGGAGTCTGCTGTGCTGGAGGGCTTAGTGGATGAGATGGTTTCCCTCTCTGAAGAGATGAATGTTTGGGCAGAGTCAGTTTCTGGAGAGAAGGAAAGCAGGAAGCACATTTCTCCTCAGAGAGAGAAGTTCTACAAAGGCAGCCAAGCACACATGGACACCTCCTTCCCTTCTGTCCAACAGGGTGGAAGAGGAGAAGCCTCTGAGCAGGATGTCCTTGCAGAACCCTACCTTGAGGTGAGTGAGGAGACAGGGGTCCTGGAAGGGCAGGGAGCATGGACAGCTCCTCATGAATGTGAGAACCTGGAGGACCTGGCATTTGAGACCCCCCCTTCCAGCCGAGACAGCGTTTCCTCCACAGAGAGCTTGGAATTTGCAAAAAGACCCATCCCCGTGCCAGTGACCAAGGACACTGCCAGACACCCAGAAGTTTCCTTGGTGAAAATCAAAGACCTGTCAGATGAAACACCCAACCTTGGCAGTGGCCCCCAGAAATTTGACATCTCAGAGGTGGAGCCTGCCTACTTGAACTTCTCGGATTTGTACGACATTGTCTATTTTCCATTTGAGTTTCTGAGCTACAAGAAGCCTTCACCCAAACCAGTTCCTAGACGGTTTATGTTTCTGGGTGAAAGGGCAAGGTCCCCTCCTGCAGGACATCACCATAAGGATAAAAGACTTTGCATCAGGGAACAGGAAGACAAGAACAGGAAGAACTGTTTGGAAATATCCGAGGATTCGAAGGCAGCCAACTTACTGGCCATGGGGAAAGGGGCAGAGAGCCATAAAGAAATGTACAGCTCCCAAAAGGACTCCAGTGGGAAGCAGAAAAGCTCCTTCCACAGCAAGCCTGGACTCTTTAAGCCATATGCAAGGTCTCATTCAGTGGAGCAGCCGGTGGAGCAGAGCCTGAAAATGAAAGTAAAAGCTTCTGTTGCCCATATTTCAAGAATCCTAAAAGGAAAGATATCTCCTGAGCCAGAGGAAGGTAATTATCTCACTCAGTTCCTTCACAGATTTGCTGCTATTACTGGGCTTTGCTAAAGCTTCCTTTTCCTTTTTCCCCAGCATATTTGGAGCTGGGGAATCCCATATTAGACTGGGATTGCAAATCTGGCCGTGGCAGGTTCTGAAATCAGCAGCCTCCAGCCTCACCATCAGCTCTCTGTCAGTGGCTGGCTTCAGTGCAGAGTCAGCTGGGCTAATGCACTGATGGAAGGGGCTCAGATCCCCTGTTTGAGGTTGCTCAGAAGCAGACCAGGGCTGCCATCTGGCCCTGGCAAATCTCTCAGGTTAAAGTCCCTGGGAGAAGCTGCTGAAGTCACCCTGGCTACTGGACATGGGGATCTGTCCCTTCTTCTCTGCCGTTCCTGGATGTTCCCTGTTCCTCCAGGACAGTTCTGTTGGCAGCAGCTGTCACAGCCTTCCCTGTTAATCAAAGGCTGCTTAATGAGGGAACCTGTGACTATTAATGTGTGAAGGCAGAACTGTCATGCAAATGGATGCCATGGGGAGAAGGATGGCCTTGAATGACTTCTCACCCTCTCTCACTACAGACTTTGGCGAGCTGGGAAGTGAGGCAGCAGAAAAGGAGCTGTTAATAGGGGCTGAAGGGTCTCTGAAGAGGAAATCAGCACTGCCTTCATTCAAGCTACCAAGCCTCATCCCAAAGGAGAAAGGTATTGCTGTGGCAGGAGTCATTGGATTGTTTTACCCTCAGAGGGCGATTCGGGAAAGAATTGGTTTTTTCCCTCCAAGTTCCTTGTTGACTCCATCAGGAGCATTTTCTGAGTTCAGGTTTCTGCCCCAGACAAACACTGGGAAGGGCAGCTGTGGGAAGCTGGCAGCCACTGGCGGAGAAAAAAACCCAGAGAAACACAGAAGAAAACCTGTGTTCCTCCTTTCCCATGGGGACAGGAGCAGATTTGATGCTTTGTGGAGTTTTTTCTTCTTTCATATCCATCTTTTATGTCTCCTTCTCTCTTCTTGTGTTGTCTTGATCATAGAGTCATTTAGGTTGCCAAAGACCTCTAAGATTACTGAGCACTGTCAAGGCCACCACTGAACCATGTCCCCAAGTGCCATACGTCTGTTAAATCCCTCCAGGGATGGTGACACTTCCCTGGGCATCCTTGTCCAGTCCTTGACAACACTGTCCATGATGATATTTTCCCTACTATCCAAACTAAACCTCCCTTGGTGCGACTGGAGGCCATTTCCTCTTGTCCTGTTTGATCCCCTCATCCCTGAAATTCCATAATTCAGTTTTGCCCCGCATTTAGGCTCGGCCAGAGGAACACCTTTGCTGTGACAGGGTCACTCTCTGCTCTGAGCTGTTCTGCTACTTTGTTGTACCAGCGCTGGGCAGTGCAGATATTCCCCATGGATTTTCCAAGGTCCACACTACACCCATGGGGCTCCTTCACCTGTGTGGTCAGTGCCCCAAAGGGTGGTGAAAGGATGCTGAACCAGGAAAGTTTTTGACCCCATTAGAAATACTGTCTGATATCCTGCAGGGAGCTCTCCTGGCTGTCCTGAATGACCCCTTTCCCTCCTCTCTGCAGCCCCGTCCTTCACTGAGGAGCTGATGGACCAGGCTGCGGCCGCCGGACAGTGCGTGACGCTCTCGTGCCGGACGGCAGCCCAGTCCAACCTGCACGTCAGCTGGTTCAGAGGTGACACTGCCACCCCTCCTGAGAGCCCCTGACTCAGGGCGAGCTTTAAACATCTCTTGCAGGTTCTTATCTCTCCCATCTCCTGCTTTCCAGATGGGATTCCTGTCCAGAGCAGCAGCCGGGTCCTCATCTCATCCACACTCAAGCACTTCCAGCTGTTAACGATTCTCTCTGTTAAGGCTGAGGATTTTGGTATTTACACCTGTGTGGCCACAAACTCCCTGGGCTCAGCATCCACCTCTTGCGTCATAAGAAAAGCAGGTGAGAGAAGGAGTAGCTAAAGGAAAAGGTATTTAAGTACTTCTGCACCCAAAAATGTGACCTGTGAATAACCCTCTCCCTTGCTGTGGCCCACAGCCTGTGCAGCTTTCATTCCCTCTTCTTCACTGTTTATTTTCTCTCTTGGATTAAGAGCCACTCCAAGACAAAATCTTAGTTCTGAGTTTAAATTAAGGCTGGTTAAATTGCTGTTCCTTTAGGTGTGACATTATAAATAAATATAAATATAAATATAAATATAAATATAAATATAAATATAAA